>NC_069402.1:72993952-73063952 GCF_026875155.1 Cherax quadricarinatus
GTGTGTGTGGGGTTGTGGGGATATCACCCCAATTGTCCACCTAATTGTGGTTGCAGGGGTCGAGACTCAGTTACTGACTCCCCCTCTTCACTGATCGTGCTAGGTCCTTTCTCTCTCTGCTCCCTGAGCTTTGTCATACCTCGTCTTAAAGCTATGTATGGTTCCTGCGTCACTAGTGTGTGTGTTAGTTACCATTTTGTCCTAGGCACATGTCGATTAGACACTAGGCCTGTTGTATTTGCGAGTGTGTGTGTGTGTGTGTGTGTGTGTGTGTGTGTTGTGTGTGTGTGTGTGTGTGTGTGTGTGTGTGTGTGTGTGTGTGTGTGTGTGGTGTATGTGTATGAGTGTGTGTGTGTATGAGTGGGTGTGTGTGTGTGTACTCACCTATTTGTACTCACCTATTTGTGGTTGCAGGGTCGAGTCTTAGCTCCTGGCCCCGCCTCTTCACGGTTGCTCTTCACCGGTATGAGTGTGTGTGCGTGTGTGTGTATGAGTTTGTGTATGTGTGTGTGTGTGTGTGTGAATTTGTATATGTGTGTGTGTGTGTGAATTTGTATATGTGTGTGTGTGTGTGTGTGTGTGTGTGTGTGTGTGTGTGACTCAACAATCAATATTTGCACCAATAACTCACTACAGTTGTGACCGGGTGTGGAAGTGTGAATTGCTCATTACACTATAATTTGTTCATGATTGTAGCCATGTATAAACGTAAGTAACCATTCTTACAGTATTCATTACCTTTGTAACTTGTGAGTTCATTACCATTGTACCTAGTTCACCTATCAGAACTTTGGGGCCCAGTCCCTGGACCCATTACGTACCTCTGTAATCTGTAAATACCTTTGTAACTTGTCATGATTGTGACTAGACCTACCTGGAGTTCATTACCTTTGTAATTTGTGAGTTCATGTGTGTGTGTGTGTGTGTGTGTGTGTGTGTGTGTGTGTGTGTGTGTGTGTGTGCTGGTTAAAACGACACCTGCCCAGGTGTGCGTTGGTCAATACTTCCTCACCAAGCATCCAGACACCTGCCCAGGTGTGTGTGTTGGTCAATACTTCCTCACCAAGCATCCAGACACCTGCCCAGGTGTGTGTGTTGGTCAATACTCCCTCAAATAGCATCAAGACACCTGCCCAAGTACGTGTGTTGGTCAATATTTCCTCACCAAGCATCAAGACACCTGTCTACGGACAGCAGACACAGCTCTCGTAGTGTAGTGGTTATCACGTCTGCTTTACACGCAGAAGGTCCCAGGTTCGATCCCTGGCGAGAGCATACTATTGATTCTACAGCTGCCAAAGGAGCATTTGTAATATTTTTCAAGTGATTTGTATCTTTTTTTTATTTAACTCATAAAAAAGCGCTAAACCTATAGGGTTTATATAGCTCCTGGGGAATGGGAGGCACCGAGACGGAGTACAAGAAATTACATGTAGGACCCGACTACCTTCACTCTGGCTTAACTAATGTTAAAGGAGCATGTCAAGGTCAGTAGATTTTAGGTTTAGTAAAAACTGACTGACTTAGGTACAGGAAAGAGTCTGGTGGGGCTTGGGATAGAGCTGGAGTAGGCTCTGTGAGGACAGTGTTACTAGGAGAGGAGAGTCCGAGCCAAGGCTGAAGGGGCGCGTCAGTTTCCATCTCTCCTAATAACAAGTTTATTTCTCCACTATAATCTACCTTGTCCACACTTACTATCACATTTGCCGTGTCTGTTTACATAAGGTGAAGTCCAGAAGCTTTCCTTAATTCATGGTATAACCTAGCAAACCTTTGATGACAACTGTGTTCCTGTGCTGCTGCTGCTGTGTTAGTGCTGCTGCTACTGTGTTAGTGCTGCTGCTGCTGTGTTAGTGCTGCTGCTGGTGTTGCTGCTGGGTTAGTGCTGCTGCTGCTGTGTTAGTGCTGCTGCTGCTGTGTTAGTGCTGCTGCTGCTGTGTTAGTGCTGCTGCTGCT
Source organism: Cherax quadricarinatus (assembly GCF_026875155.1). Lineage (NCBI taxonomy): Eukaryota > Metazoa > Arthropoda > Malacostraca > Decapoda > Parastacidae > Cherax > Cherax quadricarinatus. The sequence goes on from NC_069402.1 coordinate 72,995,909, forward strand.
GTGTTAGTGCTGCTGTTGCTGTGTTAGTGCTGCTGCTGCTGTGTTAGTGCTGCTGCTGGTGTGTTAGTGCTGCTGCTGGTGTTGCTGCTGTGTTAGTGCTGCTGCTGGTGTGTTAGTGCTGCTGCTGGTGTTGCTGCTGTGTTAGTGCTGCTGCTGGTAGTGCTGCTGTGCTAGTGTTGCTGCTGTGTTAGTGCTGCTGCTAGTGTTGCTGCTGCTGCTGGTGTTGCTGCTGTGCTAGTGCTGCTGCTAGTGTTGCTGCTGCTGTGTTAGTGCTGCTGCTGGTGTTGCTGCTGTGCTAGTGCTGCTGCTAGTGTTGCTGCTGTGTTAGTGCTGCTGCTGGTGTTGCTGCTGTGCTAGTGCTGCTGCTAGTGTTGCTGCTGTGTTAGTGCTGCTGCTAGTGTTGCTGCTGTGTTAGTGCTGCTGCTAGTGTTGCTGCTGCTAGTTCTGTTGCTGCTGCTAGTGTTGCTGCTGTGCTAGTTCTGCTGTGCTAGTGCTGCTGTGCTAGTGCTGCTGCTAGTGCTGCTGTGCTAGTGCTGCTGCTAGTGCTGCTGTGCTAGTGCTGCTGCTAGTGTTGCTGCTGTGCTGATGGTGCTGCTAGTGTTGCTGCTGTGTTAGTGCTGCGGCTGTGCTAGTGCTGCTGCTGTGCTAGTGCTGCTGTGCTAGTGCTGCTGTTAGTGTTGCTGCTGTGCTAGTGCTGCTGTGCTAGTGCTGCTGTGCTAGTGCTGCTGTGCTAGTGCTGCTGCTGTGCTAGTGCTGCTGCTGTGCTAGTGCTGCTGTGCTAGTGCTGCTGTGCTAGTGCTGCTGTGATAGTGCTGCTGTGCTAGTGCTGCTGCTGTGCTAGTGCTGCTGCTGTGCTAGTGCTGCTGTGCTAGTGCTGCTGTGCTAGTGCTGCTGTGATAGTGCTGCTGCTAGTGTTGCTGTTGTGCTAGTGCTGCTGCTAGTGTTGCTGCTGTGCTAGTGCTGCTGTGCTAGTGCTGCTTTGCTAGTGCTGCTGCTGTGCTAGTGCTGCTGCTAGTGTTGCTGCTGTGCTAGTGCTGCTGCTAGTGTTGCTGCTGTGCTAGTGCTGCTGCTAGTGTTGCTGCTGTGCTAGTGCTGCTGTGCTAGTGCTGCTTTGCTAGTGCTGCTGCTGTGCTAGTGCTGCTGTGCTAGTGCTGCTTTGCTAGTGTTGCTGCTGTGCTAGTGCTGCTGCTGTGCTAGTGCTGCTGTGCTAGTGCTGCTGCTAGTGTTGCTGCTGTGCTAGTGCTGCTGTGCTAGTGCTGCTGTGCTGGTGCTGCTGCTAGTGTTGCTGCTGTGCTAGTGCTGTGCTAGTGCTGCTGTGCTGGTGCTGCTGCTAGTGTTGCTGCTGTGCTAGTGCTGCTGTGCTAGTGCTGTGCTAGTGCTGTGCTAGTGCTGTGCTAGTGCTGTGCTAGTGCTGCTGTGCTAGTGCTGCTGCTAGTGTTGCTGCTGTGCTAGTGTTGTGCTAGTGCTGCTGTGCTAGTGCTGCTGCTAGTGTTGCTGCTGTGCTAGTGCTGCTGTGCTAGTGCTGCTGTGCTGGTGCTGCTGCTAGTGTTGCTGCTGTGCTAGTGCTGTGCTAGTGCTGCTGTGCTGGTGCTGCTGCTAGTGCTGTGCTAGTGCTGTGCTAGTGCTGTGCTAGTGCTGTGCTAGTGCTGCTGTGCTAGTGCTGCTGCTAGTGTTGCTCCTGTGCTAGTGCTGCTGCTAGTGTTGCTGCTGTGCTAGTGCTGCTGTGCTAGTGTTGCTGCTGTGCTAGTGCTGCTGCTAGTGTTGCTCCTGTGTTAGTGCTGCTGCTAGTGTTGTTCCTGTGCTGGTGCTGCTGCTAGTGTTGCTGCTGTGCTAGTGCTGCTGCTAGTGTTGCTCCTGTGTTAGTGCTGCTGCTAGTGTTGCTCCTGTGCTGGTGCTGCTGTTAGTGTTGCTGCTGTGCTAGTGCTGCTGTGCTAGTGCTGTGCTAGTGCTGTTGTTGTCAGCTTTACTAAAGAATTTGTTGACACTGATAATGATGTTCGTGTCGTTATTGTTGTAACATCAATTAATTCTAATTCACCCCGACAGTCCTTCACACTGTGACGTCAGTCCTTCACACTGTGACGTCAGTCCTTCACACTGTGACGTCAGTCCTTCACACTGTGACGTCAGTCCTTCACACTGTGACGGCAGTCCTTCACACTGTGACGTCAGTCCTTCACACTGTGACGTCAGTCCTTCACACTGTGACGGCAGTCCTTCACACTGTGACGTCAGTCCTTCACACTGTGACGTCAGTCCTTCACACTGTGACGGCAGTCCTTCACACTGTGACGGCAGTCCTTCACACTGTGACGTCAGTCCTTCACACTGTGATGGCAGTCCTTCACACTGTGACGGCAGTCCTTCACACTGTGACGTCAGTCCTTCACACTGTGACGGCAGTCCTTCACACTGTGACGTCAGTCCTTCACACTGTGACGTCAGTCCTTCACACTGTGATGGCAGTCCTTCACACTGTGACGGCAGTCCTTCACACTGTGACGGCAGTCCTTCACACTGTGACGGCAGTCCTTCACACTGTGACGGCAGTCCTTCACACTGTGACGTCAGTCCTTCACACTGTGACGGCAGTCCTTCACACTGTGATGGCAGTCCTTCACACTGTGACGGCAGTCCTTCACACTGTGACGTCAGTCCTTCACACTGTGACGGCAGTCCTTCACACTGTGACGTCAGTCCTTCACACTGTGACGTCAGTCCTTCACACTGTGATGGCAGTCCTTCACACTGTGACGGCAGTCCTTCACACTGTGACGTCAGTCCTTCACACTGTGACGTCAGTCCTTCATACTGTGACGTCAGTCCTTCACACTGTGACGTCAGTCCTTCACACTGTGATGGCAGTCCTTCACACTGTGACGTCAGTCCTTCACACTGTGACGGCAGTCCTTCACACTGTGACGTCAGTCCTTCACACTGTGACGTCAGTCCTTCACACTGTGACGGCAGTCCTTCACACTGTGACGTCAGTCCTTCACACTGTGACGTCAGTCCTTCACACTGTGACGTCAGTCCTTCACACTGTGATGGCAGTCCTTCACACTGTGACGTCAGTCCTTCACACTGTGACGTCAGTCCTTCACACTGTGACGTCAGTCCTTCACACTGTGACGGCAGTCCTTCACACTGTGACGTCAGTCCTTCACACTGTGACGTCAGTCCTTCACACTGTGACGGCAGTCCTTCACACTGTGATGGCAGTCCTTCACACTGTGATGTCAGTCCTTCACACTGTGACGGCAGTCCTTCACACTGTGATGGCAGTCCTTCACACTGTGATGTCAGTCCTTCAAACTCTGACGGCAGTCCTTCACACTGTGACGGCAGCCCTTCACACTGTGACGGCAGTCCTTCACACTGTGACGGCAGTCCTTCACACTGTGACGTCAGTCGTTCACACTGTGACATCAGTCCTTCACACTGTGACGTCAGTCCTTCACACCGTGATCTCAGTAGTAGTACCAGTTCCTAGTAACCAGTTACCAGTAACCAGTGTACCAGTAGATGACTCACTACCAACCGTCTGTGTGAATCATTGACTGTATTCATATTGCTGCTGACCATAGCAGGATTTCAAACATCCTCACCCGTAGGCACTCATGGGTCAGTCAGAGATAGAGAGCAGAGAGAGGCAGGTCGGCTGTTGGCGCTTTCCATACTTCCCGTTATATATTATATGTACTACCAGCCTACGTGAGTATTCTTACCCTATCCATGTATCGAAAAACCCACATGACAAATGGTGGCACCGGTGTGGGCGTGGATTTAAGGGTATTTCAGACGTTAGAAGACTGTTTGTGGGGAGCCGGCAGGTCAAAGGTGAACCGTCTTAGCCACCACCCTACTCCAGCCTGAAAGCCTGTTGCAGCTGTTTTTCAAGCTTCCTGGCTTAGTTCGTGTGCTAATTGCTTCAATCTCCAAGGGGTTGACCCGGATTTTGCAATTAAGCCAGTCAGTAAGCCAGACTGTGGAAGTGAACGCTAGTCAACCTACCTCAGCCTACCATCCAGCCTGTCTCCTGTCATCCACCTGCTCCTTCATGCTGTGTGCATCGTTACACGTCTTCCAGTCAGCCATTCTCGTGGGTTAAGCCAGTCAGCCAGCCCAGCTTCCTGACCTTGTTCACTATCCTTACCCTGTTCAGGTAGAGGATGAGTTGTCACCTGACCAGTGGGTCGGTGCTACTGGGGAGACCTCATCCACTTCACTGGATCAATCTGTTCCACCAGTTGAGGAGAAAGACATAGCTCCCACTGACTTCCCAGATGAAGTCAAGCATTTGTTGACTCTGTTGAACAAACGTCGTAAAGCCATTGCCTTACCAGGTGAGAAGATGGGTATAACGAACTTATTTTCCCATCGTATTCCACTTGAACCTGGTACTAGACCTATCTATATACCTGCGTACAGAATGCCTCATTCACAAGTTGCTGTTGCAGAAGAATTGATCAATCAAATGCTTGATGATGGAGTTATTGCACCTAGCAATTCACCTTGGAATGCACCCTTGATCCTAATACCTAAGAAGGATGGTACTTGGCGCCCAGTGATTGACTTTAGGAAGTTAAATGCAAAAACTATTCCAGATCGCTTCCCACTCCCTGTACTGGGTGATCTTTTACGTAACATCAGAGATAACAAAGTCTTTTCAACCCTGGATTTGTTACAAGGGTTTTGGGAAGTCCCTCTTCACGAGGACAGCCAAGAGATAACTGCATTCTCCACTCCTACAGGTCATTATCACTTCCTCCGTATGGCGTTTGGATTACGATCCTCCCCTATCACATTCTCAAGGGTCATGACTAATATCTTTAGAGGTCTCATAGGTAATGCACTTATGGTGTACTTAGATGATGTAATCGTCATGTCTAAAGACGTGGATACACACTTGAAAAGACTTGATGTAGTACTTGGTAAGCTTGAAGAAGCCAATTTAAAGATCAAACTGTCTAAATGTCAATTTTTCAGATCAGAAATTAAGTTTCTTGGTCACGTAGTCACTCCTAGAGGGGTTACGACTGACCAAAGTAAGGTAACTGCAGTACTAAATTTTCCAACACCCAAAACTGCTGATGCCATAAGATCCTTTGTGGGCTTAGCAGGTTTTTATAGATCTTTTATTGCCAATTTTTCTTCCATAGCTGCTCCTCTAACTGAGTTGCTTAAGAAAGATGCTCCTTTCGTTTGGACCTTCCGTCAAGAAAGAGCATTCCAAACTCTAAAAGCTAACATCTGCTCCAATTTTCCGAGCAAGAAGCTTTAGCAACAGTATGGTCTTTAAAGCACTTCCAAGACAGTTATCAGTACTCTGTTCATGTCTTGACAGACCATGCTCCACTGATACCTTTATTCCAGAACAAACAACCTACTGGAAGGTTAGCCAGATGGACCTTGGCTATCCAAGAGTTCAATCCCACCTTTGAACACTTACCTGGCAAGTCAAATGTAGTCGCAGATGCCTTATCGCGACATGTTAGTATAGTAACTGCAGACCCTCCATTTAGTGCTGAGGATGTAAAGAATGCTCAACGAACAGATCCCATGTGGTCTGGTGTGATTCGATCCCTGCTCCAGGAAGATCTTATTCTGACTGTGAAGCCACCAGCACCCATCAGTGACTTTGTCATGAATCAAAAATTACTGTATCGAACAGCCGAGTTGGGTACTCCTAGCAGAAGAGTTAACCAGTTAGTAATTCCACAGTCACTAGTGAATGTAGCCTTACAGCTAGTTCACGATGTACCAGGTGTTGCACACCCTGGTATGGATCATTCAGTTAAAACAAGCCAGATTGAAATACTTTGGCCTCGTATGGCAACTGATATTTCTGAGTATGTTAAGAAATGTAGTGTCTGCATGCAACATAAAGGTAATGCTAATGGTCCTAATCCAATCCAAGTGTATCCAACTACTAGCGAACCGTGGGAAAGAGTTGCGCTAGATTTGTTAACTAATTTCCAATGTTCCCTCCAGGGCAACAAACATCTATGTGTTATGGTAGACCATTTCACCAGATATTGTGAGTTAGTTCCTATTGCAGATAAGACTGCCGAGACAGTAGCTAAAGCATTTAAAGAACGCATTATCTGCAGGCATACCACCCCTAAGTCCCTAGTAACAGATAATGGTGGTGAATTCTGTAATGAGATTCTTGAAAATTTGTGCACCTTGTACAAGATCTCTAAATCCACCATTGTTCCTCATCATCCTGCCAGCAATGGGTTAGTGGAATGTACCAATAAGAAAGTACTTGATGTCTTGAGAGCCACTATCAATCCCAACAGTGAAACTTGGGATGAAGTTATACCTGATGTGCAGTGTGCTATAAATTCTGCTTACAATGTTTCTATAGGTGACACTCCACATGGTACGGTGTAGATAAACGTTTGCCTTATGAGTTGCTATATTCTAATCCGAAACCAAATTACAACCCTGATGATTTCATAGCAACTCGTACCAGCTTAGCTCAAAGTGTTTTTAGAAGAATCCGTGAAACACTTCATAAATCAACAGCAGAATTTACAAGAGTCGCAAACACTCGAGCAAAGCCATCCAAAATCAAAGTAGGTTCGAGAGTTATGCTGACTAACTTTAACAAAATGTCTGCAATGCCTAAGCTTTATCAAAAGTTTGTTGGTCCTTATCGAGTAGTTGAACATATCACTGGTAATAAGTATAAGGTTAGAGAAATTAGCACTGGTCAGTATAAAGAATCGCATTTAGATCATATGAAGTTAGTATGTGATGATAATGATGTTCCAACCCAGACTAATGTGACAGACTCTGACAATCCTCCTGATCCTGTACTCTCTACCTCTGATACTCCTTCAGACGATCAACCTGAATGTCGTTATTCCCTACGTACACGACAGGTATTGAGAAATCCTCAAGTATCATTTGTAACTACCAATTCAGATTTGCCTCAAATACAGCATGAGTTAGCCAGTGCTACAGAGTTTGATCCTCCCAGAGATGACACCCATTCTGCATGTCAATCTCACCCTAGCAGAGTTGGGGTTAAATGTAAAAAACCTGTATAGATGAATAATTACAGTATCAACTTATCAGTGTTCAAGAATTTTTTTTTTTGTGTTCACGTTCTCTCCGAATTCTGAGAATTAACAGTCTAGATGTGAGTGCACCGAATCTGCTTCTGTTAAACACTTCTTTCTTTGTATATATTTCTTCCTCAGAATCCGTAGATCACATGAATACAGATCGATCGATCAAATTGTTTTTATCACTTCTATTGTGTAATCTCAACGTTGAGTTTCAGTCGAAGAGTTGTGCTATATTATACCTTGTATTGCATTACAGTTTCAATTATGTAAGCTTCCATTCCAATATTCTACTTATGTATGTTATAATGTTCAATTGTTGTGTACTTTGACATTGTATAGAATCAGCCCAAGCCGTACACCTGCCGTCTCTAGCTTGTATTAGTTGTATGTCGGGACGACATATGTTAGCGTCGCCGAGCTCTCAGTAGTAGTACCAGTTCCTAGTAACCAGTTACCAGTAACCAGTGTACCAGTAGATGACTCACTACCAACCGTCTGTGTGAATCATTGACTGTATTCATATTGCTGCTGACCATAGCAGGATTTCAAACATCCTCACCCGTAAGCACTCATGGGTTAGTCAGAGGTAGAGAGCAGAGAGAGGCAGGTCGGCTGTTGGCGCTTTCCATACTTCCCGTTATATATTATACGTACTACCAGCCTACGTGAGTATTCTTACCCTATCCACGTATCGAAAAACCCACATGACAGTGACGTCAGTCCTTCATACTGTGACGTCAGTCCTTCACACTGTGACGTCAGTCCTTCACACTGTGACGTCAGCCCTTCACACTGTGACGGCAGTCCTTCACACTGTGATGGCAGTCCTTCACACTGTGACGTCAGTCCTTCACACTGTGACGTCAGTCCTTCACACTGTGACGTCAGTCCTTCACACTGTGACGGCAGTCCTTCACACTGTGACGTCAGTCCTTCACACTGTGACGTCAGTCCTTCACACTGTGACGTCAGTCCTTCACACTGTGACGGCAGTCCTTCACACTGTGACGTCAGTCCTTCACACTGTGACGTCAGTCCTTCACACTGTGACGTCAGTCCTTCACACTGTGACGTCAGTCCTTCACACTGTGACGGCAGTCCTTCACACTGTGACGTCAGTCCTTCACACTGTGACGTCAGTCCTTCACACTGTGACGTCAGTCCTTCACACTGTGACGTCAGTCCTTTACACTGTGACGTCAGTCCTTCACACTGTGAATGATTATAATCTAACAGGAGGAACATCGCACTCAGAGATCCTCACTGACACATTGACTCACTAACTCACTGACTGACTCCTTCACTGACTGACTGACTGGCTGATTCATTCACTGATTGACTGACTCACTGATCATTGTAACAGGAGACTGTTTTTGTGTTGTCATGTATTTTATCTGATTTCTTCCAGGTGGTCAATAACAATACTTGCCACAAGTGAGGTATTAACCGGGTGACACAGAGTAATATTGTCCCAGGTGAGTATTACCCTCAACAGTATGAAGATGTGTTGACCCCTGTCGTGTAGGCGATATTCAACCTTATTGACTCTCTTGCGGTTTATCAATGTAATATTTTATATACAGGTTAATTAGTTTTAATGTTATGATAAATGGAAACCTTTCAGCCCGTCACACCGCTTGAATATACTGCATCTGCGTCACACTGTATCACTGCGTCACACTGCCTTAGTGTACTATATCACTGCCTTAGTACACTGTATCACACTGGCAAGCACCAGGCTCGTCTGGTGCTTGCCTGGTCAACCAGACTGTCGGTAGCCCGCAGTTCCACATATCCATCACAGCCTGGTTGATCTGGCACCTGGTGAAGATACTTGTAGAGTTTCCTCTTAAAGACTTCTACAACTGTCCCAGCAGTGTTTCTGATATATTTTGGTAAGATGTTGAAAAATGTGGTACTTGGTAAGTAGCGTCAACTACCCCAGTCATGTCTGGGCTTGACTCTTCCCGTGTTGTACACGTATCCTTCCCTTTGGATGCTTTTGGTTGGTATCTTTGTTTAGTTAGTAAGTAAGTAAGTAAGTAAGTAAGTTTATTCAGGTATACACAAATACAGTTACATAGAATTATCATACATAGCAGCATATGTGTAGAGAACCTGGGATAACCCAAAAAAGTCGTACAGAGTGACTTATTTCCATTGGCTTTCTGTGTAGATATTACGCCCAGTTTGAGGCAGGTGCGAGTGTTAAGGACCTGTCAGGCATAACTTTATTCTTACCAAATTTTAATAAATGACAAACTGGCACAATACCGTGACTTGAACAATACACATATAACCCGCACATGGTCCAAGTCAGACCAAACGTCATCGTAACCTTCTCTCTCCTATGTGCGGTTGTTTGCTCGTGTTTCTTTTAATACAAATGTTAGAATGTTGTACAGACTCACAGCTCCCTGATGCACCTCCATCATTGTACTCATCCTTAAGAAACTTTTACTTAAGTCTTACCTGAAGTCTGCTGCAATGTTACTACAGTGTTACCTGGCATGTATTTACAATACAAATGAGCATATCCGCAGTGTGGGCGCCCTTGTCTATGTAACAGCTGCAGTGTGGGAACAAAAGGTAACCGTGTTTTCCTGTCATGTTCCGCCACACAGGATGAGTTCCCAAACCTATGATATTTTCAGCCTGGGAAGGAAGGAGGGAGGGAGGGAGGAGCAGTGAACTAAGGATCATGGGATCGAGGAAGAGAGGAAGTTGCTTCAGTGATGGGAAGTTGGTGGTGTGCAGGAAGCTGTCTGGGGATGTGAGCCATTAGTGTACTTGGTGTTCCCATGATCCACAACCTCCCTTACCAGTGTACTTGGTGTTCCCATGATCCACAACCTCCCCTACCAGTGTACATGGTTTTCCCATGATCCATAACCTCCCCTACCAGTGTACTTGGTGTTCCCATGATGCACAACCTCCCCTACCAGTGTGCTTGGTGTTCCCATGATCCACAACGTCCCCTACCAGTGTTCCCATGATCCACAACCTCCCCTACCAGTGTACTTGGTGTTCCCATGATGCACAACCTCCCCTACCAGTGTGCTTGGTGTTCCCATGATCCACAACCTCACCTACCAGTGTACTTGGTGTTCCCATGATCCACAACCTCACCTACCAGTGTACTTGGTGTTCCCATGATCCACAACCTCACCTACCAGTTTACTTGGTGTTCCCATGATCCACAACCTCACCTACCAGTGTACTTGGTGTTCCCATGATCCACAACCTGCCTCCAGCACCACCACAGTCATGAGAGATAATCTTTCTCAAGTAATAGTTACTCCAGCTCTGCCAGAGCGAGACTTTTGAAGTTCACGAAACTGAATTGATTGATTGCTGGATTGAAACTCTCATTATATCTAGATGTTGTAAACGAGCCTTAGATGAGACTGATACCTTCAAACACGGTATCTACATGTCATTTGCACCGCTGTGTTGGTATTTGCATTCCACTCAAATTGCAGAGCTGTCATTGGTACTGGTTGACAGTCTCTGCGTCGCCTCACTGAAGCCTGCTTCCTGCTTTAGGGCGACAGGTTTCCTCAAATGAAATCAATCCTTTGTGATGGAATAAGAAGGTGAAGCCTAGGTAGCTTTATTTCCCACTATGTTACTGTAATACAGTAAGGTAATAGTAGCACAGCTGTTCCATAGAGTAAGATAGTAGTACACTGTTAATATTTCACTTTTGTTTATAGAAAGTGTAACTACACTGACCAGTGAGTGTAACCAGAGAACTTCCACAACACTCGTTACTAGGGCCCAGTAACTACACTGACCAGTGAGTGTAACCAGAGAACTTCCACAACACTCGTTACTAGGGCCCAGTAACTACACTGACCAGTGAGTGTAACCAAAGAACTTCCACAGCACTCGTTACTAGGGCCCAGTAACTACACTGACCAGTGAGTGTAACCAGAGAACTTCCACAACACTCGTTACTAGGGCCCAGTAACTACACTGACCAGTGAGTGTAACCAGAGAACTTCCACAACACTCGTTACTAGGGCCCAGTAACTACACTGACCAGTGAGTGTAACCAGAGAACTTCCACAAACACTCGTTACTAGGGCCCCAGTAACTACACTGACCAGTGAGTGTAACCAAGAGAGAACTTCCACAAACACCTCGTTACTAGGGCCCAGTAACTACACTGACCAGTGAGTGTAACAAGAGAACTTCCACAACGCTCGTTACTAGGGCCCAGTAACTACACTGACCAGTGAGTGTAACAAGAGAACTTCCACAACGCTCGTTACTAGGGCCCAGTAACTACACTGACCAGTGAGTGTAACAAGAGAACTTCCACAACGCTCGTTACTAGGGCCCAGTAACTACACTGACCAGTGAGTGTAACAAGAGAACTTCCACAACGCTCGTTACTAGGCCCAGTAACTACACATGACCAGTGAGTGTAACAAGAGAACTTCCACAACACTCGTTACTAGGGCCCCAGTAACTACATCTGACCAGTGAGTGTAACAAGAGAACTTCAACAACGCTCGTTACTAGGCCCAGTAACTACACTGACCAGTGAGTGTAACAAGAGAACTTCCACCAACACTCGTTACTAGGGCCCAGTAACTACACTGACCAGTGAGTGTAACAAGAGAACTTCCACAACGCTCGTTACTAGGGCCCAGTTAACCTACACTGACCAGTGAGTGTAACCAGAGAACTTCCCACAACACTCGTTACTAGGGCCCAGTAACTACACTGACCAAGTGAGTGTAACAAGAGAACTTCCACAACGCTCGTTACTAGGGCCCAGTAACTACACTGACCAGTGAGTGTAACAAGAGAACTTCCACAACGCTCGTTACTAGGGCCCAGTAACTACACTGACCAGTGAGTGTAACAAGAGAACTTCCACAACGCTCGTTACTAGGGCCCAGTAACTACACTGACCAGTGAGTGTAACCAGAGAACTTCCACAACACTCGTTACTAGGGCCCAGTAACTACACTGACCAGTGAGTGTAACAAGAGAACTTCCACAACACTCGTTACTAGGGCCCAGTAACTACACAACTGACCAGTGAGTGTAACCAGAGAACTTCCACAACAACTCGTTACTAGGGCCCAGTAACTACACTGACCAGTGGAGTGTAACCAGAGAACTTCCACAACCACTCGTTACTAGGGCCCAGTAACTACACTGAGCAGTGAGTGTAACAAGAGAACTTCCACAACACTCGTTACTAGGGCCCAGTAACTACACTGACCAGTGAGTGTAACCAGAGAACTTCCACAACACTCGTTACTAGGGCCCAGTAACTACACTGACCAGTGAGTGTAACCAGAGAACTTCCACAACACACCGTTAACTAGGGCCCAGTAACTACACTGACCAGTGAGTGTAACAAGAGAACTTCCACAACACTCGTTACTAGGGCCCAGTAACTACACTGACCAGTGAGTGTAACCAGAGAACTTCCACAACACTCGTTACTAGGGCCCAGTAACTACACTGACCAGTGAGTGTAACCAGAGAACTTCCACAACACCTCGTTACTAGGGCCCAGTAACTACACTGACCAGTGAGTGTAACCAGAGAACTTCCACAACACTCGTTACTTAGGCCCAGTAACTACACTGACCAGTGAGTGGTAACCAGAGAACTTCCACAACACTCGTTACTTGGGCCAAGTAACTACACTGACCAGTGAGTGTAACCAGAGAACTTCCACAACACTCGTTTACTAGGCCCAGTAACTACACTGACCAGTGAGTGTAACAAGAGAACTTCCACAACACTCGTTACTAGGGCCCAGTAACTACACTGACCAGTGAGTGTAACCAGAGAACTTCCACAACACTCGTTACTAGGGCCCAGTAACTACACTGACCAGTGAGTGTAACCAGAGAACTTCCACAACACTCGTTACTAGGGCCCAGTAACTACACTGACCAGTGAGTGTAACCAGAGAACTTCCACAACGCTCGTTACTAGGGCCCAGTAACTACACTGACCAGTGAGTGTAACAAGAGAACTCTTCACAAACACTCGTTATCTAGGGCCCAGTAACTACACTGACCAGTGAGTGTAACCAGAGAACTTCTCCACAACACTCGTTACTAGGCCCAGTAACTACACTGACCAGTGAGTGTAACCAGAGAACTTCCACAACACTCGTTACTAGGGCCCAGTAACTACACTGACCAGTGAGTGAAAACCAGAGAACTTCCACAACACTCGTTACTAGGGCCCAGTAACTACACTGACCATGAGTGTTAACTAAGAGAACTTCCACAACACTCGTTACTAGGGCCCAGTAACTACACTGACCAGTGAGTGTAACCAGAGAACTTCCACAACCTCGTTACTAGGGCCCAGTAACTACACAGCTGACCAGTGAGTGTAACAAGAGAACTTCCACAACACTCGTTACTTAGGGCCCAGTAACTACACTGACCAGTGAGTGTAACAAGAGAACTTCCACAACACTCGTTACTAGGGCCCAGTAACTACACTGACCAGTGAGTGTAACCAGGAGAACTTCCACAACACTCGTTTACTAAGGGCCCAGTAACTACACTGACCAGTGAGTGTGTAACCAGAGAACTCCACAACACTCGTTTACTAGGGCCCAGTAAACTACACTGACCAGTGAGTGTAACAAGAGAACTTCCACAACGCTCGTTTACTAGGGCCCAGAAACTACACGACCAGTGAGTGTAACCAGAGAACTTCCACAACACTCGTTAACTAGGGCCCAGTAACTACACTGACCGTGAGTGTAACCAGAGAACTTCCACAACACTCGTTACTAGAGGCCCAGTAACTACACTGACCAGTGAGTGTAACCAGAGAACTTCCACAACACTCGTTACTAGGGCCCAGTAACTACACTGACCAGTGAGTGTAACCAGAGAACTTCCACAACACTCGTTACTAGGGCCCAGTAACTACACTGACCAGTGAGCGTAAACCAGAGAACTTCCACAACACTCGTTACTAGGGCCCAGTAACTACACATGACCAGTGAGTGTAACAAGAGAACTTCCACAACACTCGTTACTAGGGCCCAGTAACTTACACTGACCAGTGAGTGTAACCAGAGAACTTCCACAACACTCGTTTACTAGGGCCCAGTAACTACACTGACCAGTGAGTGTAACCAGAGAACTCCACAACACTCGTTACTAGGGCCCAGTAAACTACACTGACCAGTGAGTGTAACAAGAGAACTTCCACCACAACGCTCGTTACTAGGGCCCAGTAACTACACTGACCAGTGAGTGTAACCAGAGAACTTCACAACAACTCGTTACTAGGGCCCAGTAACTACACTGACCAGGTGAGTGTAACCAAGAACTTCTACAACACTCGTTACTAGGGCCCAGTAACTACACTGACCAGTGAGTGTAACCAGAGAACTTCCACAACACTCGTTACTAGGGCCCAGTAACTACACTGACCAGTGAGTGTAAACCAGAGAACTTACACAACACTCGTTACTAGGGCCCAGTAACTACACTGACAAGTGAGTGTAACCAAGAGAACTTCCACAACACTCGTTACTAGGGCCCAGTAACTACACTGAACCAGTGAGTGTAACAAGAGAACTTCCACAACACTCGTTACTAGGGCCCAGTAAACTACACTGACCAGTGAGTGGTAACCAGAGAACTTCCACAACACTCGTTACTAGGGCCCAGTAACTACACTGACCAGTGAGTGTAACCAGAGAAACTTCCACAACATTCGTTACTAGGGTCCCAGTAACTACACTGACCAGTGAGTGTAACAAGAGAACTTCCACAACACTCGTTACTAGGGCCCAGTAACTACACTGACCAGTGAGTGTAACAAGAGAACTTCCACAACACTCGTTACTAGGGCCCAGCAGTAACTACACTGACCAGTGAGTGTTAACCAGAGAACTTCCACAACACTCGTTACTAGGGCCCCAGTAACTACACTGACCAGTGAGTGTAACCAGAGAACTTCCACAACACTCGTTACTAGGGCTCAGTAACTACACTGACCAGTGAGTGTAACAAGAGAACTTCCCACAACACTCGTTACTATGGCCCCAGTAACTACACTGACCAGTGAGTGTAACCAGAGAACTATCCTACCAACACTCGTTACTAGGGCCCAGTAACTACACTGACCAGTGAGGTGTAACAAGAGAACTTCCACAACACTCGTTTACTAGGGCCCAGTAACTACACTGACCAGTGAGTGTAACAAGAGAACTTCCACAACACTCGTTTACTAGGGCCCTGTAACTACACTGACCAGTGAGGTGTAACCAGAGAACTATCCCACAACACTCGTTACTAGGGCCAGTAACTACACACTGACCAGTGAGTGTAACCAGAGAACTTCCACAACAACTCGTTACTGGGCCCAGTAACTACACTGAACCAGTGAGTGAACATAAGAGAACTTCCACAACACTCGTTACTAGGGCCCAGTAACTACACTGACCAGTGAGTGTAACCAGAGAACTTTCACAACACTCGTTACTAGGGCCCAGTAACTACACTGACCAGTGAGTGTAACAAGAGAACTTTCACAACACTCGTTACTAGGGCCCAGTAACTACACTGACCAGTGAGTGTAACAAGAGAACTTCCACAACGCTCGTTACTAGGGCCCAGTAACTACACTGACCAGTGAGTGTAACAAGAGAACTTCCACAACGCTCGTTACTAGGGCCCAGTAACTACACTGAACCAGTGAGTGTAACAAGAGAATCTTCCACAACGCTCGTTACTAGGGCCCAGTAACTACACTGACCAGTGAGTGTAACAAGAGAACTTCCACAACGCTCGTTACTAGGGCCCAGTAACTACACTGACCAGTGAGTGTAACCAGAGAACTTCCACAACACTCGTTACTAGGGCCCAGTAACTACACTGACCAGTGAGTGTAACAAGAGAACTTTCACAACACTCGTTACTAGGGCCCAGTAACTACATAAACGTAACGAACGGCAACATAAACATAACAACAAACAACATAAACATTACAGCAGACAACATAAATATTACAGCAGACAACATGAACAGAGCAGACAGCATAAACACTACAGCAGACAACATAAACATTATAGTAGACAACATAAACATTGCAGCAGACAACATATATATTACAGCAGACAACATAAACGTAATAACAGGCAACATAACCATTACAGCAGACAACATAAATATCACAACAGACAACATAAACATTACAGCAGACATCATAAACATCACAGCAGACAACATAAACATAACAACAGACAACAAAAACATAATTGGCAACATCAACATTACAGCAGACAACATAAACATTACAGCTGACAGCATAAACATTACAGCAGACAACATAAACATTACAGCAGACAGCATAAACAAAACGGGCAACATAAACATAACAGACAACATGAACATTTACAACAGACCAACATAAACATAACAGGCAATAATAAATATTACAACAGACAACATAAGCATTACAGCAGACAACATAAACATTACAGCAGACAATATAAACATTACAGAAAGACAACATATCACAACAACTGGCAACATAAACATAACAAACAACATAAACATTACAGGAGACAACATAAACATTACCGCTAACATAAACATTACAACAGACAACATAAACATTACAGCAGACATCATAAGCATCACAGCAGACAACATAAACATAACAGGCAACATCAACATTACAGCTGACAACATAAACATTACAGCAGACAGCATAAACATAACTGGCAACATAAACATAACAGACAACATGAACATTACAGCAGACAACATAAACATAACAACAGACAACATAAACATTACAGCAGACAACATAAACATTACAGCAAACAGCATAAACATTACATCAGACAACATAAACATTACAGCAGACAGCATAAAACATAACAGGCAACATTAACATTACAGCTGACAACATAAACATTACAGCAGACAGCATAAACATAACAGGCAACATAAATATAACAGACAACATAAACATAACAACAGACAACATAAACATAACAACAGACAACATAAACATTACATCAGACAACATAAACATTACAGCAGAGAACATAAACGTTACAGCAGACAACATAAACATCACAGCAGACAACATAAACATTATAGCAGACAACATAAACATTATAGCAGGCAACATAAACATAACAGGCAACATAAACATAACAGACAACATAAACATAACAGACAACATAAACATAACAACAGACAACATAAACATTACATCAGACAACATAAACATTACAGCAGAGAACATAAACGTTACAGCAGACAACATAAACATCACAGCAGACAACATAAACATTATAGCAGACAACATAAACATTATAGCAGACAACATAAACATTACAGCAGACATCATACACGTCAGGGCAGACAACATAAACATTACAGAAGACAGCATAAACATTAATGCAGACAACATAAACATCACAGCTGACAACATAAACATTACAGCAGACAGCATAAACATAACTGGCAACATAAACATAACAGACAACATGAACATTACAGCAGACAACATAAACATAACAGACAACATGAACATTACAGCAGACAACATAAACATAACAGACAATATAAACATTACAGCAGACAACATAAACATTACAGCAGAAAACATAAACATTACAGCAGACAGCATAAACATTACAGCAGAAAACATAAACATTACAGCAGACAGCATAAACATTTCAGCAGAAAACATAAACATTACAGCAGACAGCATAAACATTATGACAGACAACATAAACATTACAGCAGACATCATAAACATTATAGCAGACAACATAAACATCACATCAGACAACATAAACATCACATCAGACATCATAAACATCACAGCAGACAACATAAACATCACATCAGACAACATAAACATCACGGCAGACAACATAAACATCACATCAGACAACATAAACATCACGGCAGACAACATAAACATTACAGCAGACATAATAAACATCACAGCAGACAACATAAACATCACAGCAGACATTATAAACATCACAGCAGACAACATAAACATCACAGCAGACATTATAAACATCACAGCAGACAACATAAACATCACAGCAGACAACATAAACATCACGGCAGACAACATAAACATCACAGCAGACATTATAAACATCACAGCAGACAACATAAACATCACAGCAGACATTATAAACATCACAGCAGACAACATAAACATCACATCAGACAACATAAACATCACAGCAGACAACATAAACATCACAGCAGACATAAACATCACAGCAGACAACATAAACATCACAGCAGACATTATAAACTCACAGCATGACAAACATAAACATCACAGCAAGACAACATAAACATCACAGCAACAACATAAACATCACAGCAGACAACATAAACATCACAGCAGACAACATAAACATCACAGCAGACATTATAAACATCACAGCAGACAACATAAACATCACAGCAGACATTATAAACATCACAGCAAACAACATAAACATCACAGCAGACAACATAAACATCACAGCAGACAACATAAACATCACAGCAGACATTATAAACATCACAGCAAACATAAAACAATCACAGCAGACATCATAAACATCACAGCAGAACAACATAAACATCACAGCAGACATCATAAACATCACAGCAGACAACATAAACATCACAGCAGACATCATAAACATCACAGCAGACAACATAAACATCACAGCAGACAACATAAACATCACAGCAGACAACATAAACATCACAGCAGACAACATAAACATCACAGCAGACAACATAAACATCACAGCAGACAACATAAACATCACAGCAGACATCATAAACATGTCTCACGTATGTTCTCTCTCTTTAATACAATAATATTTACGTCACGTATTTTTTTCATTACGTCACCTGACTGACGTCAGTTGTAGACACGAGTGTCACTAGGACACGCTCATCCATGTGCACACCCTCATCCATGTGCACACGTTCATCCATGTACACACGCTTATCCATGTACACACGCTCGTCCATGCACACACGCACGTCCATGTACACACGCTCATTCATGTACACACACTCATCCATGTACACACACTCATCCATGTACACACGCTCATCCATGTACACACGCTCATCCATGTACACGCACGCTCATGCATGTACACACACGCTCATGCATGTACACACGCTCATGCATGTACACACGCTCATCCATGTACACACACGCTCATCCATGTACACACACGCTAATGCATGTACACACGCTCATCCATGTACACACGCTCATCCATGTACACACACGCTCATGCATGTACACACACGCTCATGCATGTACACACGCTCATGCATGTACACACGCTCATCCATGTACACACACGCTCATCCATGTACACACACGCTCATCCATGTACACACACGCTCATGCATGTACACACGCTCATGCATGTACACACGCTCATCCATGAACACACACTCATCCATGTACACACGCTCATCCATGTACACACGCTCATCCATGAACACACAATCATCCATGTACACACACTCATCCATGTACACACGCTCATCCATGTACACACGCTCATCCATGTACACACGCTCATCCATGAACACACACTCATCCATGTACACACACTCATCCATGTACACACACTCATCCATACACATGCTCATCCATACACACACTCATCCACGCAACATGCAAGACACGATGCAGGCACATATGCACACAGATGGGACATTCATACACACAAGCAACATAACTCATGCACTCGCACAGTTTGGAAATTTGTGTCCCTACACCCAAGTCCTCCAGTGTAAGCTGGTAAATATTAAGTATCTAGTATCGTATCTCGAGTTGTATGTGTGTAAAACTGCAGCTACCCATCGTAACTGGAAACTTAACATTTTGCAGGGAAATTAGACTTTAGTATTAGTTCAGGGAGGGGTTGAATCATTATATAATACTAGAATTACCAGAAAAAAAATTAAAATATCTAATATTAGATCGTTATTTATGGAAACAAAATTTGGTAGTTATAAGTGAATATTATTGGAACTCAGCTGGGAGGCGGGAGTCTCTGGGGGTGAGGAGTGTCCATCTAAGACTGAAGATGGTGAAGATCTGTGTCAACAGCAGAGAACTTCCACTCAGTTCCTGAATTACATAGCTGGCGCTGTATCAAGAACTGCTGTAGAGGCCTCCAGAGGGCTATAGACCGAAGTAGCCAGTCTCTGCTCTGTGAGGATTAACTACCCGAACAAAGGTTGCGCTCCTACAGCAGTACTTAATACCAAAGTTAGAGTTGACTGCATTATTATTGGGAGTAAAGTTGGGAAAATAAGTAAAAAACATTCTCAATAACTTAAATGTGATAGCCACATACATCTGGTCCTGATTCCGAGGTGATCTTGCAATGGATCAAAAATATATCTAAATTATTCTATCTTAGGAATAGAGGAAAAGAAATTAAAGAGCTATAGTCAGACTATAAAATCTTGTATACACAGTATCTACGTCAGAATTATTAGACAACCAAAGGCCGTGTAGCCTTTGGTTATCTAATAGTGCAGCCCTACACAAAGTAATTTGTGGAGGGCCGCATTATTTTTCGACAGTACAATGGTAGGATGTTAAGGTATCCAGGTCTGTCACCGCTGCTCAGGAGCAAGTACAGAGTGCTAGATCATTTGAGACTGTAGGTTTTGATTATACTGGAGCTATCACACTGAAGAACCTAGATGATGGGAAAACCAGAACCTCAGAAGGTGTCTGTCTGCCTGTTCACTTGTGAAACTAGACGAGCAGCACATCTAGAATTAGCTGAAGATATGTCTGCGGGGATGTTTGTCAAATTATTCCTGAAGTTTGCTGTTAAATTCGAATGTCCCTGACTAGTTGTATAAGACAATGGCACCAGCTATAAAGGAAGACAAGATCTTCGAAAGCATTTTGGAACCTGAGGAAATGCACGATTACCTGGGAAAGGATGAGTGTGAATGGAAGTTCACTGAGCATTATGCACCTTGGTAGGCTGGATTCTAGGAGTAGATGGAAGAACAGCCAAACGATATCTAGGGAAGATTTTACATGATGACAGGGTGAGTACTTATGAGTTATGAACAGTTTTAACTAAGACTGATGTAAGAGTTACAACAGGCCACTGACTTACATACAAAATGGACTAGATGAATTAGCTCTCACTCTTAACCATATGCTGTTCGGAAGAAGGATCGAGCCTTTTTTTTTGTAGCCTTGAGCCGGCCATCTGCAGATCCAGATTACCACAGCCCAGAGCTGATACTGTGCTAGATAAGTGAAATTAGATATAATAATAATAATAATAATAATAATAATAATAATAATAATAATAATAATAATAATAATAATAATAATAACAAAAATGATAATAATAATAATAATAACAAAAATGATAATAATAATAATAATAATAATAATAATAATAATAATAATAATAATAATAATAATAATAATAATAATAATAATAATAATAATAATAATAATAATAATAATAATAGTTTTTATTTCCACCAGTACATAATACAACTTATACAGACGTAGCTGACATCAATGACATACTATATACAAAGCCTATGTTATGCAGAGGATTTCATCGCTAGGATGCGAAGAAGTCCTCTGCAGAACACAGACAAAACATCCAGGTATCTATTTACTGCTAGGTTAACTAGGGACAGCAGATGTCTAAAGGAAACACTCCCAGTGTTTCCACTGACGTCACAGTGTGAAGGACTGACGTCACAGTGTGAAGGACCTCAATGTGTGAGTTGAATGTGCTACCAACCGAGCTACGGGACACACTATGGTGTAACTATGGGCAACGATTACTTAACCGCATCAGGGGAACGTTTTTACGGGGCACAACCAGGGGATAATAAACCGTTATTGAGCCCAGGGGACCTAGTACTAGGATGGTTAATGTTAAAGTAAATGGTCTCGATACCATCAGAACCATCAACAAACTTCAACCTCTCGAGATCCACTCAACTGAAACTGGACAATGTTAGACCAGCGTCTCCTCAACCAGAGCGGGGGTCCAGTGAGGCCGACGGTACTCTCGTCGAGGCCCACTGGGAGGGCTTGCAGGATGCATACTTGATTTAGACTCGTCTCCTATTTTTCCTTCCCTGGCTGAAAGATGTGGAAATTTGTCCATACACTTAAATCTCCAACTCTAGGCTAGTAAATATTAAGTATCTAAGAGAGTATCTTCAGTTTGATATCTGTAAAAGTTAAATAACACATCATTACTGAGGAAACCTGGACTCAGAAAACTCTTAACATTTTGCAGGGAATTTAGGCCGCAGTATTAATTCAAGGAGGGTTCGAATCATTACACAATACTAAAATCGTTAGAATAATTGAAGATATTAATATTATATCTTTGCCACTGGAAACAAAGTTTAGTAGTTACTGTATAAGTGAACATTACTGAAGCAGAAGGAAAGAAGGCTCTGGGTGTGAGGCGCGTCCCTCTAGGAGCAGACTGGAGAGAGTTAAGACCTGTGTCAACAGCGGAGGACTTCCACTCATTCACGAAATACATACCTGGCGCTGTATCAAGAGCAGCTGTAGAGGCCTCCAGAGGGCTATAGAAAGAAGTAGTCAGGATCCTGTCTGTGAGGAGTATTTGTGTACTCGTTTCATTATGGTGTCCATTCTGCGTTAGTGAAATCAAACATCAGAGCACTTGATGGGATTAATTAGGAGCACCGTTAAACCCATCGTAGGGTGGGATATAGTAGTTACCTGCTCAGCAATTGCTATGCTATGTTTGGTTTTCCAGTAAGGTTAACCACTGCTAGTTTTGGGTATTCCAAAGATTTCGTTATTAGCCCTTTCCCTAAGCCAGAGTTACTAAAACAATCTATTGTCTGCAGATACCATTCTCCTCCTGGACGAGTGACCAACTTGATGACGTTTCCTAAGGGTCAAGGAAGCCAGGAGTAGCTAGGGACAGCCTCCACACCACCGTAAGTCTTCCATATCCTACATTGGGACGTAGGATCGAGATGGTCCTTCGTTACACTACAAACTACAAAGGGGGATATAGTTGGTACTTGTGAGAGTAGCATTATTAAATTCTCATCAGCCCCAAAAGTTGTAATTGCTTCATAGTCAAAGAGCATCTCTCAGGTTTCCACACACAATACATGACGCCTGCACATACATAAATTCACTCCTGTCTCTTCTGACCCCTTCCCTTCTACCCTCCCTCCCCTCCCTCTCTACCACCCTCCCTCCCTCTCCACCATCCTCCCTCCCTCTCTACCCATCTCCCACCCTCATTCCCTTCCTCCTTTCATCCTCTCTTTATCCCACCCTTCCTCACACTCTCCTTCCCTCTTTCCTACTTTCCTTCTCTCCTACCCTCCCTCCCTCCTGCTCTCCCTCCCACCCACTCACCCTCCTTCCTACCTACCTACCCACCCACCTTTCCGCTCTTCCTTTCTTCCCCCATCCTCCTTCTCTCCCATTTCCTTTCCCTCCCTACTTGTGTTTGGTCCACATCAAACACAGCTGCAAAACACCAACCAAGTCTGACACCATACTTGTCTGCCAAACACCATACTTGTCTGCCAAACACCATACTTGTCTGCCAAACACCATACTTGTCTGCCAAACACCAAACTTGTCTGACAAACATCATACTTGTCTGCCAAACACCAAACTTGTCTGACAAACACCATACTTGTCTGCCAAACACCATACTTGTCTGACAAACATCATACTTGTCTGCAAAACACCAAACTTGTCTGACAAACACCATACTTGTATGCCAAACACCAAACTTGTCTGTCAAACACCATACTTGTCTGCCAAACACCATACTTGTCTGCCAAACACCATACTTGTCTGCCAAACACCATACTTGTCTGCCAAACACCAAACTTGTCTGACAAACACCATACTTGTCTGCCAAACACCAAACTTGTCTGACAAACACCATACTTGTATGCCAAACACCAAACTTGTCTGCCAAACACCATACTTGTCTGCCAAACACCATACTTGTCTGCCAAACACCATACTTGTCTGCCAAACACCAAACTTGTCTGACAAACACCATACTTGCCTGCCAAACACCATACTTGTCTGCCAAACACCATACTTGTCTGCCAAACACCATACTTGTCTGCCAAACGCCATACTTGTCTGCCAAACACCATACTTGTCTGCCAAACACCATACTTGTCTGCCAAACACCATACTTGTCTGCCAAACACCATACTTGTCTGCCAAACACCATACTTGTCTACCGAACACCATACTTGTCTGCCAAACACCATACTTGTCTGCCAAACACCATACTTGTCTGCCAAACACCATACTTGTCTGCCAAACACCATACTTGCCTGCCAAACACCAAACTTGTCTGACAAACACCATACTTGTCTGCAAAACACCAAACTTGTCTGACAAACACCATACTTGTCTGCCAAACACCAAACTTGTCTGCCAAACACCATACTTGTCTGCCAAACGCCATACTTGTCTGCCAAACACCATACTTGTCTGCCAAACACCATACTTGTCTGCCAAACACCATACTTGTCTGCCAAACACCATACTTGTCTGCCAAACACCATCTTGTCTGCCGAACACCATACTTTGTCTGCCAAACACATACTTGTCTGCCAAAACACCATACTTGTCTGCCAAACACCATACTTGTCTGCCAAACACCATACTTGTCTGCCAAAACAACCATACTTGCCTGCCAAACACCAAACTTGTCTGACAAACACCATACTTGTCTGCAAAACACCAAACTTGTCTGACAAACACCATACTTGTCTGCCAAACACCAAACTTGTCTGCCAAACACCATACTTGTCTGCCAAACACCATACATGTCTGCCAAACACCATACTTGTCTGCCAAACACCAAACTTGTCTGACAAACACCATACTTGTCTGCCAAACACCATACTTGTCTGCCAAACACCATACTTGTCTGCCAAACACCATACTTGTCTGCCAAACACCATACTTGTCTGCCAAACACCATACTTGTCTGCCAAACACCATACTTGTCTGCCAAACACCATGCTTGTCTGCCAAACACCATACTTGCCTGCCAAACACCATACTTGCCTGCCAAACACCATACTTGTCTGCCAAACACCATACTTGTCTGCCAAACACCATACTTGTCTGCCAAACACCATACTTGTCTGCCAAACACCATATTGTCTGCCAAAACACCATACTTGTCTGCCAAACACCATACTTGTCTGCACAAAACACCATACTTGTCTGCCAAACACCATACTTGTCTGCCAAACACCATACTTGTCTGCCAAACACCATACTTGTCTGCCAAACACCATACTTGTCTGCCAAACACCATACTTGTCTGCCATAACACCATACTTGTCTGCCAAACACCATACTTGTCTGCCAAACACCATACTTGTCTGCCAAACACCATACTTGTCTGCCAAACACCATACTTGTCTGCCAAACACCATACTTGTCTGCCAAACACCATACTTGTCTGCCAAACACCATATTTGTCTGCCAAACACCAAACTTGCCTGCCAAACACCATACTTGCCTGCCAAACACCATACTTGTCTGCAAAACACCATACTTGTCTGCCAAACACCATACTTGTCTGCCAAACGCCATACTTGTCTGCCAAACACCATACTTGTCTGCCAAACGCCATACTTGTCTGCCAAACACCATACTTGTCTGCCAAACACCATACTTGTCTGCCAAACACCACACTTACCGTACAAACACCATACTTGTCTGACAAACACCATACTTGTCTGACAAACACCATACTTGTCTGACAAACACCATACTTGTCTGACAAACACCACACTTGCCGTATAAACACCATACGTGTCTCACAAACACCACACTTGCCGTACAAACACCATACTTGTCTGACAAACACCATACTTGTCTGACAAACACCACACTTGCCGTACAAACACCATACTTGTCTGCCAAACACCACACTTGCCGCACAAACACCACACTTGCCGTACAAACACCACATTTGCCGTACAAACACCACACTTGCCGTACAAACACCACACTTGTCTCACAAACACCATACTTGTCTCACAAACACCATACTTTCTGCTACTCTTCACTACAACACCACAGTTTACAAAGTAACAGAAAAAACACACTTCACCGTTATTCAATTAGTGGTATAATTAATGGTGTTTGCAGGAGTTGAGTGGCGCTGCTACAGTGCTAGTCTGACCACATAGAGTCACAGTACTGTGTGTTGTGTTTGTTGTATATTATGTTGTGACTGTTGTGTATTGTGTTTTTTATGTTTGTGTGTTGTGTTTGTTGTGCAT
The DNA here is from genome assembly GCF_026875155.1 of Cherax quadricarinatus. Classification (NCBI taxonomy): domain Eukaryota; kingdom Metazoa; phylum Arthropoda; class Malacostraca; order Decapoda; family Parastacidae; genus Cherax; species Cherax quadricarinatus. Next base: position 73,022,358 of record NC_069402.1, read on the forward strand.
TGTCAATGTTGTGTTTGTGTATGTTGTGTTGTGTATGTTGTGTTTGTGTATGTTGTGTATTGTGTATGTTGTGTTTGTGTATGTTGTGTATTGTGTATGTTGTGTTTGTGTATGTTGTGTATTGTGTATGTTGTGTTTGTGTATGTTGTGTTTGTGTATGTTGTGTTTGTGTATGTTGTGTATTGTGTATGTTGTGTTTGTGTATGTTGTGTATTGTGTATGTTGTGTTTGTGTGTTGTGTTTGTTATGTATTGTGTTTGTTATATTTGTGTGTTGTGTTTGTCGTGTATTGTGTGTGTTGTGTATTGTGTATGTTGTGTTTGTTGTGTATTGTGTATGTTGTGTTTGTGTATGTTGTGTATTGAGTATGTTGTGTTTGTGTATGTTGTGTATTGAGTATGTTGTGTTTGTGTATGTTGTGTATTGAGTATGTTGTGTATTGAGTATGTTGTGTTTGTATATGTTGTGTTTTTGTATGTTGTGTATTGAGTATGTTGTGTTTGTGTATGCTGTATTTGTGTATGTTGTGTATTGAGTATGTTGTGTTTGTGTATGTTGTGTATTGAGTATGTTGTGTTTGTTGTATATTGTGTTGTGATATTTCTGTACTGTTTGTTATGTTTGTGCATTGTGTTTGTTTTGTTTTGTGTATGTTGTGTATTGTGTGTGTTATATATTGTGTGTGTTGTGTATTGTGTGTGTTATGTGTGTTGTGTATTGCGTGTTATGTATGTTGTGTATTGTGTGTGTTATGTGTGTTATATATATTGTGTGTGTTATGTATGTTGTGTATTGTGTGTGTTGTGTATTGTGCGTGTTGTGTATTGTGTGTGTCATGTGTGTCGTGTATTGTGTGTGTTGTGTATTATGTGTCATGTGTGTTGTGTATTGTGTGTGTTGTGTATTGTGTGTTATGTGTGTTGTGTATTGTGTGTGTGTGTTTTGTGTGTCATGTGTTTGTGTATTGTGTGTGCTGGTATTGTGTGTGTCATGTGTGTTGTGTATTGTGTGTTGTTAATTGTGTGTGTCATGTGTGTTGTGTATTGTGTGTGTTATGTGTGTTGTGTATTGTGTGTGTTGTGTATTGTGTGTGTCATGCGTGTTGTGTATTGTGTGTGTTGTGTATTGTGTGTTATGTGTGTTGTGTATTGTGTGTGCTGTGTATTGTGTGTGTCATGTGTGTTGTGTATTGTGTGTTGTGTATTGTGTGTGTCATGTGTGTGTGTATTGTTGTGTTATGTGTGTTGTGTATTGTGTGTGTTGTGTATTGTGTGTGTTATGTGTGTTGTGTATTGTGTGTGTTGTGTATTGTGTGTTATGTGTGTTGTGTATTGTGTGTGTGTGTATTGTGTGTGTCATTGTGTGTTGTGTATTGTGTGTTGTGTATGTGTGTTGTATTGTGTTTGTGTATTGTGTGTGTTGTGTGTGTTGTGTTTGTGTATGTGTGTGTATTGTGTGTGTATGTGTTGTGTATTGTGTTGTGTTGTTGTATTGTGTGTCATGTGTGTTGTGTATTGTGTGTGTGTTATGTGTGTTGTGTATTGTGTGTGTGTATGTGTGTTGTGTATTGTGGTATGTTGTGTATTGTGTGTGTTTGTGTTGTTGGTGTTTTGTTTGTATTGTTGTTGTGTATTGTTATGTGGTTTGTATGTTGTGTATTGGTTGTTGTGTATGGTGTGTTGTGTATTGTGTGTGTTGTGTATTGTGTGTGTGTCATGTGTGTTGTGTATTGTGTGTGTATGGTGTTTAGGTGTATTGTGTTTGTTTGTTGGTATGTGAGGTGTCATGTAGTGTGTGTCTATTGTGTATGGTGTGTATTGTATGTGTTTGGGTGTGTTGTGTATTGTGTTATGGTGTGTATTGTATTGTGTTATTGTGTGTGTTTGTGTATGTTGTGTATTGTGTGTGTTATGTGTGTTGTGTATTGTGTATTTGTGTATTGTGTATGTTGTGTATTGTATGTGTTATGTGTGTTGTGTATTTTGTTGTTTGTGTATTGTTGTGTTTTGTGTGTTGTGTATTGTGTTGGTTGTGTATTGTGTGTGTTTATGTGTTTGTTATTGTGTGTTGTGTATTGGTGTGTATGTGTGTTGTGTATTGTGTATTGTGTGTATTGTATTGTGTTTGTGATGTGTGTTTTGTGTATTGTGTGTTTTATGTGTGTTGTGTATTGTGTGTGTTGTGTATTGTGTGTGTGTATTTGTGTTGTTGTGTTTTGTGTATTGGGTTTGTGTATTGTGTGGTCATGTGTGTTTGTGTATTGTATGTGTTGTGTATTGTATATGTTATGTGTTGTGTTGTATTGGTTGTTGTGTATTGGTGTGTGTATGTGTTGTTGTGTATTGTGTGTGTTGTGTATTGTGTGTTATGTGTGTTGTGTATTGTGTGTGTTGTGTATTGTGTGTGTTATGTGTGTTGTGTATTGTGTGTGTTGTGTATTGTGTGTGTTTATGTTGTGTTGTGTATTGGTGTGTGTTATGTGTGTATTGTGTGATGTGTGTTGTGTGTATGTGGGGTTTTGTGTATTGTGTGTTGTTATGTGTATGTTGTGTATTGTGTGTGTTATGTGTTTGTGTTTTGTGTGTGTGTTATGTGGTGTTTGTTGTTGTGTATTGTGTGTGTTATTGTGTGTGTATTGTGTGTGTGTATATGTGTGTGTTGTGTATTGTGTGTTGTGTATTGTGTGTTTGTGTATTGGTGTGTTATGTGTGTTGTGTATTGTGTTTGTTGTGTATTGTGTGTTATGTGTGTTGTGTATTGTGTGTGTGTATTGTGTGTGTATGTGTTTGTGTATTTTGTGTGTGTATTGTGTTTTGTGTGTTGTGTATTGTGTGTGTTGTATTGTGTGTTTGTGTATTTGTGTGTTGTGTATTGTGTGTGTGTGTAGTGTGTTTGTGTGTTGTGTATTGTGGTGTTGTGTATTGTGTGTTGTGTGTTGTATTGTGTTGTTGTTGTGTATTGTGTGTTGTTATGTGTGTTGTGTATTGTGTGTGTTGTGTATTGTGTGTTGTGTGTTGTGTTGTTGTGTTTGGTGTGTATTGTGTGTGTTGTGTGTTGTGTATTGTGTGTGTGTTATGTGTGTGTGTATGTGTGTTGTGTATTGTGTGTTGTGTATTGTGTGTTGTATGGTGTTTTTGTGTATTGTGGTGTGTATGTGTGTTGTGTATTGTGTGTGTTTGTGTATTGTTGTGTGTATGTTTTGTTGTGTATTGTGTGTGTTGTGTATTGTGTGTTATTGTGTGTTGTGTATTGTGTGTGTTGTGTATTGTGTGTGTATGTGTTGTGATTGTGTGTTGTGTTTGTGTGTGTGTATGTGTGTGTTTATTGTTGTGTATTGTGTGTTTGTGTATTTGTTGGATGTGGTTGTGAAGTTTTGTGTTATGCTGTGTTTTTATTGTGGTTTCATTTGTGTATTGGGTTGTGTGATGTGTTGTGTATTTGTGTTGTTATTGTGTGTGTACTGTGTGTGTTGCATTGTGTGTTGTGTATTGTGTGTGTATGTGTGTTGTGTATGTGTTTTGTGTGTGTTTGTGTATTGTGTATGTTGTGTATTGTGGTGTCTATGTGTTTTTGGTATTGTGATGTGTTGTGTATTGTGTGTGTTGTGTATTGTGTGTGTTGTGTATTGTGTGTGTTATGTGTGTTGTGTATGTGTGTTGTGTATTGTGTTGTTTGTGTGTTGTGTTTTGATGTTGTGTATTGTATGTGTTATGTATGTTGTGTATTGTGTGTGGTATTGTGTGTTTTGTGGTGTGTTGTGTATTGTGTGTGTTGTATGTTGTGTGTGATTGTGGTGTGTGTATATGTGTTGTGTATTTGTGTGTTGTGTATTGTGAGTCATGTGTGTGTTATCGTGTGTATTGTGTTTGTATGTGTTATTGTGTTTGTGTATTGTGTATGTGTGTTTTTATGTGTTATGTGTTTTGTGTATTGTGTGTGTTGTGTTTTGTGTGGTTATGTGTGTTGTGTATTGTGTTGTTGTGTATTGTGTGTTGTGTATTGTATGTGTGTTATGTGTGTTGTGTATTGTGTGTGTTGTTTTTTATTGTGTGTGTTATGTGTGTTGTGTATGTGTGTTTGTATTGTGTGTGTATTGTGTGTGTGTATTGTGTATGTTGTGTATTGTGGTGTGTTCATGTGTGTTGTGTTGTGTATTTGTGTATTGTGTGTTTATGTGTGTTGTGTATTGTGGTGTATGTGTGTATTGTGTGTTGTGTATTGTGGTATGTGTTGTGTATTGTGTGTTTGTGTATTGTGTGTTATGTGGTTTATGGTTTTGTATTGTGTGTGTCATGTGTGTTGTGTATTGTTGTGTTGTGTATTGTTTGTTATGTGTGTTGTGTATGTTGTGTATTGTGTGTGTTATGTGTGTTGTGTATTGTGTGTGTTGTGTATTGTGTGTGTCATGTGTGTTGTGTATTGTGTTTGTTGTTGTATGTGTGTGTGTATGTGTGTGTTGTGTATTTTGTGTTTGTTGTGTATTGTGTGTGTTGTGTATTGTGTTTGTTGTGTATTGTGTGTGTTATGTGTGTTGTGTATTGTGTTTGTGTTGTTTGTATTGTGTGTGTTATGTGTGTTGTGTATTGTGTGTTGTGTATTGTGTGTTGTGTATTGTGTGTGTTGTGTATTGTGTGTTGTGAATTGTGTTTGTTGTGTATTGTGTGTGTTGTGTATTGTGTGTTGTGTATTGTGTTTGTTGTGTATTGTGTGTGTTATGTGTGTTGTGTATTGTGTGTGTGTGTTGTGTATTGTGTGTGTTATGTGTGTTGTGTATTGTGTGTGTGTGTTGTGTATTGTGTTTATTGTATTGGTTATACATTGTGACTGTTGTATTGATTGTATTTATACAGGTGACCATACAACTGCCTCTCTGCTGGTAAATACTAACTTGTGTATTTATTATTTCAACCAGTGAAAACATCTGCAGACTGAACAAAGGGTAAATAACGGGTAAACAACAGGTAAATAACGGGTAAACAACAGGTAAATAACGGGTAAATAACAGGTAAATAACGGGTAAACAACAGGTAAATAACGGGTAAATAACGGAAACCGCAGAAGCCTGTACCCAACCTTGTGTCAGGGTGTGGTAGTGTGAGAGGTGAGGTAGTGTGTGTTTGGGTGTACTCACCTATTTATGGTTACATAAGAAGAACATAAGAACATAAGAACGAAGGAACACTGCAGAAGGCCTACTGGCCCATGCGAGGCAGGTCCAAGTCCCTACCGGCTTAAGCCAATGCACCCAACCTAGTCAGGTCAGGTCACATTGACTTAAGGGAGGAACACGGCAACCGACCTGTTAGCACAAGCTATCAGGTCCAACTCACACCCACCCACATCTACTCATGTATTTATCCAACCTATTTTTAAAGCTACACAACGTTCTGGCCTCTATAACGGTACTTGGGAGTTTGTTCCACTCATCCACAACTCTATTACCAAACCAGTACTTTCCTATATCCCTCCTGAATCTGAATTTTTCCAACTTAAAACCATTGCTGCGAGTCCTGTCTAGGCTAGATATTTTCAGCACACTATTTACATCCCCTTTATTTATTCCTGTCTTCCACTTATAAACCTCAATCATATCCCCCCTAATTCTACGTCTTTCTAGAGAGTGCAGTTACAGGGGTCGAATCACAGCTCTTGGCTCAGCGCGCGCACGCGCGTGTGTGTGTGTGTGTCGTAGTGGCTCCGTGTCTGGGGTTGTCAGAGATGTGTCATGTGACACGCCCTGTGACCACAATATGTGTGTGTGTGTGTGTGTGTGTGTGTGTGTGTGTGTGTGTGTGTGTGTGTGTGTGTGTGTGTGTGTGTGTGTGTGTGTGTGTGTGTGTATGTGTGTGTGTGTGTGTGTGTGTGTGTGTGTGTGTGTGTGTGTGTGTATGTGTGTGTGTGTGTGTGTGTGTGTGTGTGTGGTGTGTGTGTGTGTGTGTGTAGTCTGAACGTAGCTGGATGTTGTCAAGACCACCTGATCAAGCAGGTTGTGATGGCTGTGTTGGCCTGCGGGACACCAGCACCAACAGCCTGGTTAATCCAGTCAGTCATCAGGGGAATAGTAGAAGCCTGGAAATCTGTTACAGGTATAATGAATTTGTTGCTGTATCAGTCATGCAAGTTTAGTGATTCTTATAATAATAATAATAATAATAATAATAATAATAATAATAATAATAATAATAATAATAATAATAATAATAATAATAACAATAATAATAATAATAATAATAATAATAATAATAATAATAATAATAATAACAATAATAATAATAATAATAATAATAATAATAATAATAATAATAATAACAATAATAATAATAATAATAATAATAATAATAATAATAATAATAATAATAATAATAATAACAATAATAATAATAATAATAATAATAATAATAATAATAATAATAATAATAATAATAATAATAATAATAATAATAATAATAATTTGCATTAGTTCAGGTGAACAGTAATATTGAACTACAAAAATGCAGCTGAATTACATTGTCGTAAAGTTTACTGAATCCGGCGTTTGTTTACACTGTGTTCATTAGCTTTGCGTCATCCGTCCTTGAAGGATAACTTAGGTACACCAGGAACAGTGTGGTGGCTGTGAGTGTACCTTGGGATACTCTAGCAGCGCCACTCTCCCAGTCTCGGGTTTCCTCTCTCACCTTCACTCTGTTTTCTCTCCTTCACATGCATGTACTTATACAAATAAAACACAAAAACATGCAAATGCACACAAACACACACACACACACACACACACACACACACACACACACACACACACACACACACACACACACACACACACACACACACACACACACACACACAAGGGGATCTGGACAAACTAGAAGTATGGTCCGACAAATGGCTCCTGGAGTTTAACCCCAGTAAGTGTAAGGTCATGAAGATTGGGGAAGGACACAGAAGACCGCAGACGGAATACAGGTTAGGAAACGAATAGCTGTAAACGTCAATTAAAGAAAAGGATCTTGGGGTAAGCATTATAACGAACATGTCCCCTGAGTCACACAACAATCAAATAACTGCTGCAGCATATGGGAGATTGGCAATCCTGAGATTGGCGTCTAGACATCTGAGTAAGAAGTCATTCACGACATTGTACATAGTGTAAGTAAGGCCTATAGTGGAATATGCAGCGCCAGTATGGAACCCTTAGTCAAACACGTCACGAAATTGGAGAAAGTGCAAAAATTTCCAACACGATTAGTCTCGGAACTGAGGGGTATGTCTTATGAGGAGAGGTTAAGGGAACTCAACATGATGACACTAGAGGATAGGAGGGATAGAGGGGACATGATAACTACGTATAAAATTCTGAGAGGCATTGGCAAGGTAGACAAGGATCGAATGTTTCAGAGATGGGATACAGAAACAAGGGGACACAATTGGAAGCTGAAAACCCAGATGAGTCATAGGGATGTTAGGAAGTATTTCTTTAGCCTTAGAGTTGTCAGGAATTGGAATAATCCATGATCTTGAAGAGTTATGACAAAGATCATGGAGCAGGGAGAGAGTGAATTAGTATCGACCAGTAAAGAGGCGGGGCCAGGAGTTATGGCTCGATCCCTGCAACCACATATAGGTGAGTATATATAGGTGAGTACATACAAGTCAAAGGAATGTAAGGAAGTATTTCTTCAGTCATAGAGTAGTCAGGAAGTTGAAGAGCCTAGCAAGTGAGGTAGTGGAGGCAGGAACCATACATAGCTCTAAGACGAGGTATGATAAAGCTCAAGGAACAGGGAGAGAGAGAACCTAGTAGCACTCAGTGAAGAGGCGGGACCAGGAGCTGAGTCTCGACCCCTGCAACCACAATTAGGTGAGAAAACACACACACACACACACACACACACACACACACACACACTTACACAGGAGCTGAGTCTCGATCCCTGCAACCACAATTAGGTTAGCACACACACACACAGTTCCTCACAGGATCAGTGAAGAGGCTGGACCAGAAGCTGAATCTCGACCCCTGCAACCACAATTAGGTGAGTACAATTAGGTGAATGCAGGAGATTAGTGCAAAAGCTGGAGGACCAGGCAGGTATAACAGGGAAGGCACTGGTCACAGACCGGGCCGTGGGGGCGTTGACCCCCGGAACTCTCTCCAGGTAAACTCCAGGTAAACAATGGATCAGGGAATACCTGTCAGGAAGACAACAGCGAGTCATGGTACGTTGCGAGGTGTCAGAGTGGGCGCCTGTGACGAGTGAGGTGCCAGATGGGTCAGTCCTAGGACCAGTGCTGTTTCCGGTATTTGTGAACGACATGACTGAAGGTGTCAGCATAGTTGCTGATCCCCTTATATGTGTTGTATAGCGTATCATAGTACCATCCATGTGCTTTATATAGAAGATCCCTAGGCCGAGTGACTGTATGACGTCACGGGATACAGCATGAGTCAGTGAGACAAGCTGCCTCCCTCTCAGTCGACGCATAGGCATAGAAGAAGGCGGAACACGGCAGGCTGGGCTCCCTCCATCTCCCATTACCACAGTCTGACAATATAGCGTTACCATCCAACAAGTGAGTTTACCTTATCCATCAATCTCCTACCGAACCCCACACGACAAAGGAATAGACTCTGAAGTGTCTCTGTTTGCAGATGATGTGAAGTTGATGAGAAAAATTCGATCGGACGAGGATCAGGCAGAACTACAACGGGATCTGGACAGGTTGCAGGCCTGGTCCAGCAACTAGCTCGTGGACTTCAACCCTGCCAAGTGCAAAGTCATGAAGATTGGGGAAGGGCAAAGAAGACCACAGTCGGAGTACAGTCTAGGGGGCAAGAGACTACAAACCTCATTTAAGGAAAAAGATCATGGGGTGAGTATAACACCGGACACATCTGCTGAGGCGCACATCAACCAAATAACTGCTGCAGCATACGGGCGCCTGGCAAACTTAAGCACAGCATTCTGACATCTTTATAAGGAATCGTTCAGGACCCTGTACACTACGTACGTTAGGCCCATATTGGAGTATGCAACACCAGTTTGGAACCCTCACATAGCCAAGCATGTAAGGAAACTAGAGAAAGTGCAAAGTTTGCAACAAGACTAGTCCCGGAGCTAAGGGGTATGTCTTACAAGGAGAAGTTAAGGGAAATCGACCTGACGACACTGGAAGACAGGAGAGTTAGGGGGTATATGATAACGACATATAAAATACTGAGAGGTATAGACAAGGTGGACAGAGGCAGGATGTTCCAGAGATGGGACACAGCAACGAGGGTACACAGTTGGAAGATAAAGACTCAGATGAATCACAGGGATGTTAGGAAGTATTTCTTCAGTTGTCAGGAAGTGGAATAGCCTGGGTAGTGATGTAGTGGAGGCAGGATCCATACATAGCTTTAAAAAAAGGCATGATAAAGCTCATGGAGTGAGAAGAGTGACCAGGTACCGGCCAGGTGAAGAGGCGGGGCCAGGAGCTGTGAATCGACCCCCGCAACCACAACTAGGTGAGCACACACACACACACACACACACAACAGGCCAAGTGTATAATCGACAAGTGCTTATGACAAAATGGTAACGCACACAATCTGAAGGATTGGTCTGACAAGCAGCTATTAGACTCACCAAGGCAAATACAAAGCTATGAAAATCGGAAAAAGGCAAAGACCACCAGAAAAAAAATAAGTATAGGCTTGGATTACACAAGTTGCAGATTTCCTTTTAAGAGGAAAGACCTCGGAGGTGAGAACAGTCCCAGACATTTCATCTGCGGCACAACTGAACAACAAACTGCTGCAGTTAATACAGAGATGGCAAGCCACTACAATCTAATTTTCAGTTTTAACGACCAAAACTTTGACTTCATTGATAAATTAGACACATGTGCAACATTTGAGTATCTTTATATATTCAATGAGCCTGGAGTCGATGTAATCAGTCCGTCAGTCCTGGAAAGATTGATTAACTGAGTACAACGACTCCAGGCTGAGGGACTGATTACTTCAAATTTCTTATGATCTTCACCAATCTTCTTTGTATAGGAATGATGAAGCCACTGTGTGGCGAAACATTTCCAAAAAAAAGATACCCAGGTGTTACACATGTGTCTAATTTATCAACTTGTCTGTTCTCTGAACCATTTATCTACATCTGACTACATCGTTTTTTGGGAGTTAAGAAGATCAGTGCAGATTAGCGAGCCTAACATACAGACCAACCCCCCTCTCTTGTTCACTTTCTTTCCGGTTGTTCACATATTAATACGTCGTTCTCAACGTAGTTTTGTATGAAAGTTTCCGTAAAATCAATAAACATTGCATTTGACCCTGTGAGAAGACCATTAACGAACAGTATTTTATTGTCCGCATTGCGTCAAATATATCACCAGAAACACATGTAAACTACTATATATAGTTTTTGAAGCGTTTGCAAAATTAGCTATCTCAAAAAATGTTTTCAGAAGCCTCGAAAAAGAATAATTTAGAAGATTATGCACGATGTAAGTTGGACCCCATATACAGCTATACTTGGCCAGTATGGAGCCCACGCCTCATCGGGTATATAAAGATACTTGATAAGATTTCAAGTTCGCAACGAGATTGGTACGGTAACCGAGATACAATTAACTAACTACCAAAGAAGGCTAAATGAACTCAGTCTAGAGGAGAGCAAGACTGTCTATACACTTTCATAATAAAATATACTCAGTTTAGTTAGAATGGACAGGAACAAGCTGTGAGAAGAGAAAGAAGGAGGGAGCATAGATGGCAGCTGAAGACGCATATGAATCACAGAGGCAATAGGAATTACTCTCTTAGTCTACAGATGGTAGGTGGAAAAACAAAATGAAGAGGTGGTATAAGCAACCATTATATACTTTCAGGATGGCAGGTCACGAATGAGTAAAGTCGGCCGATAGCAGTTAAGAAGCGGGGATAGGAGCTATAGATCAACCCTTGAAGATTCATCCAACTGAGCATACTCTGTGTGTAGCTCTGTGGTCAGAACAATTGCCACGCAACAGAAAAAAAAACATTTCGAAACCCAGAAACTATCAGACGTATGTGCAAGTCTTCTGACGCCTGCTCTTGTTCAATAAGTATCACTAAATACGAACTTTGGTGCTGATCGGCTCTTGTTGGCTGCATCGTGAGATTAAAAATAAAATCGATTTTAATACCGAAGACGCACCACGAGCTTTGTTGAGCTCCAGTAACGACGGTAAGCAACCAAACAGGTCATTCCAGTGGCTTCAGGACGCCCTGCCATTACTGAGGCAGTCAACCATCCGGACGGGTGGGCAGCCAGGCGGACGAGCGCAGACAGACGGACGGATGAACGCATAGACAGCTCAGATGGAGAGTTGACACATTAAAGGACGGGTGGATAGCAAGATGGACAGTCGAACTGACAGATGGAGAGACGGCAGATATACAAACGGACAGGTAGACAGGCAGACTGAGGGAGGTCCTGGGACACCTCCGGCTGTGATGGTGGTCTCCCCCAGCGTATCTTAACTCACAACGCCTCTCTGGGCAGACATTCCCAGGCTATTGATCTGGTGCGCAAGACCCAGCAGGTTTTACACACAAGGATACATCCCCCAACACCGTCACCAACACCGTCAAATGCCCTTTTCAAGAGCTGCACTACAAATATTGGAGAAGCGTAATTCGTGTTGGCTGGGGTCGACAGCCCCTCTCATACCCTGTTCCCACCTCACCTCTTAAAACATTTCTTTCGCCAACTCGTTTTTGGCTAAAAATTAAAAAATCAAAATTGATTTAAAACTCTGAACCCGTGTGGATCATTCAGCTAAATTTGTGTCATTGTTGGGGATAGGGAGGGTGTTGAGCATTGGGCGGGTGTGGGATAGGGAGGGTGTTGTGGATTGGGAGGGTGTTGGGATAGGGAGGGTATTGTGGATTGGGAGGGTGTTGGAGATAGGGAGGGTGTTGGGGATTGGGAGGGTGTTGGGATAGGGAGGGGTGTTGTGGATTGGGGGTGTTGGGGATAGGGAGGGAATTATGGATTGGTACGGTGTTGGGGATAGGGAGGGTGTTTGGATAGTGAGGGTGTTGTGGACTGGGAGGGTGTTGGGGATAGGGAAGGTGTTGTGGATTGGGAGGGTGTTGGGGATAAGGAGGGTGTTGTGGATTGGGAGGGTGTTGGGGATAGGAAGGGTGTTGTGGATTAGGAGGGTGTTGGGGATAGGGAGGGTGTTGTGGATTGGGAGGGTGTTAGGGATAGGAAGGGTGTTGTGGATTAGGGGGGTGTTGGGGATAGGGAGGTTTGTGGACTGGGAGGGTGTTGGAATAGGTAGGGTGTTGGGGATTGGGAGGTGTTGGGATTGAGGGTGTTGGGATAGGGGGGTGTTGGTGGTTTGGGAGGTGTTGGGATTAGGGAGGTTTGGGATTGGAGGGTGTTGGTAATGTTGGGTTTAGGAGGTGTTGGGGATAGGGAGGGTGTTGGGATAGGGAGGGGTGTTGTGGAATATGGGGTGTTGTGGATAGGGAGGGTGATGGGATAGGGAGGTGTTGGGAATGGGAGGGTTTTGGGGATAAAGTGAGGGGTGTTGGGGATAGGGAGGGTGTTGGGATAGGGAGGGTGTTGGGGATGGGAGGGTGTTGGGGATAGGAGGGTGTTGTGGATTGGAGGGTGTTGGGGATAGGAGGGTGTTGTGGATTGGAAGGGTGTTGTGCATAGGGAGGGTGTTGGTGGGATGGTTGTTGGGGATAGGAGGGTGTTGGGATTAGGAGGGTGTTGGGATAGGGAGGGTGTTGGGGATGGGGAGGTGTGTTGGGGATAGGGAGGGTGTTGTGGATTGGGAGGGTGTTGGGGATAGGAGGGTGTTGGATAGGAGGGTGTTGGGATAGGGAGGTTTGGGGATAGGGAGGGTTTGGGGATAGGGAGGGTGTTGTGGATTGGGAGGGTGTTGGGGATAGGGAGGGTGTTTGGTTTAGGGAGATGTGGGGATAGGGAGGGTGTTGTGGATTGGGGGGTGTTGGGGATAGGGAGGGTGTTGTGGGATAGGGAGGGTGTTGGGGATAGGGAGGGTGTTGGGAATGGGAGGGTGTTGGGGATAGGGTTGTATTGGATTGGGATGGTGTTGGGGATAGGGAGGGTGTTGGGATAGGGAGGGTGTTGGGGATAGGGAAGGTGTTGTGGATTTGGGAGGGTGTTGAGGATTGGGAGGGTGTTGGGGATAGGGAGGGTGTTGTGGATTGGGAGGGTGTTGGGGATAGGGAGGGTGTTGGGGATAGGGAGGGTGTTGTGGATTGGGAGGGTGTTGGGGATAGGGAGGGTGTTGGATGGAGGGTGTGGGAATAGGGAGGGTGTTGGGAGGAGGGTGTTGGGATAGGGAGGTTTGTGGGATAGGAGGGTGTTGGGGATAGGGGGGATAGGGTGTTGGGATAGGGAGGGTGTTTGGGATAGGGAGGGTGGATTGGGATAGGGAGGGTGTTGGGATAGGAGGTGTTGTGGATTGGGAGGGATGTTGGGGATAGGGAGGTGTTGGGATGGGAGGGTGTTGGGATTGGAGGTGTTGGGGATAGGGAGGGTGTTGGGATAGGGAGGGTGTTGGGGATGGGAGGGTGTTGGGGATAGGGAAGGTGTTGTGGATTGGAGGGTGTTGGGATAGGGAGGGGTTGTGGATGGGAGGTGATGTATGGGAGGGTGTTGGGGATAGGGAGGGTGTTGGGGATAGGAGGGTGTTGTGGATTGGGAGGGTGTTGGGGATAGGGAGGTGTTGGGGGATGGATAGGAGGGTGTTGTGGATTGGGAGGGTGTTGGGGATAGGGAAGATGTTTGTGGATTGGGAGGGTGTTGGGGATAGGGAGGGTGTTGGGGATAGGGAAGGTGTTGTGATTGGGGGGGTGTTGGGGATAGGGAGTGTGTTGGGGATGGGGAAGGTGTTGGGATGGGAGGGTGTTGGGGATAGGAGGTTGTTGGCATGTGAGGGTGTTGGGGATAGGGAGGGTGTTGTGGATTGGGAGGGTGTTGGGGATTGGGAGGGTGTTGTGGATTGGGAGGGTGTTGGGGATTCGGAGGGTGTTGTGGATTGGGAGGGTGTTGGGGATTGGGAGGGTGTTGGGGATTGGGAGGGTGTTGGGGATAGGGAGGGTGTTGTGGATAGGGAGGGTGTTGTGGATTGGGAGGTGTGTGGGGATTGGGAGGGTGTTGGGGATTGGGAGGGTGTTGGGGATTGGGAGGGTGTTGAGGATAGGGAAGGTGTTGGGATAGGGAGGGTGTTGGGGATAGGGAGGGTGTTGGGAATAGTGAGGGTGTTAGGAACAGTGAGGGTGTTGGGGATAGGTAGAGTGTTGGGGATGAATAGGTTCCTGGGGATAGGAAGGGACGTCAACATGAAGCTGCGACAACTATGATAAGAAACACTCACTGGAGGCGTCGCAACACGTCAGTCATCATTTGTTTACATTGACACTTTCCACCTGGTGTTTATCCCACTGATGTATGTCCCTGATCTCTTGTCCCTGATCGCTTGTCCATAGTCCCTCGTCCAGGGTTCCCCGTCTAGGGTTCCTCGTCCCTGGTCCCTGATCCCTCGTCCCTGGTCCCTGATCCCTGGTCCCTGGTCTCTGATCCCTCGTCCCTGGTTCCTGATTCTTGTTTCTAGTCACTTGCTCCTGGTCCCGCGTTTCTTGTCTCTGATCAATCGACTCTGGTCTCTGGTCCCTCACCTTTGTCCTTGGACCTTGTGTGAGGAGTGCCTCAGGGTATTCCCTGACAGGGAAGTTATCTACTGAGATATTCTTCACACCTCAGTGGATGCCTACCCTGTGAGGGATATTTAGAGGTATTCCACACACCTGGCCCCTTGTCCATGGCCTCTGGTCCCTTGTCATTCGTTTATAGTCCCTGTCTCAGTCCACCGCCGTCAACATTTAATTATCATAATTCATTATGATTAATTATCATCATTCACTGTGTAAATACCTTCGACCCAGCGTTTGGATATCTCCAGCCAGCAGAAAGTTTCTTAACATTTCTTACATAAGAATATCACATTTCTGCATTATCTCCTCTCAGGATGCTGTCTCACGATACTCAACTAACACCCAAATGCCTGTTTTTTTTTTTTGATAAGTAGACTAGTTCAAGCATTTACTACATCTTTTGCCTTAGTCGTCAATTCATCCATTGACATACAGATCACCTTTAATTAGATATAACAATAACAACAAGAAAATATTTTTTCTCATGGTGTGCAATTATATAGTCTACACTGTTATAACATTTATCAAAAGGACCCCAATAGAAGTAAGTCACTTTGACTTTTTTGGGGGTTTATCTTAGGTATATTATAAATATGTTAAACTATGTGTGATAATTGTACTTATGGGTTCCTGTACCTGAATAAACTTACTAAGATTCATGTGTCCCGTAGCTCGGTTGGTTGGTAGCACACTCAGCTCATATTGAGTGCACTTGGTTCGAACCCCGGTAAGGGTGGAAACATTTGGCGTGTTTCCTTAAGACACCTGCTGCCTGTTCACCTAGCAGTAAGTAGGTACATGGGTGTTAGCTGGTTGGTGTGGATCTCATCCTGGGGACAAAATTAACTTAAGTTGCCCGAAATGCTGTGTATAACCAGGGGCTTTCTATATAGTATGTCATTGACGTCAGTTCTGGTCTATGTAAGTTGTATCATAAGCAAGAAATAAAGATTATTATTATTTAGTGTCTCTGAGACTGAACAAACAGGCTTGGCATTGTGGATGATGTACAACGCACTCGTTCAAGTTACATAGCATTTAGTCAAGTAATGAATGGCTTAGTAACCGCGAGGGCACAGAATCGACCTTGGCCAGGCACTACTTGATATGTCAAGAACTTCCTGTCCGTAATGAAGGACCAGTGGAAATAGGTCACTTCGTCTGATTTATTCTGGGTTATACTCTATAATTTACACATATATTACTATGCATGATAATCGTAACCACCTAAATTTGTGTAACTACTTATGTGTACCTATATAAGCTTATAGGTATCCCGTAGCTCGATCGCTAGCGCACTCAGCTCACACACTGAGATCCGGGGTTCGAATCTCCTCGGCAGGAATACTTTAGGGAAGTGTTTCCATAAGACACCTGCTGTCCCTGTTCACCCATCGGTTTAAAATGTGTACCTGGGTGTTAGTGGACTGGTGTGGGTCGCATCCTGGGACAAAACTGACCTAATTTGCCCGAAATGCTCAGCATAACAAGCGACTTTCTATATAGTAGTATGTCACTGATGTCAGCTATGGTCTGTATACCTTGTACATGTACTTGTAGTAAATAAAGATATTATTATTACTTACTTACGGAAGTGTGCCATTGCGTGACATACTTGGGTTTAGTTAGTTAATACATAGTTAAGGATAATTTCGTTTTCTGTGATATATCATAAAAGAAAACCATGATTGTTAAAGGATAACCATTACAATTTTCCTTCGCTTGTCGAACACGAAATAATAATAATAATAATAATAATAATAATAATAATAATAATAATAATAATAATAATAATAATAATAATAATAATAATAATAATAATATCTTTATTTACTACAAGTACATGTACAAGGTATACAGTCCTAGCTGACATCAATGACATACTATTTATTATACTTAAAGCCCTTCGTTAAGCTGAGCATTTCGGGAAAGTTAGGTCAGTGTACCAGGATGCGACCCACACCAGTCGACTAACATCCGGTACATATTTACTGATGAGTGAACAGAACACAGGTGTAAAGAAACACGCCCAGTGTTTATACTCTGGCTGGGAATCAAACCCAGACCCTCGCCGTGTGAAGCGAGAGCTTTAGCCACCAGACCACCAGAGTATTAATAACCTCTGAGGCTAATAACTCTTGATAACCCAGTAAAGCCAGCCAGTGTGGCTTATTTCCACTGAGCCAATTTTAATGTTCTACCCACAGATACAACCCACAATCCACGGTGAAAAGCTCTGTTCCACAAGGCACAGTACTCGCTCCCATCTTGTTCCTCATCCTCATATCTGACATAGACAAGGATGTCAGCCACAGCACCGTGTCTTCCTTTGCAGATGACACCCGAATCTGCATGACAGTGTCTTCCATTGCAGACACTGCAAGGCTCCAGGCGGACATCAACCGAATCTTTCAGTGGGCTGCAGAAAACAATATGAAGTTCAACGATGAAAAATTTCAATTACTCAAATATGGTAAACACGAGGAAATTAAATCTTCATCAGAGTACAAAACAAATTCTGGCCACAAAATAGAGCGAAACACCAACGTCAAAGACCTGGGAGTGATCATGTCGGAGGATCTCACCTTCAAGGACCATAACATTGTATCAATCGCATCTGCTAGAAAAATGACAGGATGGATAATGAGAACCTTCAAAACTAGGGATGCCAAGCCCATGATGACACTCTTCAGGTCACTTGTTTTATCTAGGCTGGAATATTGCTGCACACTAACAGCACCTTTCAAGGCAGGTGAAATTGCTGACCTAGAAAATGTACAGAGAACCTTCACGGCGCGCATAACGGAGATAAAACACCTAAATTACTGGGAGCACTTGAGGTTCCTGAACCTGTATTCCCTGGAACGCAGGCGGGAGAGATACATGATTATATACACCTGGAAAATCCTAGAGGGACTAGTACCGAACTTGCACACGAAAATCACTCACTTCGAAAGCGAAAGACTTGGCAGACGATGCAACATCCCCCCAATGAAAATCAGGAGTGTCACTAGCACGTTAAGAGACCATACAATAAGTGTCAGGGGCCCGAGACTGTTCAACTGCCTCCCAGCATACATAAGGGGGATTACCAACAGACCCCTGGCAGTCTTCAAGCTGGCACTAGACAAGCACCTAAAGTCGGTTCCTGATCAGCCGGGCTGTGGCTCCTACGTTGGTTTGCGTGCAGCCAGCAGCAACAGCCTGGTTGATCAGGCTCTGATCCACCAGGAGGCCTGGTCACAGACCGGGTCGCGGGGGCGTTGACCCCCGGAACTCTCTCCAGGTAAACTCCAGGTAAACAGCAGCTTAATTCCCTAGTAGCTATTTGCTGGTAGTTACATTGATGTCACGAAATTGAAAATGAAAATGATGTTTATTTAAAAACAACTTCCATTAGTTACAGATACAAAAAGTTATAAGCTACCTGGAAAGTTAATGATTGTGTGTCAAGAAACACCTTTTAAAACTTATCCGAAGTGATCCTGCCACCTAACCTTTTATAGTTCTCTCCTGTTTATCCACAGCCTTTTTCATTACTGTATCCTAATCTTAATTTAACGTAACTAGCACACGTTATCCCGTGTCTTGTAATGGCTAGGATATGCGGCTCTCACCCGTCAAACCTGGGTTCGATTCTCGGCACGCGGGAAGGAACTTCAAGGGGCCCCAATGGAAATAAGTCCCTTTTTGGGGGTTATGTTGGGTAACACACACGTATGTTACCATATAAGACAATTGTAATCATCCAAAAATTGTGTAAAATTATACCTAATTAAACTAACACCTACCTACCTTAATTTATCTCCTTTTATTGTAACTGTTTTACACAGTTGCGTCACTTGCTGTTTTAACTTTTAAGGTTTAAATAATAAGGTATTATAAGAATCCTAATAGAAATAAGTCATTTTGTCTGGCTTTTCTGGGTTATTCAAGGTAATCTACACAGATGATGCTATGTATGATAGTTTATGTAACTTTATTTATGTTTGCCAGTATCTGAATAAGCTTACTATCAGTGTCTATATTTACCTAAGTTAACCAAGCCAACTTTAACCAGTGTCCATCCACTTTGTATATAACCATATGATAAGTGTGAAGCAGGTAAGACGATGGATGCTTGAGAATAAGTGTGAGGAGAAGGTGTTCCGTGGCTTGGTTGGCAACGCTCTCGCCTCCCAGAGTGTCCGTGGTTCGATTTCCGATACGAGTGGAAATGTTGGGAATGTTTCCTTACACCTTCTGTCCATGTTCTCCTAGCAGTAAGTAGATGTTAGTTAACGGGTGTGGTTGCATCCTGAAGACCCCGGTGGAAATGGACAGTCTTCGATGACGCACTGACTTTCCTGGGTGACTAAGGAGAAGCCTCAGTAACTTTGTTTAATTTTTCGTCGGATTTCGTTCGTTTTTGGTCTACTTTGCGCTGTATGACCCTTGTAGGTTTAGCACTTCATTTATAATAATAATAATAATAATAATAATAATAATAATAATAATAATAATAATAATAATAATAATAATAATAATAATAATAATTTGATCTACTTTAAGAAGCATATATTCAAGCAAATTTGACGAATTTTCAATAAGATTGCCCAACAAACAAATAATAAAAAAATAAAATAAATATTTATTGAAAATAAAATTTGGCAGGATGACGGCACGTACTGGCAGTGCCAAAAGTTTTTTGGGCACTCCGAGCCACTCCTCTCCCCCAAGAAAAAATACAGTTGGTAAATTTTCGACGTTTAACAAAATATCTGCCTTTTAACTCCACACTTATAAAAAAAAAAGGGGGATATTTCAAAAATCTCTTCACCAATCCTTTGAATCTGTTCATAATTAATGCTGCAGTAACAAGAAATAGGTCAATAACTTCCGAGATAATAGACGAAACCCGCGCAAAGCTGATTACTTTGGAAAAAAAAAATCGAGAAAATCGCTCTATTTTTTAGTCTGTGCATACAATGTAAGTGATCTTATATAGTCACCCCTGGGATATACAGTTTCTCTAGTGGTAGTAGACCAGAGAGAGTGTAACATAATGCTCTTTATGGTTACACTGTAATATACGCTCCGTGTATGTCATTTTATATTAATTTAGGCGTCTTTATTATGCTTCTATGTTATTTATCTTATGTTCAGTATCATTTTGGAATATATGTGATAGGTAGATAAACATTATTGTTAATAATAATGCAATTATATATTTTCTAGTGCCGTGAGTAACTCCTCGCGTCATGGCGACTCATCACTTTCTAGGTTAGGTAAGGTTTGTCAGGAAACGGGATAAGTGTCTCCTGACGCGGGGAGGTCTTTGTCATATGATGACCCGCTGCTGGAGCTTTTGGTTATCTGACCAAGGCATTCTGCTGGCTTACAGGTCTTTCTGAGACGCCTTCTAGTGGCCTCTTCATGTTTGTCATAGTTCTTGAGTTACACTGCAGCAATGAGTGAGTGAGGATGTATCGCTGCCTATCACATCACTCTTAATAATAATAATACCTTTATTTCTACAAGTACATGTACAAGGTATACAGTCCTAGCTGACATCAATGACATAGTACTATATAGAAGGCCAGCTGTTATACTGAGCATTTCGGGAAAATTAGGTCATTTTTATCCCAGGATGCGACCCACACCAGTCGACTAACACCCAAGTACCTATTTTACTAATGGTGAACATAGACAACCGGTGTAAGGAAACATGCTAATTTAATTCCACTTAGATTATATTGTGGCATGACTGTGGACGAGGAATGTTCACCTTGTTTCACTCAATTATATTTCCCGCCGTGAAGTAGTCTTTCAGTTTAAAATGAACAGATTATCTTTACGTTCATTTTGAACAAATTACCTTACAGTTCAGTTAAGTGAACAAATTGTAATGAATATTTTTGTCCATATGAATGTTATACTCGGTGAAGCGATAAACCCGTCTGGCTTGTCCAAGTGGGCTTCACACCATCTGCTGTTCTCACACTGATGAGACGATCCTTGGTTACTCTGGCTATAATTTATTCTCCCGGTAACACATGACCTGTTGATTCAAATACCAGACAAGCGACGTTTACCACTATACTCAAGTATCTGAACTCCATATCAAATGTAACAGTGTTCAGTGGGAAGACAACACAGGAGAAGATCTAACAACAAAAATCCAAGGAAACTGACAGGTCTGTGGTTAGTTTGTTTAATTTTCCCCAGGCATCATTTACGTCCGTGCAACTTATCACTGTCCAATCACAATTGTGAAGCCTATTTACAAGTATTTCTTTACTGTAGTTTCTAGTTGATCTTATTTTATTGTCCTGTGTAGGCCTATCTGTTCCCTAATGATTTTCCTAGTAACATAGTACTAAATATAGATAACGAGGTATGCCACGAAACTACTAAAGTGGCAGATTCCTATTACACATTTGTCGCATCAGCAATAGTAAGTAAACTAACGGTTGCATCAAATACCTTTAACACAGACTCTGGTGAGTTTACATCATACTATACCAATAAAGGGGTAACCCCAAACAGTTCTCAACTAATAAGTGTACTGTGTACTGTGTGTACTGTGTACTGTGTGTACTGTGTGTACTGTGTAAGTGTACTGTGCCAAAACAAAAGCATTCACATTGCTAAACTCACAAACTAGTATTTAGTCACTTAGCCATAATACCAACTTACCTCATAATTTGTAATATTTTACAATTAAGAATAAAACTAAGTATGCCCGAAATGCCTAGCCATGCTAAGCGTTCTAGTGGTACACTCTGTAATCACAATTTTACTACATGTAAACCAAACAATAACCAAATTTCTGTAAACTCAGCATTGTAATCCTTATAGAGAATAAACTTATGACTTCGTGCAAAAAGAACTAAGCAGGTTAAACCAAACTAAAAACACCGGCCCAGATAACAACCGTTCCAGAGGGGTTCAAGGAGGCCAGAGGTACTCCAGTCTTCAAGGGAAATAGTAGGTCTGATGTCAGCAAATAGAGGCCTGTTAGTATAGTCAGTGTTATCCAAAATTTTTGAGAAAGCGGTGTACTGTCAAGTAGTTAGATATCTTAATGACAACAGCATTCTCCATAGCTACCAATCAGGATTTAGGAGATCTTACTTAACCGACACCTCCCTAATTAATCTGATAGATTACCTGAGAACTGAAATGTCGATAGGGAACCTCATAGGCATGGTGACCTTAGACCTGCAAAAGGTTTCTCGATACTGTCATCTACAATATATTATGTAACAAACTTCAAGATATTGGCATAGATTCCGTAGACTGGTTTAAGTCATATTTTAGCAAGAGGAAACAAATTGTCAAAATCAACAAAACAGAATCAGAACCCCTGCCGATAGTATATGGGGTTTCCCAAGGAAGTATTCTGGGTCCCTTATTATTCGTATGTTATGTAAACGACATGCCCATCAGTGTCAAGTGCAAACTCCTACTGTATGCAGATGAGAGTGCTCTGTTAGTGTCAGGTAAAGACCCACAAGATATAGCTAATGTAATAACACTGGAACTGGAGTCCTGCAGCAAATGGTTTGTAGACGACAAATTATCGTTACACCTCGGGGAAACGGAAGCCTTACTGACTCACGAAATCGTTGACACGAAACATAAGCTGAGAAGGGTAAATAATTTTTATGTCCGGTGTAACGGGGAACCCATCACTTCAGGTTCCTCAGTGAAATATCTGGGAATCCCCTTTGACCCATGCATGTCAGGAGAAGTGATAAGGAACAGTGTAGTAAAGAAAACGAATGCCAGACTGAAGTTCTTCCACAGACAAGCACAGTGTCTACCTACTGAGGCTCGCAGGACCCTATGTCTAGCCCTTATACAATGTCATATGGACTGCGCTTACTCTTCATGGTACTCTGCCTTGACAAAAAACTGAAAGATAGACTGCAAATCACCCAGAACAAAATGGTAAGATTCATCCTTGACCTGAGTCCAAGAGAACATGTAGGCCTGGGTCCAAGAGAACATGTAGGCCTGGGTCCAAGAGAACATGTAGGCCTGGGTCCAAGAGAACATGTAGGCCTGGGTCCAAGAGAACATGTAGACCTGGTTCAAGAGAACATGTAGGCCTGGTCCAAGAGAACATGTAGGCCTGAGTCCAAGAGAACATGTAGGCCTGAGGTCCAAGAGAACATGTAGGCCTGGGTCCAAGAGAACATGTAGGCCTGGGTCCAAGAGAACATGTAGGCCTGGGTCCAAGAGAACATGTAGGCCTGGGTCCAAGAGAACATGTAGGCCTGGGTCCAAGAGAACATGTAGGCCTGGGTCCAAGAGAACATGTAGGCCAGGATGAATTACAACAGTTGGATATACTGAATGATGAAGACAGAGTAAAACAACTGAAGTTAAATCAAGTTTATAAAATTGCTCACAAAGTGTCCAGAATATCTTGCTGCAAATTTTGTCAAGGTTGGGAACCAGAGCAATCATAGTACTAGGGGGAGGGAGCACAACTTTGTAGTACCACAGTCATTGGCCAAGCTTCAAACACCTTTTATTGTACAGCAATAAATGAATGGAACAGACTGCCTGCATATGTCAAAGCCAGTGATAGCATGAACCAGTTCAAGAAGAGTGCCAAAAGTTTGGGTTATCCTGGGTAATCTACATATGCTTCTATGTATGATAATGTCTGCAACTATTTATGTATACCTGTGCCTGAATAAACTTACTCCTCCCAATTTGTATCGATGCCAGATTGTTATTTTAATACATTGGAACATACAAAAAATAATTAAAAATTTCGGAAAAAAGCTCTGAAAATTTACTTCATGTTCAGGCATATATATTACCTGTCGTGTCATCACAAGAAATATCCTACAACCATGAAACTTACACCAAAATGTTGCCACATTGTTAAGCTACTTATATGTAAGATTAACACAGTTTTCGATTTTTTTCGAATATTTTTCCATTTTTTTTTTGCTCCTACGCGCTGTGCACGCTAACCCTCCCTAACCCTCCAGGTTAAAAATCTCAATTAATCTTAATCATGATGACTGTATTAGAATTGTGGAAATTATTTAATTTCCGAAGCTATAGTGTCTAATAAGTGTTTAATGTGCTGATTTGGGTCAAAATGTATTTGCATTTTTAATGAAATCAGCTGGGTTCCCGCTGCACCTGCGCAGATGTGCAGGGGGGTGGGGGGTCGAGCTGGGGGGGCAGGTGGCGGGAGTGTTTTGAATGGGTGAGGAGGCTGAGAAAACCGGGAATGAGGAAACTGGCGTTCACGGCGGCCTGAGGATCAATATAGGCCTCAATTCATAATAGGAAGTGTCGTGACTGTCCCTAGTGAAGAGTGAGGGAACGTGATTTACGGGACCACCGTAAAGGGGTGGTAAAATTAGTGAATAATGTTCGAGCGGGTGGCAGGTGCACGGCCATGGTGTGTGTCCAGGGGAAATACCCGTGTGTTAATCCTCGCTCATCGGCCTCAGATCTTAATGGAGTGACCTCTAATGTGTATAATAGTTATGAGACGTTAAATCGTCTTGTGAATGGTAATGTAATCAGTGATAATAACATTGAGTTAAGAGAATGCGGGATGTGAAATAGATCGCCCTGCTCCGAGTGAACGTGTGACTCTCGTACCGAGGACAATGAAGCTTTATGGAATCACGACTTCTAAACCGGGGCAAACCGATGGATACCTCGTCCTGCCAGAATAAGAACCATGTCGGTGTAGCAGGACATCGAAATGAGATGGGGAATGGAGGAGATAAGGAGTATCAATCACCCACAGTTAAGTAACCTTTCTAGTTATAGCAGACTGATGCTGGCCAGTTAGGTATGTTGTAATTGGATAGGTTATGAGTGATCCAGCTACATCAAGTGACCACCAGAGAACATCTGGTAAGTGGTGGGATTATGTACAAATGTTTTTCCCTGATGGATGTATCCATGTGTATCCTACCCCACCACCCCCTTCATTCAGCTAAACTAATATAATCTATACAGTCCACAATTAATTAGTAGCGCCATGCTTGAGGGTGCTACCCAATTTATACTTGTCTCGGATAGATGTGGACAAGATTGTGAGGGTCGAGGGGCCACCTGTAGTGACCAGAGGTGGTTTAAGTTTTCTCACATGTCTACACGGGGTGACTACGATAAACAATATGGTTGTCTCCCAATGAGATTACTTGTATGTACATAATGTTGAGGTACATACAGATAAGCACCCTATAAAATTTTCCACATCTGCCCGCTGGTCCTTCCTGAACCGGATGCAATCAGTAAAAAATTAATTGAATTAATTACTTAATAATTAAGTGACTGATTGAAGGAAGTGGGTATAGGGTACACAAATTTAAATCGGTCGTGTGGTGGAGGATAATTAGCCCAATTAATTACCAGCACATGGGTGGCTAGGATTTATACAAGAGTAAAGTGCAAGAGTTACTCTCACAAGGTGTCTACTTAAGTTGTATAATGGGTGATTATTAATTCCCTAACCATGGCTGGGTCTGAGGAAGTTAGTGCGGCTGGCAAGTCCATGGATGCCAAAGCAAAGAAAGCGTCACTACAAGCTCGGAAGGGTCATGTTACTAAATCATACAACAAGTGTATGGAGTTAATCAGACAAGAAACGGTAAACCCTGATGAATTAAAGCTACACCTAGATGCCTTAGGAAATAGACATGAGTCATATAGATTGTGGTTTAAAGACTGTGAAAAAGAGCTGCTAGAGAATTGTGCAGATGATGCTGAAAGGGAGCGGCTGCTGGATCAACATTATGAAGTGGAGGACAACATTGTGTCCTGCAAAACTAAAGGCTTTGGAGAAGTAAAGGGTGTAAACCAATGTTGTTGGTCAACCTAGTAAGGAAAGTCAGAGGCGTCTACCAAAACTCCCAGAATTATGTATGCCTGTGTTTAATCCGGGAGAACACTGGGAGGAGTTTTGGTCTATCTTTAAAGCAGTCGTACATGATAGGAGTGATCTTGCAAGTGTTACCAAATTATGCTATTTAAAGGGACAAGTAAGGGGAGATGCGCATGTTCTCATACAAGCATTCCCAAATGTAGATGACTCCTATAGTGAGGCAGTTGACTTGTTGGAGGTCACTTATGGTAACTTGGAGCAAAGTAGGCTGGATCTAGTAGCTAATTTGGCTAGTTTGAAGACTCCAGATCACAACCGCAACAGCTTACAGCAATTTAGGATCAAACTAGAAAGCACTCTTAAGACCTTGAGTAATAAATATGATCTGGAGGGAGCAGAGTGGTTGTTGAGTGCCTTGATTCAGAATAAATTGAACCACAAGACCGTAGAGTGGTTATCTAACAGATATCACAAGGGTTACTTCGGGTTGGAAGAAATAAGAGTGGGACTGCAAGAGCTAATTGTCCAACTGCAGACCAGCCAACCCATTACCTCTAGGAATACCACGTCTACAGACCCCAGTGCACCTGTCAAGTTCCACAAAGGGAAACCTTATCCTAATATCA
The DNA here is from genome assembly GCF_026875155.1 of Cherax quadricarinatus. Lineage (NCBI taxonomy): Eukaryota > Metazoa > Arthropoda > Malacostraca > Decapoda > Parastacidae > Cherax > Cherax quadricarinatus. The sequence continues at coordinate 73,048,579 of NC_069402.1, forward strand.
ATAATCCTAAGTCACCTACTACACGGGGTTACGTAGGCACGTATCAAGTGACAGGGGCCAGTAATAGTGGTTCTCCACATCCAAGCAAGAGGAGGAAGTACCACAATAAGGGTAGCCCAGTTGATAAGAGGTCAGGCAAAGAAAGGAGAGATTGTATCTTCTGCAACGGTACTCATTTCTCTAAGAACTGTAATGCCTATAATTCATGGATGTTAAAGTGGAAAGATTGGAAGAGCTTGCTAGATGTATCAGGTGTCTAGGAAATCCTAATGTAAGGGATTGCCGTGCTAACTTGCACTATTGTTATCAGTGTAACAAGGGAAGACACCACATAGCTATGTGTAAGGGCAGATCTAATCGTAATGATGGTAACAATAGTACTGATAGTGATAATAACCCGGACACAACAGTAGCCAACGTAAAGATTGCAGCTAACGTCGGTAATGATGGCCTAGCTGAGGTAGCTTTGCCTGTGTTGGATGTGGTGATTAATGATAAACGGCGTAAATCCAAAACTGTAACAGCATTACTGGATCAGGGATCACAATGTACCTTCATAAAACGTAACTGCCTTAATGGGATGAAGGTACAAATGGGAGATCCTTCTATACTCAAGCTATCTGGCTTTCTCTCGAATAAGAAGGCCCAGTCATACGACACTGTTTATGTAACTGTCAGGCTGGGCAATGAGAGAAAACGTATTAATGCCGTAATTGTGGATAGGCTCCCAGAGAAAATATCTACAATAGGGCTTGGTAACGCTACTGAAAGGCTTTCAAGTAAGGTAAATTTGGCACCTTCTGGTATAAATAATGATTCTGTGGGGCCAATAGATATTTTGATAGGTAGTGACCATTATGCCACCTTTGTAAAGGGTATGACAAAGAAATGCGGAGCCACCCTTCTAAGGACCGCAGGAGGTCACGTGATGTATGGCAGGCTTCCTCGTACTGATAATGAATGACTGGAGGAAGCCATAAATACAGTTACGGTGTGTCTTACTCATGAAGTATCACCCCAGTATAAATATACTTCAATAGAGGATGAAGTTGAACCTGTGTATAAATTATGGGAATTGGACAGCATAGGGATCAATGTAAATGAAGAAAGTCCAGATGATTCCTTTACTCAAGAACAATACCAGAAGGATGTTAAATTTGAATCTGGACAATACTGGGTGAGACTTCCGTGGAAGCTGAACCATCCAGACCTACCAACTAATTACCGGATGGCGTATGGACAATTAAAGGCTCAACTCCACGAATTGAGCAAGACACCAGAACTGTTGACTGCTTACGATGATATAATTAATGAGCGTTAAATAATAAATTCATAGAGGAGGTACCTCCCGAGCAAGCCCAGATTTATGGTCACTATTTGCCACACCACGGAGTGAAGAAGGATTCTAAGACCACTCCTCTGAGGATTGTGTTTAATTGTAGTGCCAGGAGTAATAAAAGTGTACCTAGTTTGAATGACTGTTTGATGACAGGTCCGTCATTGACGGAAAAACTGGGAGACATACTATTAAACTTCAGGGTTAAGAATTATGCCTTTACGGCGGACATAAGTAAAGCTTTCCTGAGAGTGGGTCTGCAGGAGGCTGACCGGGATTGCACTAGGTTCTTATGGCCCGAGAATCCTAGTGACCCACTTAGTCCCCTGAAGACTTTTCGCTTCAGGAGTGTATTGTTTGGTGCTACCTACAGTCCGTTCCTACTCCAGCAATGATAAATGCACACCTTAAGCGTACGGGTGGTCCACTGGTGGAGTAAATGGGTAAACAATTTTATGTGGACAATTTCCTGGGGGTGACGTCTACTGAAGAGGAACTAATGAGCATATACGCAGGGGCTAATGAAATAAATGCAGGTGCAATTGCTCCTGAGGGAATGGAACAGTAATTCGTCCAGTTTAAGGGTTCAAATAAATAAAGACAACCCTGGAGTTGAAGTGTCCAAATATAGTAATGTGCTGGGACTGACTTGGGACACAGAGGGAGACTTGTTATCGTTAAAGTCTAATAACTACAGCATGCCCAATAAATTAACCAAGAGAGTCTTACTTGCGGAAGTTTCAAAATGCTTCGATCCACTAGGCTTAGTGTCCCCACTTACCATAAGAGAAAATTGTTGATACAAGAAGCATGGAAGCTTAAGTGTGCTTGGGATGAAACCCTACCTGAGGAATTTGTTGAAAGGTGGGAAGAACTAATAGGTGAATATGTAAAATTACCAATGTTGGAGTTCCCATGTAATGTGACCAGTCAAGATGGAGAAAATGTACTCCACATTTTTTGCGATGCTTCGAAATTAGCATATGGAGCAGTCGCTTACCTTCAATGTAATAGTGCCATTTCTCTTGTTATGTCTAAGGCTAAGGTGGCTCCAATCAAATCACGCACCTTACCTCAGTTGGAATTAACGGCCATTTATGTAGGTGTCAAATTAGCCAATTATATAAGAAATAAATTGCGAGAGATAAATATCAGCGACACTGTAATTTGGTCTGATAACGAGGTATCCTTACAATGGATTCGTAATGGTAACAGTAAGATTGTCTATGTACAAAACAGAGTCGCTGAAATCAATCAAATGCAGGAGAAAATATAAAAAGTTTGGGTCAGCATATGTTAACCTTTAAAACACATTCCTGGTGACGAAATCCAGCTGACTTCTTGTCTCGAGGCTTGACTTATGAAAAAATTTGGAGTGCTTTATCGTGGTTTAAAGGGCCAAGTTGGCTGGTGGACAAAATTAACTGGCCGGTGCAAAAGGCACATATTGCTCCTGTCGAAATTACGGTGAGCACACCGCTCCCCGGGCAGTAGTCCCTCCTTAGCCATTGATATGAATAGTATTCTTCCTTACCTAAGCTGATTAGTGTGACAAGGTTAGTGTTTAAATTTATAAGTAAGATGAATATCTCACGTAATTTTCCCCATCCCCTGAAATACTGGCTACAGAGGGTACAAGAAGAAACCTACAGGGATGAGATTAAATTCATGATGGACGGAAAAATTGTGAAAGCTCAATAATAGAAAAGCTGGGGGTGTATTTTAGAGGATGATGTAATTAAGGTGCAGAGGCAGGTTACAAAATGCTGAATTGGGGGAATATGCTAAGCACCCTATCTTGCTGCCCAAAACTCATCACCTGACAACCTTGATTGTCTTTAATGCCCATAATAACGTGATGCACGGTGGGGTACAGGATACCTTAAACTGTATTCGGGAAACCTTCTGGATTCCAAAAGGACGGCAAAATGTAAAAAGGGTTATCAAGTCGTGTGTAATATGTCGCCGGGTGGATGCCAGAACCTACATGTACCCAGGTCCTCCACCATTGCCCAAGGAACGCGTGCAGTTGGTAAAACCATTTGATGTGACCGGAGTGGACTATAGTGGGCCAATCATTTTAACAGGTACTTCAGATGGTGTCCCCTTGAAGGTGTATGTATGTCTATTTACTTGTACAGCTACTAGGGCTGTTCATCTAGAAGTGGCTCAGGACTTGTCTGCAGAACAGTTCATACAGCTGTTCCAGAAATTTGCAGCTAGACGATCCTGTCCAAGATTGATAATCTCAGATAATGCCACCAATTTTGTAGCGGGTGCTCAACACTTGATGAAATTAAATAAGAGTGATGATGTACAGTCTTTCTTGACCCAGCGAGGGTGTGTCTGGAAATTTATTACTCCCAGAGCCCCTTGGCAGGGAGGACTGTACGAAAGAATGATAGGTACAGTGAAAAGATGTCTTCGTAAGGTGCTACACAGGAAGAGAATTGATTTGGAGGAATTCCGTGCAGTGTTGGTGGAGGCAGAGAATCGGGTGAACAATCGCCCTCTGTCATACATGAGCGACACTCCTGACGCGGAGATACTGACTCCCTCTCACCTAATATGTGGACAAAGGTTAGAAGCTGCACCTATCTATAGAGATAATCCCGAGGGAAGTGATGAGGATTACAATAACGTGACTGTGTTGAGTGACAAGTTCAAGATGTTAAATAAGGTAATTATTCATTGGTCTGATGTGTGGCATAAAGAATATCTTCTTACACTACGTGAACACTTTTATGGTGCGCCAGAGGCAGTAAACCGACAGAACATTCAACCAGGTGACATTGTGTTAATTGATACTGAACAACATTGAACATTGTGGCCTCTGGGCAAGGTAGTTACATTATACCCAGATGCACAAGGTGTTGTCAGAAACGTCAAAGTGTTGTGTCGTGGTCAGGAAAGTTTGCGTACCATTAATAAATTAATTCCCTTAGAATTAAATGGTGTTCAATCCAGTGCAGATGGAAATCTAAGGGAAAGTGACACGAGTGATATTGAAGACACTGACCGGGTAATGCAAGAAGAAACTGTAGTAAGACCCACTAGGAAAACAGCAGCGCAATCTAGAGAGGGCTGGAATCGTCTCCTGGAGGAAGACGCAATTTAAGTTGTCTAACAACGACTTCCACCCGGCCGCAGTGTGGAAATTATTTAATTTCCGAAGCTATTGTGTCTAATAAGTGTTTAATGTGCTGATTTGGGTCAAAATGTATTTGCATTTTTAATGAAATCAGCTGGGTTCCCGCTGCACCTGCGCAGATGTGCAGGGGGGTGGGGGGTCGAGCTGGGGGGGCAGGTGGCGGGAGTGTTTTGAATGGGTGAGGAGGCTGAGAAAACCGGGAATGAGGAAACTGGCGTTCACGGCGGCCTGAGGATCAATATAGGCCTCAATTCATAATAGGAAGTGTCGTGACTGTCCCTAGTGAAGAGTGAGGGAACGTGATTTACGGGACCACCATAAAGGGGTGGTAAAATTAGTGAATAATGTTCGAGCGGGTGGCAGGTGCACGGCCATGGTGTGTGTCCAGGGGAAATACCCGTGTGTTAATCCTCGCTCATCAGCCTCAGATCTTAATGGAGTGACCTCTAATGTGTATAATAGTTATGAGACGTTAAATCGTCTTGTGAATGGTAATGTAATCAGTGATAATAACACTGAGTTAAGAGAATGCAGGATGTGAAATAGATCGCCCTGCTCCGAGTGAACGTGTGACTCTCGTACCGAGGACAATGAAGCTTTATGGAATCACGACTTCTAAACCGGGGCAAACCGACGGATACCTCGTCCTGCCGGAATAAGAACCGTGTCGGTGTAGCAGGACATCGAAATGAGATGGGGAATGGAGGAGATAAGGAGTATCAATCACCCACAGTTAAGTAACCTTTCTAGTTTATAGCAGACTGAATGCTGGCCAGTTAGGTATGTTGTAATTGGATAGGTTATGAGTGATCCAGCTACATCAAGAGCCACCAGAGAACATCTGGTAAGTGGTGGGATTATGTACAAATGTTTTTCCCTGATGGATGTATCCATGTGTATCCTACCCCACCCCCCCCTTCATTCAGCTAAACTAATATAATCTATACAGTCCACAATTAATTAGTAGTGCCGTGCTTGAGGGTGCTACCCAATTTATACTTGTCTCGGATAGATGTGGATAAGATTGTGAGGGTCGAGGGGCCACCTGTAGTGACCAGAGGTGGTTTAAGTTTTCTCACATGTCTACACGGGGTGACTACGATAAACAATATGGTTGTCTCCCAATGAGATTACTTGTATGTATATAATGTTGAGGTACATACAGATAAGCACCCTATAAAATTTTCCACAAGAATGATAAGTGGGAACATAATGAGAATAATAAGTGCGAAGTAGGGAAGATCATCAGAATGATAAGTTTGGTTGATTAATTTGGTTTAATACCTATCTACTTCACGAGTCATTAAAGCTGCGTGTAACTTGTTCACTACCAGTGAAGAACACCTTAGTCTCTGAAAGAGAGAGTAAAACAAACTCTCAGTGTATATATAATGTCAGATATACACTTCCCCGTATAATAAGCTTTATATCTACAAGTACGATGTATACAGTCCTAGCTGACAGTGACATACTACTATATAATTAATAGAATTTGGGAAGAATTTAATAATACATTGGACAAATAATATTTTTTTAAATTTCTTATTTCTTGGGTAGAATAGCTTGTTGGTGTGTTGTATGAAGGACCTGTCTAGTTCGGCCGGCGGGCCTGCTGTCTCGCATCAGGTGTTTCATTGTTGTGGGATCTGATAGTGAGGTGTGGGCTACCCCTTTATACACCTTCCTTTGATGCTTTACTTTCATTGTTCCTTGATAATGTGAGTAGTCACGAAAGCGCTTGGAACTTCTCTATTCTTTCACAGTGGTTGTTTTGCATATTCTGAAATGACCTGTTTACTGTGATCTTATTGCATATATATATATATATATATATAATATATATATATATATATATATATATATATATATATATATATATAATATATATATATATATATATATATATATATATGTCGTGCCGAATATGTAAAACTGGTCATTTAGCAAGAACTTATTTAAAATTAAGTCCTTTCTGAAATTTTCTCTTATCCGTTTGAAGATATATTTTTTTCATTAATGTTAATGTAAAAATTTTTAATTTTGCACCAAAAGAATCTTAGAAAACTTACCTAACCTTATTATAAGAAGAGCAATTTATTTTAGCCTAACCCAACTAAATATATTTTAAATATGTTTACAATAATTTAATACTAAACAAACACAATGAAATATATTTTTTTCGTTAGGTTCAGAATGATTTTGGCGAAATTATTGCATACACAAATTTTCACTTGTCCTATATGGCAAGATGAGCGTTGCTATTTAAGCCAAGATGGCAAGTTCTGCCTATTCGGCACGACATATATATATATAATATATATAAAATATATATATATATATATATATAATATTATATATATATATATATATATATATATATATATATATATATATATAATATATATATCGTGCCGAATAGGCAAAAATTTGCGATCTTAGCTTAAATAGCAATGCTCATCTTGCCATATAGGACAAGCGATAATTTGTGTATGCAATAATTTCACAGTCATCCTGTTGACTGGTCATCTGCTAAAAATGTCTACCCTACTTCTAACTTTCACAGTTGCCGTCTTGGTGAATCATTCCTTATACACAACTTTCCTTGTGTGAACCTTATTCCTGGCTTTTTTACTGAAGACCCCTTCCTTTCCCATTGCATTGTCAGATGCTCTAAACTTTAAAATACACGTGATTTAACTGATTCTTTCTTTTCTCCTCTACCTCTTCTCATTTCCCATTTTTACTTTTCCTTGTTTTGGGTTTCCTTTGTTCTGCATTGGGTGTTCTGTCCTTCACTTCCCCCTTCCTTATTCTGTGTTTTTGGTCTTACTCCTAATGGACCTTAGCTCTCCTACAGTGCTCCTCTTTCTTGGCCTTTAACTGACCCACTACTACTAGTTCCTTTCTTTATACCTTTGGCCCCCTACCTACACTTTTGCCTCCCTTCACCATTGCTGCACCTTTCTATTTTTGTCCCATCTACCACTCTCCCTACTTTACACTTTTACTGCTATTTCTATTACTGCTTCCACTACCAGCCTTACCCCTTCCACTACTACTTCCACTACCTGCCTTACCCCTTCCACTACTACTTCCACTACCTGCCTTACCCCTTCCACTACTACTTCCACTACCAGCCTTACCCCTTCCACTACTACTTCCACTACCTGCCTTACTACCACTACTACTACTCCCACGTCTCTTGTCCCATTCCTGCCAGCTGGCCTATATATACTGGCACCGTCTCTCTTTTCTGTGGCACTAAATGGTTATAAATATGGCCATAATTTTTAAAGGGTGGACCGGTAAGCCAGCGGAATGCCTCGGTGAGATGGCAGAAAGCTCCAACGGCGGGTCATCAAATGATCAAGACCTGCCTCAGGAAACATTTGTCCTGTTTGCTGACAAACCTTACCTAGCCTAACCTCTCTTTTCTGTTACTGTGACCTTGTAAATGGTCCAGGTCGGACCGAAACGTCGTCGTAAGCCTCTCCTGTGTGTGGGTTATTTGTGCATTAGAATTCCCGTGGGATGTTTACCTGGAGTTTACCTGGAGAGAGTTCCGGGGGTCAACGCCCCCGCGGCCCGGTCTGTGACCAGGCCTCCTGCTGGATCAGAGCCTGATCAACCAGGCTGTTACTGCTGGCTGCACGCAAACCAACGTACGAGCCACAGCCCGGCTGGTCAGGAACCGACTTTAGGTGCTTATCCAGTGCCAGCTTGAAGACTGCCAGGGGTCTGTTGGTAATCCCCCTTATGTATGCTGGGAGGCAGTTGAACAGTCTCGGGCCCCTGACACTTATTGTATGGTCTCTTAACGTGCTAGTGACACCCCTGCTTTTCATTGGGGGGATGTTGCATCGTCTGCCAAGTCTTTTGCTTTCGTAGTGAGTGATTTTCGTGTGCAAGTTCGGTACTAGTCCCTCTAGGATTTTCCAGGTGTATATAATCATGTATCTCTCCCGCCTGCGTTCCAGGGAATACAGGTTCACGAACCTCAAGCGCTCCCAGTAATTGAGGTGTTTTATCTCCGTTATGCGTGCGGTGAAGGTTCTCTGTACATTTTCTAGGTCAGCAATTTCACCTGCCTTGAAAGGTGCTGTTAGTGTGCAGCAATATTCCAGCCTAGATAGAACAAGTGACCTGAAGAGTGTCATCATGGGCTTGGCATCCCTAGTTTTGAAGGTTCTCATTATCCACCCTGTCATTTTTCTAGCAGATGCGACTGATACAATGTTATGGTCCTTGAAGGTGAGATCATCCGACATGATCACTCCCAGGTCTAGGTCTTTGACGTTGGTGTTTCGCTCTATTTTGTGGCCAGAATTTGTTTTGTACTCTGATGAAGATTTAATTTCCTCGTGTTTACCATATCGGAGTAATTGAAATTTCTCATCGTTGAACTTCATATTGTTTTCTGTAGCCCACTGAAAGATTTGGTTGATGTCCGCCTGGAGCCTTGCAGTGTCTGCAATGGAAGACACTGTCATGCAGATTCGGGTGTCATCTGCAAAGGAAGACATGGTGCTGTGGCTGACATCCTTGTCTATGTCAGATATGAGGATGAGGAACAAGATGGGAGCGAGTACTGTGCCTTGTGGAACAGAGCTTTTCACCGTAGTTGCCTCGGACTTTACTCTGTTGACGACTACTCTCTGTGTTCTGTTAGTGAGGAAATTATAGATCCATCGACCGACTTTTCCTGTTATTCCTTTAGCACGCATTTTGTGCGCTATTACGCCATGGTCACACTTGTCGAAGGCTTTTGCAAAGTCTGTATATATTACATCTGCATTCTTTTTGTCTTCTAGTGCATCTAGGACCTTGTCGTAGTGATCCAGTAGTTGGGACAGACAGGAGCGACCTGCTCTAAACCCATGTTGCCCTGGGTTGTGTAACTGATGGGTTTCTAGATGGGTGGTGATCTTGCTTCTTAGGAGACCCTTTCAAAGATTTTTATGATATGGGATGTTAGTGCTATCGGTCTGTAGTTCTTTGCTGTTGCTTTACTGCCCCCTTTGTGGAGTGGGGCTATGTCTGTTGTTTTTAGTAACTGTGGGACGACCCCCGTGTCCATGCTCCCTCTCCATAGGATGGGAAAACTTAGACTTGTATGAACGTTACACAGATTTTTTAAATGGGTCACGTACAAGGTATAAACAGAAAAATAAAATAAAACAGTTAAGAAACAAATCACAAGATTTTTTAATAAGAATAAAAAAATTGTAAGTGACTAGTTATAAGAGGTTGAGTGATTCTGGTTTATAAAATGACCATGCAATGTAATATAGGCTTATTAGGCTATGTAAAGATTATTAAGAAGGATGAACAATGATAGATCAACAAGCTGGTTTGAAGATGTATTTGACATGTACATGAATGGTATATAATATGAGTAAGATGAAGCATTAGACACATGTACTCACCTAACGTCAAAGACCTGGGAGTGATCATGTCGGAGGATCTCACCTTCAAGGACCATAACACTGTATCAATCGCATCTGCTAGAAAAATGACAGGATGGATAACGAGAATCTTCAAAACCAGGGATGATAAATTAGACACATGTGCAACACTTGGGTATCTTCATTGAGGAAACGTTTCACCACACAGTGGTTTCATCAGTCCATACAAATGAGAGCATTGAAGAACAGGAGTTTGAAGTAATCAGTCCCTCAGCCTTGAGTCGATGTGGTCAGTCCATCAATCTTGAAAATAATACAGCATATGTGCGAAGAAGCAGCTTATATACTGTAGGCAGGAGAGGTGCAGCAGTCGTAGGTGGTGTCACATTTGTCCAATGTGGAAGTAAGTCTTGCCCGAGGGTTAGGCAAGTGAAGAATTCCCTGTATTCAGATCCCAAGAAGTTGCTGCGTGTCAGACAGGAATGTAGATGAGTGGTTCAGAGAACAGACAAGTTGATAAATTAGACACATGTGCAAACTCCTCCTGTTCTTCAACGCTCTCCTTTGTATGGACTGATGAAGCCACTGTGTAGCGAAACGTTTCCTCAATAAAGATACCCAAGTGTTGCACATGTGTCTAATTTATCAACGTGTCGGTTTTCTGAACCGTTCATCTAAAAACCAGGGATGCCAAGCCCATGATGACACTCTTCAGGTCGCTTGTTCTATCTAGGCTGGAATATTGCTGCACACTAACAGCACCTTTCAAGGCAGGTGAAATTGCTGACCTAGAAAATGTACAGAGAACCTTCACGGCGCGCATAACGGAGATAAAACACCTCAGTTACTGGGAGCGCTTAAAGTTCCTGAACCTGTACTCCCTGGAATGCAGGCGGGAGAGATACATGATTATATACACCTGGAAAATCCTAGAGGGACTAGTACCAAACTTGCACACGAAAATCACTCCCTATGAAAGCAAAAGACTCGGCAGACGATGCAACATCCCCCCAATGAAAAGCAGGGGTGTCACTAGCACGTTAAGAGACAATACAATAAGTGTCAGGGGCCCGAGACTGTTCAACTGCCTCCCAGCATACATAAGGGGGATTACCAACAGACCCCTGGCAGTCTTCAAGCTGGCACTGGACAAGCACCTAAAATCGGTTCCTGACCAGCCTGGCTGTGGCTCGTACGTTGGATTGCGTGCAGCCAGTAGTAACAGCCTTGATGATCAGGCCCTGATCCGCCATGAGGTTCGGTCACAGACCGGGCCGCGGGGGCGTTGGCCCCCGGAACTCTCTCCAGGTAAACTCCAAGTAAACCTACTTGTGGTTGCAGGGGTCGATTCACAGCTCTTCGCTGGTCGCTACACATGAGTACATGTGTCGAATTTTTCACGTGTTTTACATAGCATATCGGTGTCATGAATCACATTAAGGTCAGGAGGTCCTTCTCAGTAAGAGCTTTGAAGCGACTGCCAGAAAGGGAATCTTTGGAATCTTCTGCAGCAGATCTTGTGACCTTTTATGCTCAGTGAGTATCAGTCAGGTTGAGTGGAACACGGACGGGGGGGGGGAGAATGTCAAAGATGTATCTGTTTCTTGTATTATAAGTTCTGCTTCAGGTCTCCAGGAGTAATTTCAAAGCAGGGTTTTTATATTATTTGTATAAAGTGTCCTGTATATATAGTATGTCCAGTAATATGAGTGAATGTTTTGTATGCTGAATGAGTTTAAACTTATGGAGAGTGAACGTGTGTCGTCTGACACTTGCTTGAGTGATCATTCGTCCAGTAGTTTATTATTTGAGTTATTATTGGCTTTAGATGATTTACTTTAATAAATCCGAAACACAAGTACCATAAGTGAGGTAATGATCAGTTATCAACTGCTGTCGAGGTACACCTCTAAGGAGTTTCCCTCCCTTTGTCTTGTAACAAATCATTTACTTAAATGATTTATATATTTTTAGCTCTGTTCCCAAACATCATGTAGAAAGTCTTGTCAGTATTAAGGATAAGTAATGGTGGATATATTTATAAGTTCATCATTAGCATTGTTATTGAGAGAAACCTTAGTGTATGACAGGTGACGAACTACTGATCATCTGCACAAAGAACAGGTTTAAGTACCTGAGATGCGTTGGGAAGATCATTGAGTATAGATGAACAAAAACAGAGGATCTTCTTCATTTTTTTTTTTCGCCGGTATTCTCCCGGCCCGGGTCTTTTCCAAGTAGTGGTGACCCGGCCTTGGCTCCCTATCTGGGGAGTGTCTCGAGACTTAAGTCTCCCATGGGAGGAGGTACAAGTACCTCCTCATCTTTGGGACCAAGTGTCCCCAGAGGATCGAGTATACTGGCCTGGCTGAGGCACCGCTTGGTGATGGCTGGAATTAATAAGGTTGCGTCATTAATGGAGACATATTGCTCTCTGTCTTTAAGGCAGGACTTGAAACAAGCAGAAGTATGACCTTCGTATCAGAATGTTGTGGTCTAATATATCCGAAATTTTCCTACCGTCTGTGAAGAGGCCCAATGATATTCATTATTTTTGTGTTGAATAAATTAAATCAAGCGTTCATTACATCATCTGTATTTTTTCCTGAACTAAGTTTATTCAGGTATACACAAATACAGTTAAATGTTAAGTTAGATATTGTCCTGTAGTAGATGGCATACAGCTCTTGGGCCTCCGCCGCCATGTACGGTACTGTGGTAAACCCTTCGTATCTTATGACTTTGTAATGTTAATAATTATAAATGATATATTCAGGTGAATAATGTTCTTATAACACAAGGATCCCAACGTAAACAAATCACATAAATTGATTTTATTGCGTTGTCTTGACTTTATTTCCACATGACTAGTTCTGTAAGACAATTATATATATCTGAATTTGTGTATTGAACCTAAATACAAATTTAACAACTGTATTAATAACATTATTATTATTATTATTATTATTATTATTATTATTATTATTAATTGTTATTATCACGTGTATAGGTTATACAGCGCCTGGAGATTGGAAAGTAGTCGGGGTCTGATCCAAGGAAGGGGACGGTAGCACCAGTTTCACCAGCATCAAGGTACATGTTTGGAAGGTTCTGGAAGGGTTTACATGGAAGGTTCAGCTCTCCATCACTACCATGGTGTGAACCACTACCCAGCTGCTGCTGCTGGTGGTGCTGGTGTTGCTGGTGGTGCTGGTGGTGCTGGTGGTGGTGGTGGTGGTGCTGGTGGTGGTGGTGGTGCTGGTGGTGCTGGTGGTGCTGGTGGTGGTGGTGCTGGTGTTGCTGGTGGTGCTGGTGGTGCTGGTGGTGCTGGTGGTGCTGGTGGTGGTGGTGCTGGTGGTGCCCGGTGGGGGTGGTGCTGTGGTGCGGTGCTGCTGGTGGTGGGGTGCTGGTGGTGCTGGTGTTGCTGGTGGTGCTGGGGGTGCTGGTGGTTTCTGCTGCTGCTGCTGGTGGTTGGTGCTGGTGGTGGTGTGCTGCTACTGTTGTTGTTGTTGTTGTTGTTGTTGTTGTTGTTGTTGTGTATGCTGGTTTGCTACTGGCTGTTGGATGTGTGTGGTGTAGGGGAGTGCGTTGTAGCTGTGTCTGGTGGTGCGTGGTGCTGGTGGTGCTGTTGCTGAATGTTGCTGTTTATGTTGATTGTTGTTGTGTGTGGTGTTGTTGTGTGTGTGGTGCTGCGCTGGTGCTGGTGTGCTGGTGGTGCTGGTGGCTGCTGGTGTTGCTGTGGTGCTGGTGGTGCTGGTGCGGCTGCTGTGGTGGTGTGCTGGTGGCTGGTGGTGCTGGTGGTGCTGGTGGTGCGTGTGCTATTGTGTGCTGTGGGTGCTGTTGTTGTTGCTGTTGTTGTGTGCTGTGGCTGTGGGCTGCGGGCGTGCTGGTGTTGCTGGTGGTGCTGGGTGCTGTGTGCTGGTGTGCTGGTGGTGCTGGTGGTGCGGTGCTGCTACTGTTGCTGTTGTTGTTGTTGGTTGTTGTTGTGTCTGCTGCGCTGCTGCTGGTGTGCTGCTGTTGCTGTGGTTGTGCTGTGTTGTGTTGCTGCTGCTGCTGGGGTGCTGGTGCTGGCTGCTGCTGCTGTGCTGCTACTGTTGCTGCTTGTTTGTTTGCTGCTGTGTGCTGCTGTTGCTTGTGTTGTTGCTTGGTGCTGCTGCTGTGCTGAGCTGGCTGCTGGTGTGCTGGTGCGTGTGTTTGCTGCTGTCTGGTGCTGGTGCTGCTGCTGCTGCTGCTGCTGCTGCTAGCTGTGCTGCTGGTGCTGGCTGTGCTGCTGCTGCTGCTGCTGTGTGGTGTGTTGTTGTTGTTGTGTGCTTTTTGTTGCTGCTGCTGCTGCTGCTGGGTGCTGGTGTGCTGGTGCGGCTGCTGTGCTGTTGCTGGTGGTCTGTTGCTGTGCTGCCTGGCTGTGCTGTGTGTGCTTGTTGTTGGTGCTGCTGCGCTGCTGTGCTGCTACTGTTGCTGCTTGCTGCTGCTAGCTGCTGCTGCTGCTGCTGGTGCTGCGGGGCTGCTGCTGCTGCTGCTGCTGCTGCTGGTGGTGCTGCTACTGTTGCTGCTACTGCTGCTGCTGCTAGCTGGCTGCTGCTCTTGCTGCTGTGTTTTGCTGCTGCTGCTTGCTGCTGCTGCTGCTGCTGCTGCTGCTGTGCTGGTGCTGCTGCTGCTGCTGGGGCTGCTGCTGGCTGCTGCTGGCTGCACTGCTGCTGCTGCTGTGCTGCTGCTGCTGCTGCTAGTTGCTACTGCTGCTGCTGCTGCTGCTGCTCTGCTGTCTGCTGCTGCTGCTGCTACTGTTTGCTGCCTGCTCCCTGCTGCTGCTGCTGCTGCTGTCGCTGCTGCTGCTGCGGTGCTGCTGCTGTTTGCTGGTGCTGCTGCTGTGCTGTTTGTGCTGCTACTGCTGCTGCTGCTGCTGCTGCTGCTGTTTGCTGCTGTTGCTGCTGCGGGTGTGCTACTGTTGCTGTCTGCTGCTGCTGCTGCTGCTGCTGCTGCTGCTGCTGCTGTGCTGCGCTGCTGCTGCACTGTTGCTGTACTGCTGCTGCTGCTGCTGCTGCTGCTCCCTGCTGCTGCTGCTGCTGCTGGTGCTGCTGCTGCTGCTGCTATTGCTACTGCTGCTGCTGCTGCTGCTGCTGCTGCTGGTGCTGCTACTGTTGCTGCTGCTGCTGCTGCTGCTGCTGCTGCTACTGCTGCTGTTACTGCTGCTGCTGCTGCGCGGGTGCTGCTGCTGCTGTTTGCTGCTGCTGCTTGCTGCTTTGCTATGTGCTGCTGCTGCTGCTGCTGGCTGGTGCTGCTAACTGTTGCTGCTTGCTGCTGCTGCTGCTGCTGCTGCTACTCTGGGGCTGCTACTGCTGCTGCTGCTGCTGCTGCCTGGTGCTGCGTTGCTGCTTGCTTGCTGCTGCTGCTGCGGGGTTTGCTGCTGCTGCTACTGGCTGCTGCTGCTGCTGCTACTGTTGCTGCTACTGCTGCTGCTGCTGCTGCTGCTGCTGCTGCTGCTGCT
>NC_069402.1:73068952-73076452 GCF_026875155.1 Cherax quadricarinatus
CACTCCAGTGTAGAGTGAAGCACTTCAGTGTAGAGTGAAACATTCCAGTGTAGAGTGAATCATTCCAGTGTAGAGTGAAGCACTTCAGTGTAGAGTGAAGCACTCCAGTGTAGAGTGAAGCACTTCAGTGTAGAGTGAAGCATTCCAGTGTAGAGTGAAGCATTCCAGTGTAGAGTGAAGCATTCCAGTGTAGAGTGAAGCATTCCATGTAGAGTGAAGCACTCCAGTGTAGAGTGAAGCATTCCATGTAGAGTGAAGCATTCCAGTGTAGAGTGAAGCACTCCAGTGTAGAGTGGGAAACACTCCAGTGTAGAGTGAAGCATTCCAGTGTAGAGGGGAAGCATTCCAGTGTAGAGTGAAGCACTCCAGTGTAGAGTGAAGCACTCCAGTGTAGAGTGAAGCATTCCAGTGTAGAGTGAAGCACTCCAGTGTAGAGTGAAGCACTCCAGTGTAGAGTGAAGCATTCCAGTGTAGAGTGAAGCATTCCAATGTAGAGTGAAGCATTCCAGTGTAGAGTGAAGCATTCCAGTGTAGAGTGAAGCACTCCAGTGTAGAGTGAAGCATTCCAGTGTAGAGTGAAGCACTCCAGTGTAGAGTGAAGCATTCCAGTGTAGAGTGAAGCACTCCAGTGTAGAGTGAAGCATTCCAGTGTAGAGTGAAGCACTCCAGTGTAGAGTGAAGCATTCCAGTGCAGAGTGAAGCACTCCAGTGTAGAGTGAAGCACTCCAGTGTAGAGTGAAGCACTCCAGTGTAGAGTGAAGCACTCCAGTGTAAAGTGAAGCACTCCAGTGTAGAGTGAAGCACTCCAGTGTAGAGTGAAAACACTCCAGTGTAGAGTGAAGCACTCCAGTGTAAAGTGAAGCACTCCAGTGTAAAGTGAAGCACTCCAGTGTAGAGTGAAGCACTCCAGTGTAGAGTGAAGCACTCCAGTGTAAAGTGAAGCACTCCAGTGTAGAGTGAAGCACTCCAGTGGAGAGTGAAGCACTCCAGTGTAGAGTGAAGCACTCCAGTGTAGAGTGAAGCATTCCAGTGTAGAGTGAAGCACTCCAGTGTAGAGTGAAGCACTCCAGTGTAGAGTGAAGCACTCCAGTGTAGAGTGAAGCACTCCAGTGTAGAGTGAAGCACTCCAGTGTAGAGTGAAGCATTTCAGTGTAGAGTGAAGCACTCCATGTAGAGTGAAGCACTCCAGTGTAGAGTGAAGCACTCCAGTGTAGAGTGAAGCACTCCAGTGTAGAGTGAAGCACTCCAGTGTAGAGTGAAGCACTCCAGTGTAGAGTGAAGCACTCCAGTGTAAAGTGAAGCACTCCAGTGTAGAGTGAAGCACTCCAGTATTATTATTTATTATTGTTATCATTTTAACTTCATTAAGACGATATCCCTCTTAACTAAGTCACTCCACAGAACCCCAGTGACCATCAGGTTCTCAGCCGCTTGGTGGTTCAACTGAACCACCTAAACGGGAGAGGTTACTGGGGTGGGGAGGAAGGTAGTTACTGGAGTGGGGACGAAGGTTGTTACTGCGGGTGGGAAAAAAATGTGGTTACCGGGGGTGGGGAAGAGGTGGTTTACCGGGGGTGGGGAAGATGTTGTTATCGGGGGTGAGGAAGAGGTGGTTACCGGGGTGGGGAAGATGTTGTTATCGGGGGTGAGGAAGAGGTGGTTACCGGGTGTGGGAAGATGTTATCGGGGGTGAGGAAGAGGTGGTTACCGGGGGTGGGGAAGATGTTGTTATCGGGGTGAGGAAGAGGTGGTTACCGGGGTGGGGAAGAGGTGGTTACCCGGGGTGGGGAAGATGTTGTTATCGGGGGTGAGGAAGAGGTGGATACCGGGAGTGGGGAAGAGGTGGTTACCCGGGGTGGGGAAGATGTTGTTATCGGGGTGAGGAAGATGTGGTTACCGGGGCGAGGATGAGGTGGTTACCGGGGTGAGGAAGATGTGGTTACCGGGGCGAGGATGAGGTGGTTACCCGGGGTGGGGAAGACGTGGTTACCGGGGCGAGGATGAGGTGGTTACCGGGGGTGAGGAAGATGTGGTTACCGGGGCGAGGATGAGGTGGTTAACGGGGGTGGGGAAGATGTGGTTACCGGGGCAAGGATGAGGTGGTTACCGGGGGTGGGGAAGATGTGGTTACCGGGCGAGGATGAGGTGGTTAACGGGGGTGGGGAAGATGTGGTTACCGGGGCGAGGATGAGGTTGTTACCGGGGGTGGGGAAGAGGTAGTTACCGGGGCGAGGATTAGGTGGTTACCATGGGTGGGGAAGAGGTAGTTACCGGGGCGAGGATTAGGTGGTTACTGGGGGTGGGGAAGAGGTAGTTACCGGGGCGAGGATTAGGTGGTTACCGGGGGTGGGGAAGAGGTAGTTACCGGGGCGAGGATTAGGTTGTTACCCGGGGTGGGGAAGAGGTAGTTACCGGGGCGAGGATTAGGTTGTTACCGGGGTGGGAAGAGGTAGTTACCGGGGCGAGGATGAGGTTGTTACCGGGGGTGGGGAAGCGGTAGTTACCGGGGCGAGGATTAGGTGGTTACCGGGGGTGGGATGAGGTAGTTACCGGGGCGAGGATTAGGTGGTTACCGGGGGGGGGGAAGAGGTAGTTACCGGGGCGAGGATTAGGTGGTTACCGGGGTGGGGAAGAGGTAGTTACCGGGGCGAGGATGAGGTTGTTACCGGGGGTGGGGAAGAGGTAGTTACCGGGGCGAGGATGAGGTTGTTACCGGGGGTGGGGAAGAGGTAGTTACCGGGGCGAGGATGAGGTTGTTACCGGGGGTGGGGAAGAGGTAGTTACCGGGGCGAGGGATAACCAAAGGAAGCAATATTGCTCAGACAAAACATTGCAGACCTCGAATAACACTAACACCACACACACACACATGTCTTTAAGAGGGTGACCAGACTCCAAATTTATTTCGTTGACAAGCATGAAGTACACAACCCACGTCAACATGAACCCAGAGCGGATAAATCCTGTTAAGTCATAGAGTGCCATGAGTCAGGCTTAGGTGCTGCATGTGTGGGTATCTTGTCCATTTCCCTTTCGTCACAAGAAAGCATGGTTTGGTAACATGGTTGTGCGTGGGTGGAAGAAACGCCCAGGTTTGTGTCACTGAGTGGATACAAGGTCGCTTTAAAAGTAGATTGGACAGGTACATGAGTGGGTGTGGGTTGGACCTGCCTAACATGGGCCAGTAGACCTGCAACCGTGCTTCTCCTTATGTCCTTGTGTTCTAATTCTTAGAAATCTGCTGTACGTTTTCCAAAGTTAGCTTTAGTTGTATCGATCCCTTCCTAGGGCAAGTCTGCTGGGCGTTTTCCAAGGTCTGCTGTAATTGTATCGATCCCTTCCTAGGGCAAGTCTGCTGGACGTTTTCCAAGGTCTGCTTTAGTTGTATCGATCCCTTCCTAGGGCAAGTCTGCTGGACGTTTTCCAAGGTCTGCTTCAGTCGTATAAATAACACAAGTAACAGTAGAAGGGGCATTAGAGTAACCTCTTTGAGTATATATTATGTATATACATGCGGAGTAGTTGGATATCCTTATTCTCGAAACATTTCACCTACGCAGGAGGCTTCCTCAGTTGAATACAGAGGAGACAGCAGAAACAATGGAGAGGTAAAGATGCTGTGATTATTCCATCAGCCATAAAGAAACAATTTTGAGCTGATCAGTCCCTTTGCCTGGAGAATAGTTCAACTCCATATTCTGGAACAATGTGTAGCTGAGAAAAACCATACAACGGGTGAGGTTAGAACCCGCAATCAGTCCTAAAACTCCAGACCGACACACTAGCCACTCGGCCAGCTGCCTACAACAATATTCGTCCAACAAGGTATATTTATACACCATAGGAAGGTTAGCATAGGCACCACTGTGACCCCAAATGCAAGTTTTTACAGACGAATCTCCCGCCAGTGGTGCCCATGCTAACCTTCCTATGGTGTATAAATATACCTAGTTGGACGAATCTTATTGTGGCTAGCTGGTCCAGTGGCTAGTGTGTCGGTCTGGAGTTTTAGGACTGATTGCGGGTTCTAACCCCACCCGTGGTATGGTTTGTTTGCAATGGAGTCATTACGATTTCGCGAGTCGTGCGGCTGAAGGATGAGGATAGAGCCTCGTATACTATCAGATGTGAAGCGAGGAAAATTTGGAAGATATGATAGGAGGCGGGACCCATTAGTAGAATTAAGAACGTAAGATCTAAGTCGTACTACTGGTTAAATAATAAAGTGGAAGATGTCTTGTGTACCATGATACCGTTGTCACAAGTGCAACACCTGGGTATCTTTATCTCTACAATAAAGATACCCAAGTGTTGCACATGTGTTTAATTTATCAACTTGTCGGTTCTCTGAATCATTTATCTACATTACCATTGTGTTGTTCTGCCAGAGAATTATGACTGTGAAAGTGGTATACTTGTAGGTATTACATGTATGTGCCATTGTCACAATTATGCTGTGTATATACACGGAGATACGATCTACTCCGTGTGTGTGTTATATATATATATATATATATATATATATATATATATATATATACTGTGACATAAACCTGTGATATACCTGTGACCGCTCTCAAAAGTTTTTCTATCCTCGCAGCCCGGCCTGGGACCAGGCTTTTCTGCTGATTACCTGGTCAATCAGGCTATTGCTGTTGGCTACCCGTTTGCCCACATAACCATCACAGCCTGGCTGATCTGGCACTTGGTGGAAGTAGTGATATAACTTCCTGCTGAAGACTTCTACACTCGTTCCAGCAACATTTCTGATATCTGTTGGTAACAAACAGGTTGAATAGTCTTGGACCACGGATGACGATACAGGGTTCTTCTGTTGTGTCCATGGTGTCCCTGTTTTTCATTTGGTTGAAGGGATCATGACCCCTAGGGTATTGGTTTGCACCTGTGATGGTTCGAGGGATTATAATTATTACTAACAATTTTTTTAATTCGCCTGTCGTCTCCCACCGAGGCAGGGTAACCTGAAAAAGAAACTTTAACTATGACTCACACTATCACCATCATGCTGATACCACAGTTCAGATGACCCTCCAAACTGCAAATCTCCCCACACCCTCCTTCAGAGTGCAGACACTGTACTTCCCACCTCCAGGACTCAAGTCCAGCTAATCGGTTTTCCTGAATACCTTCATAAATGTTACCTTGCTCACACTTCAACAGCACGTTTTCATTATTATTAGTCTTGTGTGGAAGCACCAAACCTGTAGTTGCCATACAACGCTTGGAGAATAATTTGCAGTCAGGTTTGATTCCAAGTGGAGAGTGGCTCCAGTTCATCAGCATTAAGACACTTATCGTTTAAGGTGGGGGAGGGGGTTCGATATTCTTAACGCATTCATATTGTCTAATACTAAATGTAGACAGCCTGTACTGTCTGCACAGACAGCCCATGCTGTCTGCCAGCTTAGTTCATATTTCGCGCCACTTCAGTATGCCCAGACTTGCCTCGCTCTCACTCACACAGCGGCAGAGCAGCAAGACACAAGTACCCCCAGCTCTCTCTCGTGGGCATGGCCCTCCCGGGCCATGGGCACAACACAAGCCTGTGTACCCACTACGACTTAACAATAAAGTAAGAAGCCTCCGAAGAAGACGTATCATTTAACCACTCGCTACCAGAATACCAAATAACCCCGTTATATAAATGCTGGTAGGTCGACAGGTAAGGGCAGGTCACCTTACACCTGCTGCCACCTTTTCACCTAGCAGTGAAAAGGTGCTTGCTGAATTTTGTCAGTCACATTCGGTGTGGAAAATTTTAAGAAATAAAATCTAGAATGGAGCACAGAACAAACTGGAATCACGCAAGAGAGCGGAAGTGTAATGTGAGAGACACAGGATAGGTAATGTGAGGACACGGGATAGGAATGTAAGACACGGAAGGTAAGTGAGAACAAAAGGATAGGTAAGTGAGAGACACGGGATGGGTAATGTGAGAACACGGATGGGTAATGTGAGAGACAGGGGAAGGGTAATTGAGAGACACGGGATGGGAAATGTGAAGACACGGAAGGAAATGTGGAGAAAACAGGATAGGAATGTGAAGGGGAAACGGAAGGTAATGTGAAGACACAGGATGGGAAAATTAAGACACGGATGGTAATGTAGAGACACGGGATAGAAAGTGAAGACACGGGTAGGAATGTGGAGACACAGGTAGGTAATGTAGAGACACGGGATAGGAATGTAGAGACAGGGGAAGGGAATGTGAACACAGGATAGGAATGTGAAGACACGGGAAGGTAATGTAGAGACACGGGATAGGTAATGTAAGACAGGGGATAGGTAATGTGAAGCACAGGATAGGTAATTGAGAGACAGGGATGGGTAATGTGAGAGACACGGATAGGTAAGTGAAGACACGGATAGGTAAGTGAGAGACACGGATAGTAATGTGAGAGACACGGGATGGGAAATTTGGAAGACACGGGATAGGTAATGTGAGAGACCAGATAGGAAATGTGAGAGACACAGGATGGGAAAATGTGGAGACACAGTAGGTAATGAGAGAAGGGGTGGGTAATGTGAGAGACACAGATAGGTAATGTGAGAGCCCGGGGGAAGGTAAGTGAGAGACACGGGATAGGAAATGTGAGAGACACGGGATGGGAATGTGAGAGAACGATGGTAATGTGAGAGACACGGATAGGTAATGTGAAGACACGGATAGGTAATGGAGAGACCGGGATAGGAAATGTGAGAGACAGGGGATGGGTAATGTAGAGACAGGGGATAGGTAATGTGAGAGACACGGAAGGTAATGTGAGAGACAGGGGATGGAAATGTGAAGACAGGGGATGGGTAATGTGAGAGACACGGATGGGTTAAGGGAAAGAACAGATAGGTAATGTGAGAACACAGGATAGAATGTAGAGACACAGGATATAATGTAGAGACACAGGATGGTAATTGAAAACACGGGATGGGTAAGTGAGAGACAGGGATAGGAAGAGAGAGACACGGATAGTATGTGAAGACCGGGATAGGTAATGTGAGAGACCGGGATAGGTAATGGAGAGACATAGGATGGGTAATGTGAGAGACACAGGTTTGGTAATGTGAAGACACGGGATGGGTAAGGGAAGAGACACGGATAGGTAATGTGAGAGACAGGATGGGTAATTGAGACACGGGATAGGTAATGTGAAGACAGGGGGATGGAAATTGAGGACACGGATGGGTAAGTGAGAACACGGATGGTAATTAAGACAAGAAATAGGAAATTTTTAAACCAGATAGGTAATCGAGAGACACAGATAGGTAAGCGAGAGACACGGGAAAGTAATGCGAGAGACACGGATATAATCGAGAGACACGGGATAGGTAATGCGAGAGACACGGGATAGGTAAGTGAGAGACACGGGATAGGTAATGTGAAACAGGGATGGGTAATGTGAAGACACGGGAAAGGGAATGTGAGGACACAGGATGGGTAATGGAGAGACACGGATGGGAAATGTGGACACGGGAAGGAATGTA
>NC_069402.1:73080685-73115735 GCF_026875155.1 Cherax quadricarinatus
AAAGGGTTCAAAACTTCCTGACGAGCATGGTGTTCAGTGAGCCAGGTGGCAAGCCTCTGCCTGTGTCTTCTGTATTCAGCAGTTGCTGCCCTGCAACTGCTCATTTGATTAAATAAGATTTTACTAGGATTTTTAAACCCGGAGGGTCAGCCACCCAGGATGACCCAAGAAAGTCAGTGCATCATCAAGGACTGTCTTCCTTATTTCCATTTTGGTTATTCTGTCTTGTCCCCCAGGATGCCACCCACACCAGTCGACTAACACCCAGGTGAACAGGGACAGCAGGTGTAAGGAAACATGACCAAGGTTTCCACCCGTGCCGGGGATTGAACCACGGACACTCAGTGTGAGAGGCGAGAGCGTAGCGTACCAGGCCACGGGACCCGCCAAAAATGTGGACCTTTCTACTAGACAGCTCACCATCTTCACTATCATCACGTCATCTTCACTATCATAACGTCATCTTCACTATCATCACGCCATCTTCACTATCATCACGCCATCTTCACTATCATCACGTCATCTTCACTATATAACGTCATCTCACTATTCATAAACGTCATCTTCACTATCATCACGTCATCTTCACTATCATAACATCATCTTCACTATCATCACGTCATCTTCACTATCATAACGTCATCTTCACTATCATCACGTCATCTTCACTATCATAACGTCATCTTCACTATCATCACGTCATCTTCACTATCATCACGTCATCTTCACTATCATAACGTCATCTTCACTATCATCACGCCATCTTCACTATCATCACGTCATCTTCACTATCATAACGTCATCTTCACTATCATCACGTCTACTTCACTATCATCACGTCATCTTCACTATCATCACGTCATCTTCCTATCATCACGTATCTTCATATCATAACGTCATCTTCACTATCATCACGTCATCTTCACTATCATCACGCCATCTTCACTATCATCACGTCATCTTCACTGTCATAACGTCATCTTCACTATCATCACGCCATCTTCACTATCATGCACGTCATCTTCACTATCATCACGCCATCTTCACTACCATCACGTCATCTTCACTACCATCACGTCATCTTCACTATCATCACGTCATCTTCACTACCATCACGTCATCTTCACTATCATCACGTCATCTTCACTACCATCACGTCATCTTCACTATCATCACGCCATCTTCACTATCATCACGTCATCTTCACTATCATCACGCCATCTTCACTATCATCACGTCATCTTCACTATCATCACGTCATCTTCACTACCATCACGTCATCTTCACTACCATCACGTCATCTTCACTACCATCACGCCATCTTCACTATCATCACGTCATCTTCACTATCATCACGCCATCTTCACTACCATCACGTCATCTTCACTACCATCACGTCATCTTCACTATCATCACGTCATCTTCACTACCATCACGTCATCTTCACTATCATCACGTCATCTTCACTACCATCACGTCATCTTCACTATCATCACGCCATCTTCACTATCATCACGTCATCTTCACTATCATCACGTCATCTTCACTATCATCACGTCATTTCACTACTCATCACGTCATCTTCACTACCATCACGTCATCTTCACTACCATCACGCCATCTTCACTATCATCACGTCATCTTCACTATCATCACGCCATCTTCACTACCATCACGTCATCTTCACTACCATCACGTCATCTTCACTATCATCACGTCATCTTCACTACCATCACGTCATCTTCACTATCATCACGTCATCTTCACTACCATCACGTCATCTTCACTATCATCACGCCATCTTACACTATCATCACGTCATCTTCACTGATCATCACGCCATCTTCACTATCATCACGTCATCTTCACTATCATCACGTCATCTTCCACTACCATCACGTCATTCTTCACTACCATCACGTCATCTTCACTACCATCACGTCATCTTCAATACCATCACGTCATCTTCACTACCATCAAGTCATCTTCACTACCATCACGTCATCTTCACTACCATCACGTCATCTTCACTACCATCACGTCTTCTTCACTACCATCACGTCATCTTCACTACCATCACGTCATCTCCACTACCAGAACGTCATCTTCACTATCATCACGTCATCTTCACTACCATCACGTCATCTTCACTACCATCACGTCATCTTCACTACCATCACGTCATCTTCACTACCATCACGTCATCTTCACTACCATCACGTCATCTTCACTACTATCACATCATCATTATTTTCAGGTCATCTCTTTACCGTCATATTCATTTTAACTGCACTATCGCCGGTGCTATATGACCCAAAATGGGCTTAGCGCTTCCCAAGAATATGTAATTACATTATCTTGTCAGTTATTCTTCATTAATCTTCTCAGTTGTCACTATCACCTGAGGAAGATGACGAGCATGAAATGGTCCTCTAATTGAAGATGTGTTAAATAGGCAAGATCAATGTTCCATCATCTCTACAAACATCAATGTAACATACGAGAGTCTTCCTGGGAAGACATTTTAGAAACAGATCAGTTAGCCTTTAATTACGTAATAGGAGTAACTTATTCTCTTATCTTGATTCAGAAGCAGATATGTTGTCTATGATCGTGAGGCCAACTAAATTCGTGACATCAGCAGCACAGACTACGTCGGAGCTGCCGACGGAAGTGTAATTCAGTGTGTGTCGTCTGGGTGTGTTGTCTCTTCCTTTCTACCGACGGTCGGAGCAGCAGACACGAGTGTGCCTCCAGCGGTAATGGAGACGGACCTCCATGTACAGAATGGATCAAAGTCTCGTCGACTGCGCGCCACTTCGAATCCACCTCCCCGCGGAAAGCTGTAATGAGGAGAGGCGATTCGAAAGGGCTCTACTGAAAATAAAACTTCTGAGGGGCAGGAAGGTTACTTAGAAAGTCAAGGTTAACCTTCTGGCGTTTTACGAAAGTTTTAATGCCTCTTAGGAGATGATGACGGTCGAGGTTCCTCATGGGTGTGAGGGAGTGTCAAACTCAGAAGTGGTTTTTCACATCAGCATGATGCAAGAGGATGTTGAGATGAACCTCAGCGATGCTGCTCAGGAATACCAACGCCTCCCAGAGAAAGATACAAATGTGGATGATCGTATGGAAGGTCAACGAACCGTGGGGGAAAATTTAATGGATCAAACACCCAGTATGACAGATTCTGTAGATTCAACACCCTATGTGCCTGACCCTGTTAAGCATCAAACAACAGACATCGATGAACCAGAGTATAAGCAAGCACTACCTGGGATGAACGAGTTACGTGACTACTCAGCAAGCGACACGCCTGCGTCACGAAATACGACGAGAAAACGGGATGACGCCAACGACTCACCGCCACTCCGATAACCAAGTCACCAAGAGATAGATGATAATGAAACATTATTTCTGGGTAGTATGTGGCCGGGGTCTTTCAAGAAACTGGACCCGATAAGCGAGGAATACAGGCACTTGACGGAACGTCTCTCCTGGGAGTCTCGACTACACCGCCGCGTCTACGGCATTTTTCTGACGGTTGGTGTGATCATCTTACTCTTGTACGGCTGGCAACTGTTGTCACTGTGGACAAGAGCAACTATCAAGCATGCGCAGCTGTAGAAGTAGCAGAACCATGAAAAGTGGCAGAAATGGGAGCGAGAGCATAACCTAGGTGGTGGGTAGGAAAAACATGTGTCCGACCATAATACAGACGAACCTGACTGGCACGAAGAATTCTGGCACGAGACAAAAGTACCTGACGGGCATGAAAGAGGTTGGCCTGAGACTGACGTGCCCCATGGGTAAGAGTGAGCCATATATGAATAATGAGCCCAACGGGTAATGACATGTAGGTACCAAGGAGTTGACATGAAGTCTGTTATTACTACTATCTTCATATATAATATATATATATATATATATATATATATATATATATATATATATATAAAATATATAATATAAATATATATATATATATATATATATATAATTCTATCTAAGGGTTAAGATTTTAGCTTGTCTAATGTATCTTAAATTCTTCCCAAGTTTTATTAATTTTAAATAAATCTAATTTGTACAATCCTAGAGCAATATTCATATTATTTTCAAAACTATTTCTTATGAGACCTCATTCTGTTATATCCGTATGGACTGCGGACTTGATACAACTTTCTCAGACTTTTGAACATCAATTAGATGATTAAAATCTCTCACATGAATAAACAGAACATTAGAATCTTGTCCAGTTCTAATGTTATATTTATGTTGTTTTAGTCTTAGTTCGAGACTTTCACCAGTTTGACCGTAATAAACTTTATCACATACTTTACAAGGAATATTATAGACACATCCATCAGCATTTTGGGGGGAATTCTTTATCAAAAGTTATTCTTACTGTATCAAGATTTATAAATACAACTTTGATAATAAAATCCTTAAGAAGAGAAGACATATCAAGCAAGTTTTGATGGTAAGGGAGAACCAACATATTTTTAGTTGAATAATGCTGGTTGTCCCTTTTTGGACTGTAAAAAGTATTTCTAGCAATTTTAAAAGATTTATCAATTAAGTTTTTTAGTGTGTATTTTCAGATCATTAGCTGTTTCATAAATCTTCAAGACATCTTCATCTATGTATTCTAGGCTACAAATACGTAAAGTTCTCAAGAACATTTTTGAGAATACCGACAGTTTAACTTATCTTGATAAGAAGAATAATAGTGTACATAGGAAATTATTTGTTGGTTTTCCTTGATAATGTGAGAAATCACGAAAGCTCTTGGAATTTCACTATTTTTTTCACAGTGGTTGTTCTGTATATTGTGATATATATATATAATATATATTTTATATATATAATATATATATATATATTATATTATAAAATATATATATATATATATATATATATTATATATATAAATATAATCAATAACAACATTGCGACTAGCCAAGGATTCGAACCCATGTCGTTTTGACCCCGTGGGTCAGAGCATCATATGTGTTAGGGAATGTTTTAAGGAGGTTAGGGAATATTTAAGGAGGTTAGGGAATATTTTAAGGAGGTTAGGGAATATTTTAAGGAGGTTAGATAATATTTTAAGGAGGTTAGGAAATGTTTAAGGAGGTTAGATAATATTTTAAGGAGGTTAGGAAATATTTGTTCCCAAACCTCCTTAAACATTCCCTAACCTCCTTAAAATATTCCCTAACCTCCTTAAAATATTTCCTAACCTCCTTAAAATATTTCCTAACCTCCTTAAAATATTTCCTAACCTCCTTAAAATATTTCCTAACCTCCTTAAAATATTTCCTAACCTCCTTAAAATATTCCCTAACCTCCTTAAAATATTTCCTAACCTCCTTAAAATATTTCCTAACCTCCTTAAAATATTCCCTAACCTCCTTAAAATATTTCCTAACCTCCTTAAACATTCCCTAACCTTAAAATATTCCCTAACCTCCTTAAAATATTTCCTAACCTCCTTAAAATATTCCCTAACCTCCTTAAAATATTCCCAAACCTCTTTAAAATATTCCCAGACCTCCTTAAAAGATTTTAAGGAGGTTAGGGAATATTTTAAGGAGGTTAGGGAATTCCACAGTGTAATATATCTCTGCTGGTTGAGTGATGGATGGTGAGTGGGTGAAGGTGACGCCCACGCCTCACCCACAACACTTCACCCACGCCCACTACCCGAGGAATACAGCGAATATCCCTACTACAACACTGTGTTGCAAGGGTATAACGTAATCCCTCATTTCTTTGCGCTGCAGCGCCATCTGTACGGAGGATCGAACCTGCAGTGGAGATCATTGCATTTTCTTCCCTTCCCACTACTGTCGCCTCAACTTCCCTACCAGGAGGCGTGTCTCGACCCCCTGTGAACACGTGCAGGGCAGCGCACACATTCCACCTCCAGCTGGAAATGTTCAATAGACTGTCGAGTGTAAATAAATAGACCAAGACAACACTCTTGATTTATAATTTCCATAGACCAGGAACCTTACTCTGGGAGTGTCACTTGCCAGCGTTTGACGCATCTATTGACGGCGCTTGACGCATCTGTTGACGGCGCTTGACGCATCTGTTGACGGCATTTGACGCATCTGTTAACGGCGTTTGACGCATCTGTTGACGGCGCTTGACGCATCTATTGACGGCGCTTGACGCATCTGTTGACGGCGCTTGACGCATCTGTTGACGGCGCTTGACGCATCTGTTGACGGCGCTTGACGCATCTGTTGACGGCATTTGACGCATCTGTTAACGGCGTTTGACGCATCTGTTAACGGCGTTTGACGCATCTGTTGACGGCGCTTGACGCATCTGTTGACGGCGCTTGACGCATCTGTTGACGGCATTTGACGCATCTGTTAACGGCGTTTGACGCATCTGTTGACGGCATTTGACGCATCTGTTGACGGCGCTTGACGCATCTGTTGACGGCGCTTGACGCATCTGTTGACGGCGTTTGACGCATCTGTTGACAGAGCATAACGCATCTGTTGACAGAGCATAACGCATCTGTTGACAGAGCATAACGCATCTGTTGACAGAGCATGACGCATCTGTTTTGAGGGACCAGTCATCCATCCATCCAGGAGGATGTCAGTACTACCACCACCACTGCCACCATCACTACTGCTACCACTATCACCACCAGTACCACCACTACCATCACTACCACCACCACTGTGGTGGTAGTGATGGTATTGGTGGTGGTGTCGTCAAGCACTCGCTGTGTCGTCGAAGGCTCCCTATGTTCCACTAAGAAGCACAGGTCGAAGGGGTCAAGGGACGACAAACTACTGTTGCACACGTACAAAGGAATGTTGAGAAGTGCAACGCGAAACTCGGGTAGGTGGAAGCACTGTATAGCCCAGCTGCTGCTGCTGCTGCTACTGCTGCTGCTGCTGCTGCTGCTACTGCTGCTGCTGCTGCTGCTGCTACTGCTGCTGCTGCTGCTGCTGCTACTGCTGCTGCTGCTGCTGCTGCTGCTACTGCTGCTGCTGCTGCTGCTGCTACTGCTGCTGCTACTGCTGCTGCTGCTGCTGCTGCTGCTACTGCTGCTGCTGCTGCTACTGCTGCTGCTGCTACTGCTGCTGCTGCTGCTGCTGCTACTGCTGCTGCTGCTGCTGCTGCTACTGCTGCTGCTGCTGCTGCTGCTGCTGCTGCTGCTGCTGCTACTGCTGCTGCTGCTGCTGCTGCTGCTGCTGCTGCTGCTGCTGCTGCTGCTGCTGCTGCTGCTGCTACTGCTGCTGCTACTGCTGCTGCTGCTGCTGCTGCTGCTGCTGCTGCTGCTGCTGCTGCTGCTGCTGCTGCTACTGCTGCTGCTGCTGCTGCTGCTGCTGCTGCTGCTACTGCTGCTGCTGCTGCTGCTGCTGCTGCTGCTGCTGCTGCACTGCTGCTGCTGCTGCTGCTGCTGCTGCTGCTGCTGCTGCTGCTGCTGCTGCTGCTGCTGCTGCTGCTGCTGCTGCTGCTGCTGCTGCTGCTGCTGCTGCTGCTGCTGCTGCTCTGCTGCTGCTGCTGCTGCTGCTGCTGCTGCTGCTGCTGCTGCTGCTGCTGCTGCTGCACTGCTGTGCGCTGCTGCTGCTGCTGCTGCTGCTGCTGCTGCTGCTGCTCTGCTGCTACTGCTGCTGCTGCTGCTGCGCTGCTGCTGGTCTAAATTCCACACCGTAGCATGTGTCATTATTAAAATTATTGATCCTCTGAGGAACTTGTCCTTGTGGATGGTTGTATATATGTTATTTATGTATATATATATATATATATATATATATATATATATATATATATAAATATATATATATATTATATATATATATATATATATATATATATATATATATATAAAAAAATATAAAATTATGTATATATATTTATTATTAAACACACTGGCCGATTCCCACCAAGGCAGGGGCCCGAAAAAGAAAAACTTTCACCATCATTCACTCCATCACTGTCTTGCCAGAAGGGTGTTTTACACTACAGTTTTTAAACTGCAACTTTAAAACACCCCTCCTTCAGAGTGCAGGCACTGTACTTCCCATCTCCAGGACTCAAGTCCGGCCGCCGGTTTCCCTGAACCCCTTCAAATGTTACTTTGCTCACACTCCAAACAGCACGTCAAGTATTAAAAAACCCTTTGTCTCCATTTACTCCTATCAAAAAACGCTCACGCACGCCTGCTGGGAAGTCCAAGCCCCTCGCACACAAAAACCTCCTTTAACCCCCTCCCTCCAACCTTTCCTAGGCCGACCCCTACCCCGCCTTCCTTCCACTACAGACTGATACACTCTTGAAGTCATTCTGTTTCGTTCCATTCTCTCTACATGTCCGAACCACCTCAACAAACCCTTCCTCAGCCCTCTGGACAACAGTTTTGGTAATCCCCCCCACCTCCTCCTAACATCCAAACTACGAATTCTCTGCATTATATTCACACCACACATTGCCCTCAGACATGACATCTCCACTGCCTCCAGCCTTCTCCTCGCTGCAACATTCATCACCCACGCTTCACACCCATATAAGAGCGTTGGTAAAACTATACTCTCATGCATTTCCCTCTTTGCCTCCAAGGACAAAGTTCTTTGTCTCCACAGACTCCTAAGTGTACCACTCACCCTTTTCCCCTCATCAGTTCTATGATTCACCTCATCCTTCATGTGTGATTCTTTATCTTTTAACTCCACGCCTCTTGCCAAGACCCTCTCATTTACTTCTCTTACAACCCCATTTATAAATACATTGAACAACCATGGTGACATCACACATCCTTGTCTAAGGCCTACTTTTACTGGGAAATATTTTCCCTCTTTCCTACATACTCTAACTTGAGCCTCACTATCCCGTAAAAACTCTTCACTGCTTTCAGTAACCTACCCCTACACCATAAAACTTTCAACATCTGCCACATTGCCCCCCCTATCCACCCTGTCATACGCCTTTTCCAAATCCATAAATGCCACAAAGACCTCTTTAGCCTTACTAAATACGTTCACTTATATGTTTTACTGTAAAAAACCTGGTCCACACACCCCCTACCTTTCCTAAAGCCTCCTTGTTCATCTGCTATCCTATTCTCCGTCTTACTCTTAATTCTTTCAATTATAACTCTACCATACACTTTACCAGGTTTCACTCAACAGACTTATCCCCCTATAATTTTTGCACTCTCTTTTATCCCCTTTGCCTTTATACAAAGGAACTAAAGCATGCTCTCTGCCAATCCCAGGTACCTTACCCCTTCCCTACATTTATTAAATAATTGCACCAACCACTCCAAAACTATATCCCCACCTGCTTTTAAACATTTCTATCTTTATCCCATCAATCCCGGCTGCCTTACCCCCCTTTCATTTTACCTACTGCCCCACGAACTTCCCCACACTCACAACTGGCTCTTCCTCACTCCTACAAGATGTTATTCCTCCTTGCCCTATACACGAAATCACAGCTTCCCTATCTTCATCAACATTTAACAATTCCTCAAAATATTCCTTCCATCTTCCCAATACCTCTAACTTTCCATTTAATAACTCTCCTCTCCTATTTTTAACTGACAAATCCATTTGTTCTCTAGGCTTTCTTAACTTGTTAATCTCACTCCAAAACTTTTTCTTATTTTCAACAAAATTTGTTGATAACATCTCACCCACTCTCTCATTTGCTCTCTTTTTACATTGCTTCACCACTCTCTTAACCTCTCTCTTTTTCTCCATATACTCTTCCCTCCTTGCATCACTTCTACTTTGTAAAAACTTCTCATATATATATATATATATATCGATAACAACATTGCGACTAGCCGAGGACTCGAACCCGTGTTGTTTTGGCCTCCCTTCTGGAGAGCAAAAATCACATGACACTAACCCACAGGACCACCCAATCCTACAGAGATCACTGAGCAGAGCTAGATGTTGTACCGTGATCCGAGGGCATACGATGATGTGGTTCCCTCAGAGCTAAATTTATTCTACTCCAATTTTGGTGTACTAGCCTCCACAAGCAGTATGGTAATGTAACCACGAACGTGTGGGGAGTAGAATGAAATTAACTATGAGGCACCCACACCATCGTATGTCCTCGGATCACTGTACAACACCTAGCTCTGCTCGGTGCGTGATCTTTGTAGGATTCGGTGGTCCTGTGGGTTAGAGCGTCGTGTGATTTTCGCTCACCATGAGGCTAGACACAGTGTTATTGATCAATACCACTCGTTTAGTGGTTACAATAATATAATATACAATAATGTAATATATTCAGACTGATGCAGTGGTCGGAGAAGTGGCAGATGCAGTTTAATATAGACAAATGCAAACTTCTAAATGTTGGACAGGACAATAACCATGCCACATATAAACTAAATAATGTAGATCTTAATATTACGGATTGCGAAAAAGATTTAGGAGTTCTGGTTAGCAGTAATTTGAAACCAAGACAACAGTGCATAAGTGTTCGCAATAAAGCTAATAGAATCCTTGGCTTCATATCAAGAAGTATAAATAATAGAAGTCCTCAGGTTGTTCTTCAACTCGATATATCCTTGGTTAGGCCTCATTTATATCCAGAATGGATATAAATGCTCTGGAAAACGTACAGAGGAGGATGACAATGTTGATCCCATGTATCAGAAATCTTCCCTATGAAGATAGACTGAGGGCCCTGAATCTGCACTCTCTAGAAAGGAGTAGAATTAGGGGAGATATGATTGAGGTGTATAAATGGAAAGCAGGAATTAATAAAGGGGATGCAAATAACGGGCTAAAAATATTTAACATAGACAGGACTCGCAGCAATGGTTTCAAGTTGGAAAAATTCAGATTCAGGAAGTATATAGGAAAGTACTGGTTTGGTAATAGAGTTGTGGATGAGTGGAACAAACTCCCGAGTACAGTTATTCAGGCTAAAACGTTGTGTAGTTTTAAAAATAGGTTAGATAAATACACGAGTGGGTGTGGGTGGTTGTCAGTTGGACCTGACTAGCTTGTGCTGCTGGGTCTGGTGCAGTGCTCCATCCTTGAGTGGAGGTGACCAGACTGGGTGGGTCATTGGGCTCATCCGGGGGGGGGGTCATTGGGCTAATCCGGGGTGGACATGGACCTCCTGCGCATGGATCAGTAGGCCTGTTGCAGTGTTCCTTCTTTCTCATGTTCTTATTAGCAGGGGAGTCAATGGTACCTTTAACCTCACTAACCACTGAAGTACATTTGTCCTGGAGAACAGAGAATCGATTTCCTATCTTCACATCTTCTCTATTAACCTTCCTTATATCCCTTCTTCCTGAACTGTGAACCACTCGCCACTTAAGCGCCTGCAACTCTTTTAGCTCACTGCTGGTATCCTTTTCCTCACCAGCTCCCACCATCTCAACTCACTCTCAAACCCCCTCTAGGCGAAGGGTTCAACCTCCATTTTCCTCCTAAAGAAGCAGAACCTCTTTCTTCAACACTTTAACCTGAGATTCCAAAACACTACAGCAGGCCATGGTGCCCAGTAACATCCCATGGTAATTCCCAGACAGCTTAGGACAGGACCACAAGTGAGGGGTGAGGATCCACTGCAAACCGGCTAGGGGTAGATTAAAAGGCCACCCTTTGCTCGAGTCGCCACCACCGATTGGAACTTTCCCCGGGGGATTTGAAAACCAAGGAAAGCCTTCACGACCACCTTAATCTAAAATCAACACCTCCCCCTTCCCGGCAATTGAAACAAAGCCTACAGACAGCCTTGGGTTTTGGCTTTCTTTGTTAGAGAGGCTGCACTGCTAAATACAACAGGCGAAGGTACAAGAACATCCTCCACCTAAAACAGGAACTTGCACAGGCAACCCTGTAGGCATATGGGTTGAAGTTCAAAAGGGGGCCATCGCTAAATGGGAGGTGGATACTAAAAAAAAGTTAGCACAGGTAGGGTAGGCTCCAAAACCGTGGTCCCTGGTCAAGGACAGACAAGGTTACTGCCTGAAGAACTTATTCCATCTCTAAATCGACAGGAGGGGCCCCACCTTACTATTTTCAAGAGAAGGCGGACCTCTTCTCCGAACACTTTTTACGAAAATGCAGTTTTACCCGCAAGGGGCCCCCTTGGCTGTTTCAAGAACTGTGGGCAAAACTGTCATGGTGACAATAAGGCAGGAGGAGGCGCATTTTTCCCTTTTTAAAACGCTTGACCAAGAAAAGGCTTGGCCCAACAAGTTAGCCAAAAAAAGCTGAGATGGTAGACCCGCTAGCAACACCCCCAACTGGCATCTTTCGCACTGCCTATACAGTGTAAATGGCCCCCTCTGTGGAAAAGGCAATTAGTCCGTTTACAAAAAAAAGAGCAGAGCAGAAATAGCAACTACAGACCGGTCACTCCGTCAATCACGGGAAGATCCTTGGACAATAAATCCAAGACAAATACAGTTTTTTGACTACCACCACACTTTGTGACCGTCAAAATGGGTTCAGGATGGGTTACTCTGCTGCTGATTGTTGTTAAACCCCCTCCCCTAAGTGGCACCTCACTGATGAATCCAAATTTAGCTGTGTGGACCTGGACTTGCTGGGGCTTTGACCGTGTGTGGCACCAGGGGCCTCTTAGTAAAACTGCAAGCTCTGGGAATTTTCAGGTCCATGTTATGTCTCATGATTACCCTTTAGGTAATCTCTAAGGGGAGTTCTCATGGGGGCAAAAATCAGCAAGACACCTATTGGGGCAAGTGCTCCACAAGGAAGTGTGTGGGGCCTTGTTAATTTTGTCTACTTTAAGCCTTCATTCATCCCAGAATCACATGCATATGAGAAGTACACTGACTTTTTACTTATCTAAGAGAAAAAATGGCGCTCTCTAAGCTAAAACAATCACCAGCTAAGAGCTATATCAGGTTGAAAAACCCATGGCAAATAAAATTTGCACCTGAGAAAACAAAAATGATGATGGTCTCTAGGCACCATGATGGTAATCCCGGAACAGTAGTAAGTTTTGAATGGAAGAATGTTGATACCTGGGGAAGTTGTTATCCTTGGTGAATTTGGCTCCAAACTGAACATGAAGAACCATGTTGTAAATCTTGCAAAACAAGGCAGCCAGGAAGTTACAGCACTTCGCGTATCTTGCATCTGCTTGCAGTAGGGGTTGCAAGATCTGTATGAGACAAGTACCTTGAGTATGCCCACGATCTTGGTTTTCTCTGCCCTCATTCTTTCATCTGCTATGCTTGGGACAGCGTATGAGAACAGAGCAAGAGTCTCATCTTCGCCTCGACCCCATCCTGGATAGATGTCATTTTCAGCAGAGCACTTCAACACAGGAGGGATGTTGGGTTGGCCTTACTGTTATGTACAAGGCCAATATTGTCAAAGTACCACACTTGGATCCATCTTCGAGGACAGCGTTGAAGCAAGTTCTTACCCAAAGACGGGCAGAAAAAGCAGCATTGAGATCATATTACCCAGGATGGACTCGAGTATGGAACACTTCGATACAGCATATGATGTCAACGAGATAAACGTCAGTGGATCAAATGAAAATGCTGGCCCACAGGATGGCTCCAATTCATCCTGTCCGTACTTGTATGTTCTCATAAACAAAAAAATGCTTTTCAAATGAGCTGATGTAGGTAACAGCTCTTAGCTTTGCCAATAAGTTAGGAATCCTTAACTGTTATATAGCTGTCAATAAAGGCTAGGGATCCTTAACCTTGTCAAACCCTGTGTAAAGAGAGAGAGAGAGAGGGAGTGAGAGAGGAGAGAGAGCGAGAGTGATGAGAGAGAGAGAGGTGGAGAGGGAGAGGGGGGGGGGGGGGGGGGGGGGGGGGGGGGGGGGGGGTGGGGGGGGGGGGGGGGGGGGGGGGGGGGGGGTGCGAGAGACGGGTGAGAGAGAGAGAGAGAGAGAGAGTGGGAGAGGAGACTGAAAGACTTTCTTCAGCAGAGGAAAACCTTGCCTGAGTTTATTATTAAAAGAAATATTGGTATCCAGATTGACGGGAGGGAGGGCTCAGAGGGAGAAGCATGGGAGATTACTGAGTGGTAGGAAGGCAGGGAGGGAGGATGGGGGAAGAAGGTGACAGATGGAGGGGGTGGTAGTAAGAAGAGAGGGGGGAGGGGGGAATGGAGTGGCTGGAGGGTGGCAGACATAATGGGTAGCTGGAGGAGGAGGCGGGTGGGGGGATAATAATGCGAATTAAGTGCAAAGAGGGAAGGAAGGGGAAACCGGGAAATAGAGAGGTGAAAGAGAGAGAAAGAGAGAAGGGATTAAGAGAGACAAGAAGAAAACCTAGAGAGTAAACAGATCAAATAAACACAAGATACAGTATTGTAAGCACCAGGGTGAAGGAGAAGGCCACCAGAGTGAAGGGGAAGGCCACCTAGGTGGAAGGTGGCCACAGAGTGAAGGGAATGAAGGCCACTGAGTGAAGGGAAGGCCACCAGAAGTGAAGGGAGTAGTGTGTGAGGATCTAGGAGGAGACTAGGAAAACGTCCTCGGGAGGGATGGGGAGGTCCTGTTAAAAGCTAGGAAGGACCTAGTGGAAACTAGGAATGGACGGGCTTGAAGCATGGCCCTGGTGGTCCCACGTCCAGAGCTTGACCGGTGAGCTACCAGGCCTTTAATAAATAAATTAATAAACAAAACTTTTATTCATGTTGTGGTCATGTAATGTGCGGAGTGAATATTATGCAGAGAATACGTAGCTTGAAGATGAGGTACGACGTTACTGAAACTATTATCCACAGGGCAGAGGAGGGGAGGAGGGGTAGGGGTCGTACTGGGAAATGTTGGAAGGAGAGGGTAAAGGAGGTTTTGTATGCGAGGGGCTTGGACTTCCAGTATGCTTGTGTGATCGTCTTGGACGGTAGTGACTACCTGGAGGTTACATGGAGGTTACCTGGAGGTTACCTGGAGGTTATTCCGGGGATCAACGCCCCAGCGGCCGGTCCATGACCAGCCGCCCGATGGATCAGGGCCTGATCAACTAGGCTTTACTGCTGGCCGCACGCGGTCAAACAAAATAAAATAAAATCTAAAATATACGTACCGAGCCACAGCGGCTGATCCGGCACTGACTAGAGGCAAGTAATTTTTTTTTTACTTCAAAGTAACATTTGTGAAGGGATTCAGGGAAACCGGTTAGCCGGACTTGAGTCCTGGAGGTGGGAAGTGCAGTGCCTGCACTCTGAAGGACGAGTGGGGATATTTGCAGTTTTATATTGCAGTATCTGGACTCCTCTGGCAAGACAGTGATGGAGTGAGTGATGGTGAAAGTGTCTCTTCTTTCTGAGGTCACCCAGCCTCGGTAGAAGACGGTCTTTGTGGTAAAGAGATGAGAGTCAAGGGGACTGTGCGAACTGCACAGAGAGGGACAGGATCCCCTACACTAGGCTGAGTGTGCAAGGTTATTCAGTCTACAAAATAAGCGTCGTCTACTGACGAGTTCTGCGGAAATAGGCAGCAAGAGGATGAGAATAACGAAGAGAAATAGGGAGAGCATGAAGAAAACTGGGAGTAAATGACGGAGCAGAGATAGGAATGACTTGGGAATCAGGATGACTGAGAAGGAATTAGGAGGAACAGAGTACTTAGGATATACAGAGAATAATCAGGAATGACACGAGGGTAGATAATAATCAGGAAGAAAGAGGAGTGTAAGAGGAAGATATAATGTGATGGGTGTTAGGCGAGGTGAGGGAAGGTGTGGTGTACAAGGAAGGAGGGAGGGAGGAAGGGAGGGAGGGAGGGGAGGGAGGGAGGAGGGAGGAGGGAGGGAGGGCGGGAGCGGTGGGAGGGAGGGAGGGAGGGAGGGAGAGGGAGGAGGAGGGAGGGGAGGAAGGGACGGAGGGAGGGAGGGAAGGAGGAGGGAAGGGAGGAGGGGAGAGGGAAGGAGGGAGGGTGGGAGGAAGGCGGGATGGGAGGAAGGAGGGGAGGGAG
Source organism: Cherax quadricarinatus (assembly GCF_026875155.1). Lineage (NCBI taxonomy): Eukaryota > Metazoa > Arthropoda > Malacostraca > Decapoda > Parastacidae > Cherax > Cherax quadricarinatus. Next base: position 73,096,610 of record NC_069402.1, read on the forward strand.
GAAGGAGGGAGGAAGGAAGGAGGGAGGGAGGGAGGGAGGGAGGGAAGGGAAGGAGGGAGGGAGGGAAGGAGGAGGGAGGGAAGGAGGGAAAGGAGGAGGAGGGAGGGAGGGATGGGAGGGAGGGAAGGAGGGAGGAGGGAGGGGAAGGAGGGGAGGGAGGGAGGGAGGGAGGGAAGGAGGGTGGGAGGGAGGGAGGGAAGGGCAGGAGGGAGGGTGGGAGGGAAGGAGGGAGGGAGGGAAGGTGGGAGGGGAGGGTAGGAGGGAGAGGGAGGGAGGGAGGGAGGGAGGGCGGGAGGGAGGGAGGAAGGTGTAAGGAGGGAGGGAGGGAAGGAGGGAGGGAGGGAAGGAGGGAAGGAGGGAGGGAGGAGGTGAGGGAGGGAGGGAGGGAAGGAGGGGAAGGAGGAGGGTAGGAGGGGAGGGAGGAGGAGGGAGGAAGGATGGGAGGGAGGGGAGGGAGGGGAGGAAGGTGGGAGGTGAGGGACGGGAAGGAGGGAGGGAGGGAAGGAGGGAGGGAGGGAAGGGAGGGAGGAGGGAGGGAGGGGAGGGAGGTGAGGGAGGGAGGGAAGGAGGGAAGGGGGAGGAAGGAGGGATGGAGGGGAGGGAGGGAGGGAAGGGGGAGGGAGGGAGGGAGGGAGGGAAGGAGGGAGGGGGAGGGAAGGAGGGAGGGGAGGGAAGGAGGAGGGAGGGAAGGAGGGAGGAGGGAGGGGAGGGAGGAGGGAAGGAGGGAAGGAGGGAGCGGAAGGAGGGAGGGAGGGAGGGAAAAGGAGGGAGGGAGGGAAGGAGGAAGGAGGGAGGGAGGCGGGGAGGGCGGGAGGGGGGAAGGAGGGAAGGAGGGAGGGAAGGAGGGAGGGAGGGAGGGAGGGAGGGAGGAGGGGAGGAGGGAGGGAGGGAAGGGAGGAGGAGGAGGGCGGGAAGGAGGGAGGAGGGAATGGAGGGAGGGAGGGAAGGAGGGATGGGAGGAAGGAGGGAGGGAGGGAGGGAGGGAAGGAGGGACAGGAGGGGAGGGAGGGAGGGGAGGGAGGGAAGGAGGGAGGGAGGGAGGGAGGGCAGGAGGGCGGGAGGGGAGGGAAGGAGGGAGGGAGGGAAGGGAGGGAAGGAGGAGGGAGGGAGGGAGGGAGGGGCGGGAGGTGAAGGAGGGGAGGGAGGGAGGGAGGAGGGAAGGAGCGGGAGAGGGAGGGAAGGAGGGAGGGAGTGAAGGAGGGAGGGAGGGAAGGAGGGAGGGAGGGGAAGGAAGGGAGGGAGGAGGGAAGGAGGGGAGGGAGGGAGGGAGGGAGGGAGGGAGGAGGGAGGGAGGGAAAGGAGGGAGGGAGGGAAGGAGGGAGGGACGGAGGGAGGGGAGGGAAGGAGGGAGGGAGGGAGGGGAAGGAGTGGGAGGGAGGGAGGGAGGGAAGGAGGGAGGGAGGAGGGAGGGAAGGAGGGAGGGAGGGAGGGGAGGGAGGGAGGGGAGGGGAGGGAAGCGAGGGAGGAGGGAGGGAAGGAGGAGGGAGGGAGGAGGAAGGAGGGAGGGAAGGAGGGGAGGGAGGGGAAGGCGGGAAAGGAGGGAGGAGGGAGGAAGGAGGGAGGGAGGGATGGGAAGGAGGGAGGGAGGGAAGGAGGGGGGAGGGAGGGAGGAAGGAGGGAGGGAGGGATAGGAGGGAAGGAGGAGGAGGAGGGAAGGAGGGAGGGATGGGAGGGAGGGAGGAGAGGGAGGAGGAAGAGGGAGGGAGGAAGGAGGAGGGAGGGAGGGAAGGAGGGGAGGGGAGGGAGGGATGGGAAGAGGGAGGGGGAGGGAGGAGGGAAGGAAGGGAGGGAGGGAGGGAGGGGGGAGGGAAGGAGGGAGGGAGGGAAGGAGGGGAAGGAGGGAGGGAGGGAAGGAGGGCGGGAGGGACGGAGAGGAGGGGAGGTGGGAAGTAGGGGGGATGGAGGAGGGAGGGAGGGGGGAAGGAGGGGAGGGAGGGAGGTGAGGGAAGGAGGGGAGGGAGGGAAGGAGGGAGGGAGGGAGGGAGGGAGGGGAGGGAAGGAGGAGGGAGGGGGGAGGGAGGAAGGATGGAGGGGAGGAGGGAGGGAAGGAGGTGAGGGAAGGAGGGAGGGAGGGAAGGAGGGGGAGGGAAGGTGGGAGGGAGGAGGGAGGAAGGTGGGAGGGAGGGAAGGGGGACAGGAGGGAGGGAAGAAAGGAGGGAGGGAGAGGAGGGAGGGAGGTGAGGGAAGGGGGGAGGGAGGGAAGGGGGAGGAGGAGGGAAGGAGGGATGGAGGAGGGAGGGAAGGAGGAGGAGGGAGGGGGAAGGAGGGAGGGAGGGAAGGGAGGGAAGGAGGAGGGAGGGAAGGAGGGAAGGAGGGGGGTGGAAGGAGGGAGGGGGGAAGGAGGGAGGGAGGGAGGGAAGGAGGGGAGGGAGGGAAGGAGGGAGGGGGGGGGGAAGGAGGGAGGGGGGGGAGGGAAGGAGGTAGGGAGGGGGACGGAGGGAGGGAGGGAGGGAGGAGGGAGGGAAGGAGAGGGAGGGAGGGAGGGAGGGAGGGAAGGATGGAGGGAGGGAGGGAGGGATGGAGGGAGGGAAGGAGGGGGGAGGGAAGGAAGGGAGGGAGGGAGGGGAGGGAGGGAGGGAGGGAGGGAGGGCCAAGGAGGGAGGGGAGGGAGGACGAGGGAGGGAAGGAGGGGAGTGAGGGTGGAGGGGAGGGAGGGAAGGAAGGGAGGGATGGGAGGGAGGGAGGGAGGGAGGGAAGGATGGCGGGAGGAGGGAGGGAAGGATTGGAGGGAGGGAAGGAGGGAGGAAGGAGGTGAGGGAGGGAAGGCGGGAGGGAGGGAGGGAGGGAGGGAAGGAGGAGGTAGGGTGGGGAGGGAGGGAGGAAAGGAGGGAGGGAGGGAGGGAAGGAGGGGAGGGAGGAAGGAGGGAGGGAGGGAGGAGGGAGGGTGGGAGGGAGGGAAGGAGGGAGGAGGGGAGGAGGGAGGTGAGGGAGGGAGGGAGGGGAGGGAGGAGGGAAGAGGAGGGAGGGAGGGAGGAGGGAGGGAGGGGAGGGAGGGAGGTATGGAGGGAGGGAGGGAGGGAAGGATGGATGGGAGGGAGGGATGGAGGGAAGGGAGGGAGGGAGGGAGGGAGGGAAAGGAGGGAGGGAGAGAGGGAGGAGGGAAGGAGGGTGGGAGGGAGGCGTTAGAGAGGAGGGGACAGAGGGAGCTGGGCAAGCAAGACAGCGGGATTTATACTGTCACTAGGAACTAAGTGGTTGTACGTTCATTATTCAACGTTCAATCAGAACTTAAACGTTTAACCATTAAAACGTTTAATTGAGGTAGGAATGAGATTGTTTTATACTTTCCTCTCTCCCTCCCTCTCCCTCTCCTTTTCCCTCCCCGCTCTCCCCTCCCCTCCCCCCTCTCCCCTCCTCCTTTTTCCCCTCCGTCGCTTCTTCCCTTCACCCTCTCCCCTCCCCTCTCCTCTCCCCTTCACTCTCCCCTCCCCTCCCCCCTTCCCTCCTCCTTTACCCTTCACCACTCCACCCTCTCCCCTCCCGTTCTCCCGTTTCTTCTCTTCCCTTTCCCGCGCCCCCTCCTCCTCTCCTCTTCCTTCTCCTCCACCTCCTTCTCTCTCCCCCCAATTCTCTCCCCTTCTCTTCTTCCTTTTCCTTTGGGTTCTCTCCCTTTTATTTACTTTTCCCATCCTTCTCTTTCCTGTTCGATATCTCCCTTTCTTTCTTGGATTTTTAGCACATTTTCCCCTCTCCCCCTCCCATGTCGACTCTCCGGCCCCCTCCCCTCTCCCTCCTCCCCCTCCCAATCTTCCCCTTCTGCCCTAGACTTCCCTGCTTCCCCTCATTTCCCCTCTCCCAGTACTGTTGACCAAGCGTTCATTCACAGACGAGGGGAGCAAGGGGAAAGGGGGAGTGGACGAGGGTTATGAGGAGGGTAGGAGAGGAAAGCGGGAGAATAATGGGGCCTTACAAGAGGTATAGATGGGGACAAGGATCGTGAAAGAAAAGAGAGAAGAGCAATGAGGAATGGGAGGTGGACTGGAGGTGGGCTGGAGGTGTACTAGAGGTGGACTGGATGGGGACTGTAGGTGGAGTGGAGGTGAACTGGAGGTGGACAGGAATGGGATTGTATGGGGACTGGATGAGACTGGAGGTGGACTGGATGGAGACTGGAGGTGGACTGGATGGGGGGTGGATAGGGACTGGAGCTGGACTGGTCTGACAAGTACCAGTTACCATTACATCACTATTAACTCAACAGTAAAGAGCTCTGTCAAACTGGAAACAACAAAACTCGGGAGTTCAGGTCAGCAGTCACAACCAAGACAAGAATGCAAGAAGTATAACAGAAGTCATTAGGTTATACCTACACTTTATATATCCTTGGTAAGACCTCATTTAGATTATGCTACTCAGTTTTGATCTCCATTTTACAGAAAGAATTTAATTGCCCTGGAAAAAACGCAGAAATGGAGGCCAGATGTTGATCCCGTGCATCAGACCGAGGATAGACTGAGGGCACTGAATCTGCACTCTCAGGAAACACACAGAATTAGAGGGGATATGACTGAAGGAAAACAGGAATAAATAAATGGGGATAATTAAGTAGAGTTAAAAATATATAGTCAGCAGAAGCCTCGCAGCACTGAATTCAAGTTCCACAAATTTAGATTTAGAAAGGATATAGGAAGAACAAACCAGTGTGTTCCTGGAGGTTATTCCTGGTAACCTCCAGAATAAACCTCAGGGGAACACACTGAGTTTGTACAAGAGTGAAAAGTACCCAAGCATCTCTTAAAGTGGAACTTAGCAAGTTTTAAAATTAGGTTGAACTGACTTAACAAAAAGCCTCTGAAAATAAAAGGAACAACTGGCAAGGTGGGCAGATGGGTATTCAACTTCCTAACGAATAAAAGACAAAAAGCAATAGTAAACAGTACGAAATCAGAAGTTTTTAACATTCTAACCAAAACAACACAAAGTGTAATGGTAAAGAGAGTGAAGTCAGGGACGACCACAGTGATATCGTGTGTCCCACAAGGCGCGGTACTCACCCCCGTCTTGACCCTCATTCTCATGTCTGACATAGACACAGTTTGTATAAATGGTTTAAAATGCTGACAACTTTTTAAATAAGACACTTGCCAGCCAGTGGCTTCTTCAGTCCATATCAGAGAAGAACAGTGGAAAATGAGGATGACTTTGAGGTAATCAGTCCCACAGCCTGGAATCGATGTGTTCAGTCCATTAATCTTGATAAAAGTACAGTATATACGCGGAGAAGGAGCTTATATACCGCAGACAGGTGAGTTGAAGCAGTGGTAGACGGCGTCACCAGTGGAAGTAGGTCATGCATATAGGTGGAGGCAAACTTGAAAGAATTGCCTTCACCCTGTCCCTGACGTAGACAGGGACATCAGTCACAGTATATCATCCTTGCAAACAATACTGGAATTTACATGAAAAGTGGCACCAGGGAAGGCACAAGGAAGCCTCCAAGAGAAAAAAAAACTGAATATAAACCCGGTCTTCCAGTGAGGCCACTGACAACCAATATGCAGTTCATTGAGGGGTCAAATCTCTGTTATACGTCTGGAGGAATGGAAGAAATAAAATTAAAATCAGAGTACAAGACAAACACAAATCACTCAATAGAAAGTAAGTCAAATGTGAGAGACCTGGGAGTGGTAATGTGAGAACATCTCGCTTTCAAGGAGCACAACGACGTAATTATCGCAACTACAAGAAAAATAATTGGGTGGATAACTAGAACCTTCAAAACATGGGATACCAAATCAATTATCATACTCTTCCGGTCACCTATTCTCTCCAGGCTGGAATGTTTCTGTTTACTAAAGACACCCTCCTCAATCTATAAAATAATAAAAAAAAATGTAGAGCTGGAAAATACAGAGAACCTTGACCTCTCATATAGAGTCAGTTGAACACTGAAATTACTGGGAGAACTTGAAGTCCCTAGAACTGTATCATTTAGGATGTTAGCGAGAAAAATACATCATAATCTAAGACTGGAAGAGGGAGGAGATTGATACCAAACCTGCTCACTGAAATTACTACTTATAAACACAAAAGGCTTGGCAAGGGAGCGATGAGTAGACTGAGAGAGAACTTAATAAGTGTTAATGGGCCACGACTCTTCAGTGCCCTTCCTTCAGGCATAAGAGATCACCAACAAACCCATGGATGTCTTCAAGAAGATACTCGACACATTCTCCAAAACAGTTCCTGATTAATCGGGCTGTGGTGCCATCTCTCTCTCTCTCTCTCTCTCTCTCTCTCTCTCTCTCTCTCTCTCTCTCTCTCTCTCTCTCTCTCTCTCTCTCTCTCTCTCTCTCTCTCTCTCTCTCTATCTATCTATCTTTCTCTATCTATCTTCTATGATCTATCTCTCTATTATCTATCTATCTATCTATCTCTCTCTCTCTCTCTCTTTTCTTTTTTTTTTTTTTGTACTCAGGGTTTTGACAAGCGTTAAGGACCCTAGCTTTATTGACAGCTATATTAAGGTTAAGGATTCCTAACTTTGTTGGCAAGCTAAGAGCTGTTACCTACATCAGTCAGTTGAAAAGCATTTTTTTGTTTATGAGACATATCAAGTAGGGAACAGGATGAAGTTGGAGGCCATTTCTTTTTTTGTGGGGGGGGCCAGCATTTTCATTTTGATCAACTGCTTTATTCGTTGGCATTCATTATTGCTGTACGATGTGTTCCATACTCGAGTCATCCTGGGTATGTATGATCTCAGATGGAGTGATGTTCTGGAGAAGGGTACAGCCAGAGTGAAGTTGCTGCTTTCTGCCCGTCTTGTGGTATAGAAGCTTGCTTCTCGGTGTCCTCGAAGTGGATCCAAGTGTGGTACTTTGACAATAAGGGCCTTGTACATAACAGTAAGGCCACCCACATCCCTCCTATGTTGAAGGCTCTGCTGAAATGACATCTATCCAGGATGGGTCGAGGCGAGAGATGAGACGTCTTGCTCTGTTCTCTACTCTGTCAAGCAGTAGCAGATGAGAGAATGGGGGGCAGGAAAACCAAGATCGTGGAGCATACTCAAGGTACTTGTTCTTCATACAGGATCTTGCAACCCCTACTGATAAGCAGATGGGAGATACGGCGAAGTGCTGTAAGCTTCCTGGCTGCCTTGTTTGCAAGATTTACAACATGGTTCTTCATGGTCATTTTGGAGTCTAAATTCACCCCAAGAATATCAACTTCTTCTCCAGGTACCAACACCCTCCCATTCATCCTTACTACTGCACCAGCATTACCATCATGGTGCCTAGAGACGGTCATCATTTGCATTTTTCAGGTTGCAAATGTTACTTGCCATCTATTTCCCCATACTGATTAGCTCTTAGTGGTGATTGATGTAGTTTAGAGCAGCTGGCATTTCTTCTCTTGGATAAGTGAATGTCAGTGTTACAGTCGGTCTGATTATTGCATTTGTTCTGGATGAGATGAAGAAGGTCTTTGAAGTAGACATTCAATAACATTGGTTCCAGCACACTTCCTTGGAAACACTTGCCCAGTAGGATTGTCGTGCTGATTCCTTTACTTTGAGAACTATATTTAGAGATCTTACCATGAAGGTGATCACTGAGGAGAGACATAAACGTTTAGAGCCTTGCAATTTCAGAGTGCTTGAAGTTTTGTTAAAAGGCCTGGTGCCACACCCGGTCGAAAGCACCGGCAATACCAGTGCTTACAACAAGCTTTGGATTCATTACAGTGACTGAGGTGCCACTTAGTGGCGATGGTTTAACAACAGATCAGCAGCAGAGTACCTTTCCTGAAGCCATATTGGCGATCACAAAGTAGTGAGTGGTAGTCAAAAAACTCTGTCATTTGTCCTGAGATTATTGTCTCAAGGATCTTTCCAGTGATTGACAGGCAGTGACCACTGGTCTGTAGTTAGTGTCTGATTTCTGCTCTGCTCTTCTTTTTTTGAACAGGGTCTACATTTGCCTCTTTCCTTTAGAGACCGGGCCATTTACATGTAGGCTGTAGTGCTGAAAGAATGCGAGTTTTAGAGGTTTGCTGCTAGTGGTCTGCACCCATTTCTCAGCAATCTTGGGCTCAAATTGTCTGGGCTCAACTTGTCTCTCTCTGTCTCTGAGAAATAATACTGGAAAGTAGCAATAATTTGAGGAGTATAAGAAAGGTGTGGTGCCAGCCTGGTGTGCCAGCCTGGTGTGCTTATGCCTGGCGTGTGCTAGCCTGATGTGCCAGCTTGGTGTGCTAGCCTGGATGTGCCATCCTGGTGTGCAGCGGATGTTGCCAGCCTGGTTTGCCAGACTGATGTGCCATCCTGGTTCTGTGCAGCCTGAGGTGCCATCCTGATGCGCCAGCCTGGGTACCAGCCTGTTGGGCAGCCTGGTGTGCCAGCCTGGTGTACCAGCTGAAGTGCCAGCCTGGTGGGCCAGCTGGTGTTTTGGTGCTGCCTGATGTGCCATCTGAAGTGCAGCCTGGTGTGCCAGCCTGGTTGTGCAGCCGGGTGTGTGCCGCCTGGTGTGTGCCAGGCTGGTGTTGTTGCCTGCCTGGTGTGCCAGGCTGCGAGCTGCCAGCCTGGTGTGCCAGCCTGGCTGCTGCCCCATTGACCTCTTATTAACATACTACGGCTGTTTGGACTCCGTTGGTGGACCGGTCCCCTCCCTCCCTCCCGCCCTCCATCCATTCCTCCCTCCCTTCCGCCCTCCCTCATTCCGTCCGTCCGTCCGTCCGTCCGTCCGTCCGTCCCGCCCTCACCTCCCTCTTACTATTCCGTCCCTTCCTTCCACCCTCCCTCCCTCCCTGCCTCCATCCGTCCCTCTTCCCTCCCTCCTTCCCTCCTCCATCCGTCCCTCACTCCCTCCCTTCCCTCTCTGACTCCCTCCTCTCCCTCCCTCCATCCCTCCCTCCCTTCCTCCCCTCCCTCCACTCCCTCCCTCCATCTGTCCGTCCCTCCTTCCATCCATCCCTCTCTCCCTCCCTCAGGAGAAAGGGAGCATAGAGTTGGGGAGAAGGGGAAGTAGAGGAGAACTGGGGAGGAGCAGGTGAGGCAGAGGCAGAGGCTGGGGAAAAGAAAAGAGTTAAGTGTGTGTGGGAGGGGGATGACACCCCCACCTGAGTCCTCACCCCTCCCCAACCTCCACACCCCCACCCTGGAGGGTGGCCTCATAACAGTGGTGTTGGGGGAGACTAACTGCAGCTGGGGGAGAACGATAGCCTGACACCCCAAGATAATTGGATTTTTCTGATGGGGAGGAGGTGGGGTGAGGTCGGGTGTTGGGGAGGAGGTGGGGTGAGGTCAGGTGTTGGGGAAGGTGGGGTGCAGGTCGGGTGTTGGGGAGGAGGTGGGGTGCAGGTCGGGTGCTGGGGAGGAGGTGGGGTGCAGGTCGGGTGTTGGGTAGGAGGTGGGGTGCAGGTCGGGTGTTGGGGAGGGGGTGGGTGCAGGTCGGGGTGTTGGGGAGGAGGTGGGGGGCAGGTCGGGTGCTGGTAGGGAGGATGGTGGGGTGTGGTCGGGTGTTGGGGAGGAGGTGGGGTGCAGGGCGGGTGTTGGGGGGGAGGAGGTGGGCGTGCAGGTCGGGTGCTGGGGAGGAGGTGGGGTGCAGGTCGGGTGTTGGGGAGGGAGGTGGGGTGCAGGTCGGGTGTTGGGGAGGAGGTGGGTGGTGCAGGTCGGGTGTATTGGGGAGGAGGTGGGGTGCAGGTCGGGGTGCTGGGGAGGGGTGGGGTGCAGGTCGGGTTGTTGGGGAGGAGGTGGGGTGCAGGTGGTCGGGTGTTGGGGGGGGGAAGGTGGGTTGCGCAGGTCGGGTGTGGGGAGGAGCCCCCCGCCCTGGTGGGTGCAGGTCGGGGTGCTGGGGAGGAGGTGGGGTGCAGGTCGGGTGTTTGGGAGGTAGGGAACGAAAGAGGAACGAAGGAAGGGAGGGAGGATGAAGGAGGGAGGGAGGGAAGGTAGGAGTGAGTGAGAGAGGGATCGGGGTGAAGGAAGTAGAGAGGGAGTGGGGAGGGAGTTAGGGAGGGAGTTGGGGGAGGAGGTAGGAAGAGTTAGAGGAGGGAGGGAGGGAGGGAGGCGAGGGCGTTAGGAGGGAGTTAGGGAGGGAATTAGGAGGGAGGGAGAAGGGAGGGAGAGTAGGAAGTAAGCAATGAAATAAAATCCCTAAATTTATGGTAAATCTGCTGGGTGAGTACAATGACCTAACTGTGAGTCCAGGTCATCATTATTATTATATTTATTATTATTATTATTATTATTATTATTATTATTATTATTATTATTATCACTAAAGACGTAATTAGTAAGTCAGTGAAGGAAGAGACTCGTCACCTTAATTAGTCGAATTAGACTGTAATATTCCCGTCCACATCAGGACTCAGTGCTGAGTAGCAGGACCTCTCAGGAGTCCCAGGAGCTCTCTCAGGAGTCCCAGGAGCTCTCTCAGGAATCCCAGGAGCTCCTAGGAGTCCCAGGAGCTCTCTCAGGAGTCCCAGGAGCACTTACAAATCTCAGGAGCTCTCTCAGGAGTCCCAGGAGCACTTAAAAATCTCAGGAGCTCTCTCAGGAGTCCCAGGAGCTCTCTCAGGAGTCCCAGGAGCTCTCTCAGGAGTCCCAGGAGCTCTCTCAGGAATCCCAGGAGCTCTTAGGAGTCCCAGGAGCTCTCTCAGGTGTTCAGTAGAATTTACAAATCTCAGGAGCTCTCTGGAATTCCCAGGAGCACTTTTAAAAATCTCAGGAGCTCTCTCAGGAGTCCCAGGAGCTCTCTCAGGAGTCCCAGGAGCTCTCTCAGGAATCCCAGGAGCTCCTAGGAGTCCCAGGAGCTCTCTCAGGAGTCCCAGGAGCACTTACAAATCTCAGGAGCTCTCTCAGGAGTCCCAGGAGCTCTCTCAGGAATCCCAGGAGCTCTTAGGAGTCCCAGAAGCTCTCTCAGGTGTCCCAGGAGCATTTACAAATCTCAGGAGCTCTCTCAGGAGTCCCAGGAGCACTTAAAAATCTCAGGAGCTCTCTCAGGAGTCCCAGGAGCTCTCTCAGGAGCCCCAGGAGCTCTCAGGAGTAGCACGAGCTCTCTCAGAAGTCCCAGGAGCTCTCTCAGGAGACCCAGGAGCTCTTAGGAGTCCCAGAAGCTATCTCAGAAGTCTCAGGAGCTCTCGGGAGTCCCAAGCCCTCGGGAGTCCCAGGAACTCTCTCAGGAGTCCCATGAGCTCTCTCAGGAGTCCCCGAAGCTTTTAGGAGTCCCAGCTCTCAATAGTCTCAGAAGCTCTCAGGAGTTCCAGGAGTCTCAGGAGTCTCAGAAGCTCTTGTAAGCCCCAGGAGCTCTCTCAGGAGTCCCAGGAGCTCTCGAGAGTCCCAGAAGCTCTCAGAACTCCCAGGAGCTCTCTCAGAAGTTCCAGGAGCTCTCTCAGGAGTTCCAGAAGCTCTCATGAGTTTCAGGAGCTCTCTCAGGAGTCAAAGGAGCTTTCTCAGAAGTCCCAGAAGCTTTCTCGGGGCTCCTAGGTGCTCTCTCAGGAGTCCCAGAAGCTCTCTCAGGAGTCCCAAAAGCTCTCTCAGGAGTCCTAGGAACTCTCACAAGTCCCAGAAATTCTCTCAGGAGTCTTAGGAGCTCTCAGGAGTTCCAGGAGCTCTCTCAGAAATCGCAGAAGCTCTCTCAGGAGTCCCAGAAGCTCTCTCAGGAGTCCCAGAAGCTCTCTCAGGAATCGCAGAAGCTCTTTCAGGAGTCCTAAGAACTTTCAGGAGTTCCAGAAGCTCTCTCAGGAGTTCTTTAAACTCTCAGGAGTCCCAGAAATTCTCTCAGGAGTCCTAGGAGCTCTCAGGAGTCCTAGGAGCTCTCAGGAGTCCCAGGAGCTCTCTTAAAAACTCCAGAATCTCTCTCAGGAATCGCAGAAGCTCTTTCAGGAGTCCGAAGAGCTCTCAGGAGTCCCAGAAACTCTCTCAGGAGTCGTTAATGCTGCTGTTGTTGTTTCTGTTATCGTTGCTGTTGTTATTGTTGTTGCTGTTAATGTTGTTGTTTCTGGCGGGTCTATACGAAGAGACAGAGGACGGTCAGCAGGAATCGATCCCACTGCAGGGAGACGGGCGAGGTTCTCAAAGTGACGCTCTTATCAACTCAGCCACAAATGCCTCGAAAGCTGAGCAGGCAGCATATATATATATATATATATATATATATATTATATATATATATATATATATATATATATATATATTATATATATATATATATATATATATATATATATATATATATATATTATATATACATAAAATATAGGGAGGTACCACCTCTAGAACTGTTCTGGGGACCCTCATCCTCAGAGAAAAGAATAAACTTGCTTCAGGGAAAACTCAAGGTTCTCCCTGAAGCTGTTTGAGAATTTTCTCCTACCACCCCCTATATTTCAGGTATGTTTTATTTAAAGACAAAATACATTGGCCAAACATTCACAAAAATACAACAGAAAGTAAAACAACATAGGTAACTCAGAGCTACATCTCGAATACTTCGTCCAGCTCCCCTGCGGTGGGCCGCGTGCCCAGAATGCTGCAGGCATTTCCTCTCTGGCTAGCAACACTGAGTCTCTGAAAGAGGAAGCTGGTCGCCCTGTGGTCCTTGGTTTCTATGATTAGCTTTTCACCCAGCTCTTTGAGGAACTTTAGAGCACACTTGTCCCATGCTCCAAGGGTCTCCGACCCTATTGGAATGAAGTTATAGCAAGGGGGAAGGTCTTCATATTTTCAGATCTTCTGGGTCTCCCTGTGGCTGGCAGCTCCACCCCCTTCCACTACGGAGTATGGCAAGTAGGTGTCTGCCAATGTGGCAGCACAGGTGTAGTCCCAGGCAATCTGCTTTCCATCCTTCCAGGGTAGCATAGTGGCTCCATCAGGACGCTTTTGACTTCCATCAGACCTCTGTACTTGGGGTTCCCGTTGAGCTGGGCAACGGGCTGTGGCGAGGCTTCTCTTTATTATGTCATTGATCTCCTCATGTCTGGCATTCTTCCCTTCTGCTGTGTGGCACACGAGACCATGAAGTCCGAATTGATCAGCTGTCGCCCTGCCGCAAATACACCTATGTTCGGTGAGGATGGGGGCCGCTAGGCGAAGAGCAACACCAATCCGAATGGCCTGTGGGTCGAGACGGGTGCCCAGGGAGGAATTGGGAACAGCTAACAGGAAATCTCCTGAGTGTGGTGCCTTCACTGCCAGGAGACGAGCTTTGTTCTTTCCTGAAGCATTGGAGAGCATTGTGTTGGCGATTTTTTCCATGATCGGTTTGTCCCAGTGGGACTGTTTGTGCTGTTTTGGAGGAGCTTGTCTACTGGAGGAGTCTGTAAGGGTGTCCCACCGAATCGCTGCTTCAGTAAACCTGGGGTCTTGAGCTCCTACCAAGTCTCTCAAGCGTTCGGGAACTATCTTCTTGACTAATGCACTGGAAGCCAAACACGAAGACAGAAAAGCAGGTAAAGCAACATGCGTTGCTTTACGCACCCCTATACCTCCCAGTCGCACTGGGAGGGTTGCCTGATCCCATTGCTCATCCTCTAGTGACAGGTTCAGTGCCTTCTTAAAAGTTGATCTCAGGTGTGCGTCATATTCATCGAGTGTTGGGTTGTCAAAAGAGGGTGCACACCTCAAGAAGTAAGTGAGTCTTGGCATAGTAAGACACCTTGTGAGGAGATACAGAGCATCATGGGCATCAAGATCGCTTATTCTCTCCTCCATTCTCATCAGGTCATTCAATTTGTCCCTGAGGACAGTATCGATGGCCTGGTGACCCAGCGGTGCTCCCAAGAGGGTACTGTTGGACGGAGTTGTAGTTGAGACTTCCGGGAGGATTCTTCGCACAGCATTGATTATTTCCTGGTTCGCTGTGATGATTTCACACTTGGAGGGATTGAGGATGAGTCCCAAGTCTTCTCCCTGTGTTTTCACCAGTTGTAGGTCCCCCACGAGGGACTCTTCAGTACCTGCCAGAGTGCCATCATCCAGGTACCAGATATTGAGCTCACTGCGTAGGCTGGAAGTTAGTTCTCTTACTGCCAAGCAGAAGAGAAGTGGAGTGAGTGGGTCACCCTGCTGAACACCTCTGATGATTGAATATAATATTATATATATATATATATATATATATATATATATATATATATATATATATATATATATATATATATATTATATATATATATATATATATATATATATATATATATATATATATATATATATGACGTATTTTTATCTCATCACAACAGTAAAATTACGTTGTAATCTGATGGCAGAAATGAACAGGTTAATTAACTGTGTTCGGGTAATTAGCCACGTTAATTACCATAGTGCGGGTAATCAACCTCTCTTTAATCTCTCATGTTTGTCGCTAATGCTTTGAAAATTCCCGGAAAATATAATTCTCGGGAATTTTATTTCTCAGGTAACTTAAGAGAAAATAACCGAGTCACTCGCTGAGTCACTCACTGAGTCACTCACTGAGTTAATCAGCGGGTTGCTGATTTAGTTACTCAGTGAGTAACTGAGTTACTCAATGAATTAGCGAGTTAGTTACTCGGTGAGTTACTATCACATGGGAATTACCATCTGTCACAGGACAGCTCATCCCGCTCACACCACAAAATGAATTATAATGTAGATGTCCCCATGACTCCAGAGCAGAGCGACAGCAGACAGCAGACAGCAGACAGCAGACAGCAGACAGCAGACAGCAGACAGCAGACAGCAGACAGCAGACATCAGACATCAGACAGCAGACAGCAGACAGCAGACAGCAGACAGCAGACATCAGACAGCAGACAGCAGACAGCAGACAGCAGACAGCAGACAGCAGACAGCAGACAGCAGACAGCAGACAGCAGACAGCAGACCAGTCGCAGTAAACACAAGTCACAACAGAGGAAGGTAAGAAGACAACACAGAGTCCAGAAGCCAGGTCAACATGGCTTGACAATAGCAAGAAAGTCCTGTTCATCTTGGCTAGTAAACAACTGCGATATTAACGAAGGTGTTATAGCAGGAACTTATCTGCAATCATTGTTTATATTTTAGAAAGTCATTTTAATATGTGTATAAAGCGGCGGGTTAAAAGGTAAATTTTTATACTAGGTGGAGCAAAGATTTGGATATTCAGAATTATAACAGACAGATCATCAATACTGAGAGTAAACAAAACTATGGTGAGTCTTAGTAAAGTTGAGTACCCCAGGGCTGGGTACTGGTACCATTACTGTCTCACTCAGTACCCCAGGGCTGGGTACTGGTACCATTACTGTCTCACTCAGTACCCCAGGGCTGGGTACTGGTACCATTACTGTCTCAGTAACCTAGGGCAGGGTACTGGGAACATTACTGCCTCACTCAGTATCCCAGGGCAGGGTACTGGTACCATTACTGTGCAGAGCAAACAGATTATAACTACCAACCACAACTTTGTATCAATCTTTGCCGGCGATGCTAAAATAATCCAGAAACTTGCCTCACTAAATTGTCAAACCTCAAATATCAAGAAAAGGAAATGGAAAATATATTTTAATTGGAGTCGTTCCAGCTGCTTAGAACACGCAAAAACCATGAACTGCAAGCAGACAGAGAACAGAAAGCGCAAGCAGAGCTCTAGTGTGAGACGAAGGGAACACTCCAATCATCTAAGAATTGTGATGAATGGTTTGAAAAACCGCCAATCTACAAGATTGATGGACTGAACACATCGACTCCAGGTTGAGGGACTGATTACCTCATTCTCCTCCTCTCCTTACGCCTTCCTCTTTGTATTGGACTGATGAAGCCACTGTGTGGCGAAACGTTTCCTGAATAAAGATTCCCATATGCTGCATAAGTGTCTCAAATAAATCTTCATCTAAGAATTATAATATGTAACTGTTATGGGTTGTGAAAAGTTTTCGGAACGACACAAGTCAACGCAAACGATGAGACTCTTCCAGGATCCAGGACTACTATTGTTAAGTGATTTACCTTTTAGACAAAACAACAAGGCAAACGCTTCAAAGGTCAGGAAAATAATGACAGATCACAGAAACCTTCAAAAGGAAAGTATCCAAGACAGTGTTGGTACTCTTCAGAGCGCTGATGTTCTCGCCTCTCCAGCAATGTTCTATGGTGACACGTCCTTACAAAGTAGGAGAGGTATCAAACCTGGACATTGTACACGTAAGTTTTGTGGTTCACAGGCAATGGATAAAACATTGAAAGACTGGTAACGCTTGACAGCGCAGGTACTGTGTTCCATGGCAGCGAGGAGACCGTTCCAGCCTGTACTCTTGACGTAGAAAATATATAACAACTAACAACGTACTGGAGTGAGAGATATAATGTCATAGACACAATTAAGGAATGTATATAAATGGTATTCGGTACCGACCGGGCCGCGGGGGCGTTGACCCCCGGAATTCTCTCCAGGTAAACATGTGAAACATCTGAGAATTTTTACTTGTACACGTTTTTCCATCCAGTGGCTTTATTAATAAAATACAAGAACATAATATGAAGACTGCAGAAATGTATACAGCAGGCAGTATACGACGAGGTGATCAGTCCCTCAGCCGAGGTAATCAGTCACTCAGCCAAGGTAATCAGTCCCTCAGCCGAGGTAATCAGTCCCTCAGCCAAGGTAATCAGTCCCTCAGCCAAGGTAATCAGTCCCTCAGCCAAGGTAATCAGTCCCTCAGCCGAGGTAATCAGTCCCTCAGCCAAGGAGAAGGTGATGAGCTTCGTTGTTCTTGAAGAATCTGAAACACAGGCAAGAAGATTGGTGTTATATACTGGCGTCAGATAAAATACAGCAGACGAAGGCGGGTAGGTGGTAGGTGGGATCCCCAGTGGAAGTAGGTCATGGCCAATAGCTGAGCCAGGAGCTAGCAAGAAGGTTATGGCGATGTCATCTGTACCAAGATTCCATGATATTGCTGTGTCTAACAACCTGTATATCAGTACTATACATTACCAACAAGACGATGAATTAGACAAGTACAAATACCCAATGAGCACCATAAGTGTGGAAAGTAATATGCAGCTCCAACTTAACTCTATTTACTACTCTCAAGATTAAGTTTGTTAAGAAGTTAATTAAACTGCTATCTGCCTACTTTTCCAGTTATTTCTTTGGCACGCATTTTACCCGCTATTAAACCTAGTTCACACTCGATGACGGCTTTTTTTTTGTTTTACAGAGTTACTTTGTACCACAAACAATGTTATGTTCTTTGTTGCTTTTCTTGCTGGGTCTGTTAGTAGCTGTGTTGAACCTGACTTTGTTAACAACCCACCAGGACTTCTAGGTGGGAATATATTCTTACCATTTCTTGCCATTCTTCTCTATATACTGGCATTAAAAACATCTGACAGTACGGTTATAGTTTTTATAATCATTTGTATTTGCAAATAATACTGATGGTTCCCCTCACATGTAATACTGAGGTTCCCCTCACGTGTAATACTGATGGTTCCCCTCACATGTAATACTGATGGTTCCCCTCACGTGTAATACTGATGGTTCCCCTCACGTGTAATACTGATGGTTCCCCTCACATGTAATACTGATGGTTCCCCTCACGTGTAATACTGATGGTTCCCTCACGTGTAATACTGATGGTTCCCCTCACATGTAATACTGATGGTTCCCCTCACGTGTAATACTGATGGTTCCCCTCACATGTAATACTGATGGTTCCCCTCACGTGTAATACTGATGGTTTCCCCCTCATGTGTAATACTGATGGTTCCCCTCACGTGTAATACTGATGGTTCCCTCACGTGTAATACTGATGGTTCCCCTCACGTGTAATACTGATGATTCCCCTCACATGTAAATACTGATGGTTCTCCTCACGTGTAATACTGATGGTTCCCCTCACATGTAATACTGATGGTTCCCCTCACGTGTAATACTGATGGTTCCCCTCACGTGTAATACTGATGGTTCCCCTCACATGTAATACTGATGGTTCCCCTCACGTGTAATACTGTTTGGTTCCCCTCACATGTAATACTGATGGTTCCCTCACGTGTAATACTGATGGTTCCCCTCATGTGTAATACTGATGGTTCCCTCACTTTGTAATACTGATGGTTCCCTCACGTGTAATACTGATGGTTCCCCTCACATGTAATACTGATGGTTCCCCTCACGTGTAATATGATGGTTCCCCTCACGTGTAATACTGATGGTTCCCCTCACATGTAATACTGATGGTTCCCCTCACGTGTAATACTGATGGTTCCCCTCACATTTTAATACTGATGGTTCCCCTCACATGTAATACTGATGGTTCCCCTCACATGTAATACTGATGGTTCCCCTCACGTGTAATACTGATGGTTCCCCTCACATGTAATACTGATGGTTCCCCTCACGTGTAATACTGATGGTTCCCCTCACATGTAATACTGATGGTTCCCCTCACGTGTAATACTGATGGTTCCCCTCACATGTAATACTGATGGTTCCCCTCACGTGTAATACTGATGGTTCCCCTCACATGTAATACTGATGGTTCCCCTCACGTGTAATACTGGAGAAACAGAGCCTCTAATTCGGGATAGGAGATCATTTCTACCGTTGGTCGTAGTGATAAATTTTATATTGGTCCATATCTGCACATCCCCAGGCAAAGTGCCGTAGCTCGATCGCTAGTGCACTCAACTCACACACTGAGGTCCGAGGGATCGATCCCCGGTACTGGTGGAAACAGTACGTGTTTCCTTAAGACACCTGAGGTCCATGTTCACCCATCACTAAAAAAGGTACCTGGGTGTTAGTCGACTGATGTGGGCCGCATCCTGGGGACAAAATTAACCTAATTTGCCCGAAATGCTCTGAATAATAAGAAGCTTTCTATATAGTAGTACATCACTGATGTCAGCTAGGACTGTATACCTCGTACATGTACTGTAACTGCAACTGAATCATTTCCTACTGTAGCTGCAAGTTCATTTAGGCACAGGTACACATAAGTACAATGATCATACCTAGTCTAAATTACCTAAGATAAAGTGACATATTTCCACTGGGGTTCTGTAACAGTATTTGCACTAGGAGTGGTGGGAGACCATGCTGGTGATGCAGTGTTTACCACCCCACTATTTCCACCCAGTCCACAGTAATTTGAGTGACTTTTGAAATTTAAAACCCATTTCAGAAATCACTAGAAATTACTTGGATTGGGTGGA
>NC_069402.1:73116235-73169610 GCF_026875155.1 Cherax quadricarinatus
AGCCCAACCCCCCGAATCCCAGGAGCTCTCTCAGGAGCCAGGAGTCTTAGGAGTCCAGAAGCTTTCGGGAGCCCAAAGGAGTTTTCCCGGGAAGTCCCGGGAAGCCCTCGGGGTCCAGGGCTCTTCAGAGTCCCAGAGCTCTCTCAGGAGTCCCAAAGCTTTAGGAGTCCGGGAACTCTCAAAGTCCAGAACTCTCAGGATTTCAGAAGTCTCAGGAGTCCAGAGCTCTTGAACCGGGAAGCTCTTCAGGAGCCCCGGGAGCTCCCCGGAGCCCCAGAAGCTTTTCAGAAACCTCCAGGAGCTCTTTCAGGAAGTTCCAGAAGCTCTCTCAGGAGTTCTTTAACTCTCATAGTTTCAGGGCCTCTCTCAGGATTTCAAAGGAGTTTTTCGGGAGTCCCAGAAGCTTTTTTCCTCCAGGTCTCTATCGGGAAATCCCAGAAGCTCTTCGGAGTCCAAAGCTCTCAGGAGCCCCAGAAACTCTCCAAGTCGAAATCTCTTGGTTTGGACTTCTTGAGTTCGAAGGGCTCTCTCAAGAACGAGACGGAAGGGGCTCTCCCTCGGGGAGCCCAGGAAAGGCCTTTTTCTCCGGGGCCCAAAGCCCTCGGAATGCGAGAGGCTCTTATTTAATATAAATTAGATTAAATTTAATTTTTTTTAAATTTTAGTTAAAATTTTAATTAATTTAGATTATTTAATAGATTTTTTTTTTTTAAATTATCAACGCGAGCCTTCAACCAAGGCCAGGGGTCCCAAAAAAATCTTTCAAGTCTTTTTAATCTCCTGTTTGCTGATTTTGCTTTTAAATTTTTTCTGAATTTAACCCCGGGGGTACAAACCGGGCAGAGGACGAAAACAAAATCGTTTTTATTTGCAGGGAGGAGGGCGGGTTCTCAAAGTGAACGGGTATTTCACTCAACACAATGGCCCTTCAAGTGACAGCACATATATATATATTATAATAATTATTTTTTTTTTTTAAATAGTTTTTTTTATTATTTCTTTATTATGGGAATAAAAATTTTCATAACATCTTGTATGGGGGAAAAAGGGGACATCTAGAACCCCTTTCCCGGGGATAAAATAAAAAAAGAGAAAAGAAAAACTTTTTAAAAAATAATTTCTTTAATTTATAGAATTTTTTTAATATATTTTATATTTTTATTTAAATAAAAATAATTCCAAAATTAAAAAATAAACCCAAAAAGTTAATCAAAAAAGGTAACTCCGGGAGGCTACATCTCGAATATTCGTCCAGCTCCCCTGCGGTGGGCCGCGTGCCCAGAATGCTGCAGGCATTTCCTCTTGGTGAAAACCCCTGAGTCTCTGAAAGAGGAAGTGGTCGCCCTGTGGTCCTTGGTTTCTATGATTAGCTTTTCACCCAGCTCTTTGAGGAACTTTAGAGCACACTTGTCCATGCCCCAAGGGTCTCCGACCCTATTGGAATGAAGTTATAGCAAGGGGAAGGTCTTCATATTTTCAGATCTTCTGGGTCTCCCTGTGGCTGGCAGCCCCACCCCCTTCCACTACGGGTATGGCAAGTAGGTGTCTGCCAATGTGGCAGCACAGGTGTAGTCCCAGGCAATCTGCTTTCCATCCTTCCAGGGTAGCATAGTGGCTCCATCAGGACGCTTTTGACTTCCATCAGACCTCTGTACTTGGGGTTCCCGTTGAGCTGGGCAACGGGCTGTGGCGAGGCTTCTCTTTATTATGTCATTGTCTCCTCATGTCTGGCTTTACTTCCTTCTGCTGTGTGGCACACGAGACCATGAAGTCCGAATTGATCAGCTGTCGCCCTGCCGCAAATAACCTATGTTCGGTGAGGATGGGGGCGCTAGGCGAAGAGCAACCCCAAATCCGAATGGCCTGTGGGTCGAGACGGGTGTGCCCCGGGAGGAATTGGGAACAGCTAACAGGAAATCTCCTGAGTGTGGTGCTTCACTGCCCGGAGACGAGCTTTGTTCTTTCTGAAGCATTGGAGAGCATTGTGTTGGCGATTTTTTCCATGATCGGTTGTCCCAGTGGGACTGTTTGTGCTGTTTTGGAGGAAGCTTGTCTACTGGAGGAGTCTGTAAGGGGGTCCCACCGAATCGCTGCTTCAGTAAACCTGGGGTCTTGAGTCCTACCAAGTCTTCAAGCGTTCGGGAATATCTTCTTGACTAATGCACTGGAAGCCAAAAAACGAAGACAGAAAAGCAGGGTAAAGCAACATGCGTTGCTTTACGCACCCTATACCCCAGTCGCACTGGGAGGGTTGCCCTGATCCATTGCTCATCCTCTAGTGACAGGTTCAGTGCCTTCTTAAAAGTTGATCTCAGGTGTGCGTTTATATTCAACGAGTGTGGGTTGTCAAAGAGGGTGCACACCTCAAGAAGTAAGTGAGTCTTTGGGATAGTAAGACCACTTGTGAGGAGATACAGAGCATCATGGGCATCAAGATCGCTTATTTCTCCTCCATTTATGGTCAAATTTAATTTGTCCCTGAGGACAGTATCGATGGCCTGGTGACCAGCGGTGCTCCCAGAGGGTACTGTTGGACGGAGTTGTAGTTGAGACTTCCGGGAGGATTCTTCGCCAGCATTGATTATTTCCCGGTTCGCTGTGATGATTTCACACTTGGAGGGATTGAGGATGAGTCCCAAGTCTTCTCCCCGTGTTTTCACCAGTTGTAGGTCCCCCCGAGGGACTCTTCAGTACTGCCAGAGTGCCTCATCCCGGGTACCAGATATTGAGCTCATGCGTAGGCTGGAAGTTAGTTCTCTTATGCCAAGCAGAAGAGAAGTGGAGTGAGTGGGTCACCCTGCTGAACACCTTGATGATTGAAATATATATTATATATATATATATTTATATATATATATAAAATTATATATATATTTTATATATATATATATTTATATATTTTATATATATATTTATATTTATACTATTTTTATCTCATCAAACAGTAAAATTACGTTGTAATCTGATGGCAGAAATGAACAAAGGGTTAAATTAAATGTGTTGGGTAAAATTTGCCACGTTTAAATTTCCCTAGTGGGGTAATCCCAACCCCTCTTTAAACTCTTGTTTTTCGTAATTTCTTTGAAAAATTTCCCCCAAAATATAATTTCGGGAATTTTTTAAAATTTTTTTTCCCGGTAACTTTTTAAAAAAAATAACCGAGTCACTCGCGGGGTTTACTCCCCTGGGGTCACTCACTGAGTCCCCTCACTGAGTTAAACAGCGGGTTGTTGATTTAGTTACTCAAATGAGGCACTGAGTTACTCAATGAATTAGCGAGGTTTTTTTTCTCCCGGGGAGTTACTATCAAAATTTGGGAATTTTTATCTGTCCCCAGGACCGCTCATCCCGCTCACACCCCAAAAAAAGAATTATAATGTTTGAAAAGTCCCCTGACTCCAGAGCAGAGCGCGGCGCAGACAGCCGACAAGACACAGAAGCAGGCAGCAGACAGCAGACAGCAGACAGCGACTGCAGACAGCAAAAAGGGCCCGTCGCAGTAAAACAAAATCACAACAGAGGAAGGGAAGAAGACAAAAACAGAGTCCAGAAGCCAGGTCAAAAAAGGCTTGGGCAATAGCAAAAAGTCCTGTTCTCTTGGGTAGTAAACAACTACGATATTAAAAGAAGGTGTTATAGCAGGAAAATTATCTGCAATCATTGTTTATATTTTTAAAAATATTTTAATTTTTTGTATAAAGCGGCAGGGTTTAAAAAGGGAAAATTTTTTTTAAATAGGGTGGAGCAAAGGGTTTTTGGGTATTCAGAAATTTTAAAAGACAGATCTTCCCAAAAAGAGGTAAACAAAACTATGGTGAGTCTTAGTAAAGTTGAGTAAAACCCCGGGCGGGGGGACTGGGACCATTACTGTCTCCTCCGTACCCCCGGCTGGGTCCCCGGGACCCTTACTGTCCTTTACTCAGTACCCCCGGGCGGGGGACTGGTACCCTTTCTGTCTCACTCGTACCCCCGGGCTTGGGGGACTGGTTAAAATTACTGT
The DNA here is from genome assembly GCF_026875155.1 of Cherax quadricarinatus. Taxonomy (NCBI): domain Eukaryota; kingdom Metazoa; phylum Arthropoda; class Malacostraca; order Decapoda; family Parastacidae; genus Cherax; species Cherax quadricarinatus. The sequence goes on from NC_069402.1 coordinate 73,120,236, forward strand.
CTCACTCAGTACCCCCGGGGGGGGTACTGGTACCATTACTGTCTCACTCAGTACCCCAGGGCTGGGTACTGGTACCATTACTGTCTCACTCAGTACCCCAGGGCTGGGTACTGGTACCATTACTGTCTCACTCAGTACCCCAGGACTGGGTACTGGTACCATTACTGTCTCACTCAGTACCCAGGGCTGGTACTGGTACCATTACTGTCTCACTCAGTACCCCAGGGCTGGGTACTGGTACCATTACTGTCTCACTCAGTACCCCAGGGCTGGGTACTGGTACCATTACTGTCTCACTCAGTACCCAGGGCTGGGTACTGGTACCATTACTGTCTCACTCAGTACCCCAGGGCTGGGTACTGGTTACCATTACTGTCTCACTCAGTACCCCAGGGCTGGGTACTGGTACCATTACTGTCTCACTCAGTACCCAGGGCTGGGTACTGGTACCATTACTGTCTCACTCAGTACCCCAGGGCTGGGTACTGGTAACATTACTGTCTCACTCAGTACCCCAGGGCTGGGTACTGGTAACATTACTGTCTCACTCAGTACCCCAGGGCTGGGTACTGGTACCATTACTGTCTCACTCAGTACCCCAGGGCTGGGTACTGGTACCATTACTGTCTCACTCAGTACCCCAGGGCTGGGTACTGGTACCATTACTGTCTCACTCAGTACCCCAGGGCTGGGTACTGGTACCATTACTGTCTCACTCAGTACCCCAGGGCTGGGTACTGGTACCATTACTGTCTCACTCAGTACCCCAGGGCTGGGTATGGTACCATTACTGTCTCACTCAGTACCCCAGGGCTGGGTACTGGTACCATTACTGTCTCAGTAACCTAGGGCAGGGTACTGGGAACATTACTGCCTCACTCAGTATCCCAGGGCAGGGTACTGGTACCATTACTGTGCAGAGCAAACAGATTATAACTACCAACCACAACTTTGTATCAATCTTTGCCGGCGATGCTAAAATAATCCAGAAACTTGCCTCACTAAATTGTCAAACCTCAAATATCAAGAAAAGGAAATGGAAAATATATTTTAATTTGAGTCGTTCCAGCTGCTTAGAACACGCAAAAACCCATGAACTGCAAGCAGACAGAGAACAGAAAGCGCAAGCAGAGCTCTAGTGTGAGACGAAGGGAACACTCCAATCATCTAAGAATTGTGATGAATGGTTTGAAAAACCGCCAATCTACAAGATTGATGGACTGAACACATCGACTCCAGGTTGAGGGACTGATTACCTCATTCTCCTCCTCTCCTTACGCCTTCCTCTTTGTATTGGACTGATGAAGCCACTGTGTGGCGAAACGTTTCCTGAATAAAGATTCCCATATGCTGCATAAGTGTCTCAAATAAATCTTCATCTAAGAATTATAATATGTAACTGTTATGGGTTGTGAAAAGTTTTCGGAGCAACACAAGTCAACGCAAACGATGAGACTCTTCCAGGATCCAGGACTACTGTTGTTAAGTGATTTACCTTTTAGACAAAACAACAAGGCAAACGCTTCAAAGGTCAGGAAAATAATAACAGGAGATCACAGAAACCTTCAAAAGGAAAGCATCCAAGACAGTGTTGGTACTCTTCAGAGCGCTGATGTTCTCGCCTCTCCAACAATGTTCTATGGTGACACGTCCTTACAAAGTAGGAGAGGTATCAAACCTGGACATTGTACACGTAAGTTTTGTGGTTCACAGGCAATGGATAAAACATTGAAAGACTGGTAACGCTTGACAGCGCAGGTACTGTGTTCCATGGCAGCGAGGAGAGCGTTCCAGCCTGTACTCTTGACGTAGAAAATATATAACAACTAACAACGTACTGGAGTGAGAGATATAATGTCATAGACACAATTAAGGAATGTATATAAATGGTATTCGGTACCGACCGGGCCGCGGGGGCGTTGACCCCCGGAACTCTCTCCAGGTAAACATGTGAAACATCTGAGAATTTTTACTTGTACACGTTTTTCCATCCAGTGACTTTATTAATAAAATACAAGAACATAATATGAAGACTGCAGAAATGTATACAGCAGGCAGTATACGACGAGGTGATCAGTCCCTCAGCCGAGGTGATCAGTCCCTCAGCCGAGGTGATCAGTCCCTCAGCCGAGGTGATCAGTCCCTCAGCCGAGGTAATCAGTCCCTCAGCTGAGGTAATCAGTCCCTCAGCTGAGGTAATCAGTCCCTCAGCTGAGTAATCAGTCCCTCAGCTGAGGTAATCAGTCCCTCAGCTGAGGTAATCAGTCCCTCAGCTGAGGTAATCAGTCCCTCAGCTGAGGTAATCAGTCCCTCAGCTGAGGTAATCAGTCCCTCAGCTGAGGTAATCAGTCCCTCAGCCGAGGTAATCAGTCCCTCAGCTGAGGTAATCAGTCCCTCAGCTGAGGTAATCAGTCCCTCAGCTGAGGTAATCAGTCCCTCAGCCAAGGTAATCAGTCCCTCAGCTGAGTTAATCAGTCCCTCAGCTGAGGTAATCAGTCCCTCTGCCAAGATAATCAGTCCCTCTGCCAAGGTAATCAGTCCCTCAGCCGAGGTAATCAGTCCCTCAGCTGAGGTAATCAGTCCCTCAGCTGAGGTAATCAGTCCCTCAGCCAATGTAATCAGTCCCTCAGCCGAGGTAATCAGTCCCTCAGCCAAGGTAATCAGTCCCTCAGCCGAGGTAATCAGTCCCTCAGCCGAGGTAATCAGTCCCTCAGCCGAGGTAATCAGTCCCTCAGCCAAGGTAATCAGTCCCTCAGCCGAGGTAATCAGTCCCTCAGCCAAGGTAATCAGTCCCTCAGCCAAGGTAATCAGTCCCTCAGCCAAGGTAATCAGTCACTCTGCCAAGGTAATCAGTCCCTCAGCCAAGGTAATCAGTCCCTCAGCCGAGGTATTCAGTCCCTCTGCCAAGGTAATCAGTCCCTCTGCCAAGGTAATCAGTCCTCAGCCAAGGTAATCAGTCCCAGCCGAGGTAATCAGTCCCTCAGCCGAGGTAATCAGTCCCTCAGCCAAGGTAATCAGTCCCTCAGCCAGGTAATCAGTCCCTCAGCCAAGGTAATCAGTCCCTCAGCCAAGGTAATCAGTCCCTCAGCCGAGGAAATCAGTCCCTCAGCCAAGGTAATCAGTCCCTCAGCCAAGGTAATCAGTCCCTCAGCCAAGGTAATCAGTCCCTCAGCCAAGGTAATCAGTCCCTCAGCCAAGGTAATCAGTCCCTCAGCCGAGGTAATCAGTCCCTCAGCCAAGGTAATCAGTCCCTCAGCCAAAGTAATCAGTCCCTCAGCCGAGGTAATCAGTCCCTCACCAAGGTAATCAGTCCCTCAGCCAAGGTAATCAGTCCCTCAGCCAAGGTAATCAGTCCCTCAGCCAAGGTAATCAGTCCCTCAGCCAAGGTAATCAGTCCCTCAGCCGAGGTAATCAGTCCCTCAGCCAAGGTAATCAGTCCCTCAGCCAAGGTAATCAGTCCCTCAGCCAAGGTAATCAGTCCCTCAGCCAAGGTAATCAGTCCCTCAGCCAAGGTAATCAGTCCCTCAGCCAAGTAATCAGTCCCTCAGCCGAGGTAATCAGTCCCTCAGCCAAGGTAATCAGTCCCTCAGCCAAGGTAATCAGTCCCTCAGCCGAGGTAATCAGTCCCTCAGCCAAGGTAATCAGTCCCTCAGCCAAGGTAATCAGTCCCTCAGCCAAGGTAATCAGTCCCTCAGCCAAGGTATCAGTCCCTCAGCCAAGGTAATCAGTCCCTCAGCCAAGGTAATCAGTCCCTCAGCCAAGGTAATCAGTCCCTCAGCCAAGGTAATCAGTCCCTCAGCCAAGGTAATCAGTCCCTCAGCCAAGGTAATCAGTCCCTCAGCCAAGGTAATCAGTCCCTCAGCCAAGGTAATCAGTCCCTCAGCCCAAGGTAATCAGTCCCTCAGCCAAGGTAATCAGTCCCTCAGCCAAGGTAATCAGTCCCTCAGCCGAGGTAATCAGTCCCTCAGCCAAGGTAATCAGTTCCTCCGCCAAGGTAATCAGTCCCTCAGCCGAGGTAATCAGTCCCTCAGCCAAGGTAATCAGTCCCTCAGCCAAGGTAATCAGTCCCTCAGCCAAGGTAATCAGTCCCTCAGCCAAGGTAATCAGTCCCTCAGCCAAGGTAATCAGTCCCTCAGCCAAGGTAATCAGTCCCTCAGCCAAGGTAATCAGTCCCTCAGCCAAGGTAATCAGTCCCTCAGCCAAGGTAATCAGTCCCTCAGCCAAGGTAATCAGTCCCTCAGCCAAGGTAATCAGTCCCTCAGCCAAGGTAATCAGTCCCTCAGCCAAGGTAATCAGTCCCTCAGCCAAGGTAATCAGTCCCCAGCCAAGGTAATCAGTCCCTCAGCCGAGGTAATCAGTCCCTCAGCCGAGGTAATCAGTCCCTCAGCCAAGGTAATCAGTCCCTCAGCCAAGGTAATCAGTCCCTCAGCCGAGGTAATCAGTCCCTCAGCCAAGGTAATCAGTCCCTCAGCCAAGGTAATCAGTCCCTCAGCCAAGGTAATCAGTCCCTCACCAAGGTAATCAGTCCCTCAGCCAAGGTAATCAGTCCCTCAGCCAAGGTAATCAGTCCCTCAGCCAAGGTAATCAGTCCCTCAGCCAAGGTAATCAGTCCCTCAGCCGAGGTAATCAGTCCCTCAGCCGAGGTAATCAGTCCCTCAGCCAAGGTAATCAGTCCCTCAGCCAAGGTAATCAGTCCTCAGCCAAGGTAATCAGTCCCTCAGCCAAGGTAATCAGTCCCTCAGCCAAGGTAATCAGTCCCTCAGCCAAGGTAATCATCCCTCAGCCAAGGTAATCAGTCCCTCAGCCAAGGTAATCAGTCCCTCAGCCAAGGTAATCAGTCCCTCAGCCAAGGTAATCAGTCCCTCAGCCAAGGTAATCAGTCCCTCAGCCAAGGTAATCAGTCCCTCAGCCAAGGTAATCAGTCCCTCAGCCAAGGTAATCAGTCCCTCAGCCAAGGTAATCAGTCCCTCAGCCAGGTAATCAGTCCCTCAGCCGAGGTAATCAGTCCCTCAGCCAGGTAATCAGTCCCTCAGCCAAGGTAATCAGTCCCTCAGCCGAGGTAATCAGTCCCTCAGCCAAGGTAATCAGTCCCTCAGCCAAGGTAATCAGTCCTCAGCCAAGGTAATCAGTCCCTCAGCCAAGGTAATCAGTCCCTCAGCCAAGGTAATCAGTCCCTCAGCCAAGGTAATCAGTCCCTCAGCCTAGGAGAAGGTGATGAGCTTCGTTGTTCTTGAAGAATCTGAAACACAGGCAAGAAGATTGGTGTTATATACTGGCGTCAGATAAAATACAGCAGACGAAGGCATTGTCACTGGTAGGTGGGATCCCCAGTGGAAGTAGGTCATGGCCAATAGCTGAGCCAGGAGCTAGCAAGAAGGTTATGGCGATGTCATCTGTACCAAGATTCCATGATATTGCTGTGTCTGACAACCTGTATATCAGTACTATACATTACCAACAAGACGATGAATTAGACAAGTACAAATACCCAATGAGCACCATAAGTGTGGAAAGTAATATGCAGCTCCAACTTCACTCTATTTACTACTCTCAAGATTAAGTTTGTTAAGAAGTTAATTAAACGGCTATCTGCCTACTTTTCCAGTTATTTCTTTGGCACGCATTTTACCCGCTATTAAACCTAGTTCACACTCGATGACGGCTTTTGTTTTTTTGTTTTACAGAGGTACTTTGTACCACAAACAATGTTATGTTCTTTGTTGCTTTTCTTGCTGGGTCTGTTAGTAGCTGTGTTGAACCTGACTTTGTTAACAACCCACCAGGGCTTCTAGGTGGGGATATATTCTTACCATTTCTTGCCATTCTTCTCTATATACTGGCATTAAAAAAATCTGACAGTACGGTTATAGTTTTTATAATCAGTTGTATATGCAAATTATACTGATGGTTCCCCTCACATGTAATACTGATGGTTCCCCTCACATGTAATACTGATGGTTCCCCTCACGTTAATACTGATGGTTCCCCTCACGTGTAATACTGATGGTTCCCTCACGTGTAATACTGATGGTTCCCCTCACATGTAATACTGATGGTTCCCCTCACGTGTAATACTGATGGTTCCCCTCACATTGTAATACTGATGGTTCCCCTCACGTGTAATACTGATGGTTCCCCTCACGTGTAATACCGATGGTTCCCCTCACATGTAATACTGATGGTTCCCCTCACGTGTAATACTGATGGTTCCCCTCACGTGTAATACTGATGGTTCCCCTCACATGTAATACTGATGGTTCCCCTCACGTGTAATACTGATGGTTCCCCTCACGTGTAATACTGATGGTTCCCCTCACATGTAATACTGATGGTTCCCCTCACGTGTAATACTGGATGGTTCCCCTCACGTGTAATACTGATGGTTCCCCTCACGTGTAATACTGATGGTTCCCCTCACATGTAATACTTGATGGTTCCCCTCACGTGTAATACTGATGGTTCCCCTCACATGTAATACTGATGGTTCCCCTCACGTGTAATACTGATGGTTCCCCTCACGTGTAATACTGATGGTTCCCCTCACGTGTAATACTGATGGTTCCCCTCACGTGTAATACTGATGGTTCCCCTCACGTGTAATACTGATGGTTCCCCTCACATGTAATACTGATGGTTCCCCTCACATGTAATACTGATGGTTCCCCTCACGTGTAATACTGATGGTTCCCCTCACGTGTAATACTGATGGTTCCCTCACATGTAATACTGATGGTTCCCTCACGTAATACTGATGGTTTCCCCTCACATGTAATACTGATGGTTCCCCTCACATGTAATACTGATGGTTCCCCTCACGTGTAATACTGATGGTTCCCCTCACATGTAATACTGATGGTTCCCCTCACGTGTAATACTGATGGTTCCCCTCACGTGTAATACTGATGGTTCCCCTCACATGTAATATTGATAGTTCCCCCTCACGTGTAATACTGATGGTTCCCCTCACGTGTAATACTGATGGTTCCCCTCACATGTAATACTGATGGTTCCCCTCACGTGTAATACTGATGGTTCCCCTCACGTGTAATACTGATGGTTTCCCTCACATGTAATGCTGATGGTTCCCCTCACGTGTAATACTGATGGTTCCCCTCACGTGTAATACTGATGGTTCCCCTCACATGTAATACTGATGGTTCCCCTCACGTGTAATACTGATGGTTCCCCTCACGTGTAATACTGATGGTTCCCCTCACATGTAATACTGATGGTTCCCCTCACATGTAATACTGATGGTTCCCCTCACGTGTAATACTGATGGTTCCCCTCACGTGTAATACTGATGGTTCCCCCTCACATATAATACTGATGGTTCCCCTCACGTGTAATACTGATGGTTCCCCTCACATGTAATACTGATGGTTCCCCTCACATGTAATACTGATGGTTCCCCTCACGTGTAATACTGATGGTTCCCCTCACGTGTAATACTGATGGTTCCCCTCACATGTAATACTGATGGTTCCCCTCACGTGTAATACTGATGGTTCCCCTCACATGTAATACTGATGGTTCCCCTCACATGTAATACTGATGGTTCCCCTCACGTGTAATACTGATGGTTCCCCTCACGTGTAATACTGATGGTTCCCCTCACATATAATACTGATGGTTCCCCTCACGTGTAATACTGATGGTTCCCCTCACGTGTAATACTGATGGTTCCCCTCATATATAATACTGATGGTTCCCCTCACGTGTAATACTGATGGTTCCCCTCACATGTAATACTGATGGTTCCCCTCACGTGTAATACTGATGGTTCCCCTCACGTTTAATACTGATGGTTCCCCTCACATGTAATACTGATGGTTCCCCTCACGTGTAATACTGATGGTTCCCCTCACGTGTAATACTAATGGTTCCCCTCACATGTAATACTGATGGTTCCCCTCACGTGTAATACTGATGGTTCCCCTCACGTGTAATACTGATGGTTCCCCTCACATGTAATACTGATGGTTCCCCTCACGTGTAATACTGATGGTTCCCCTCACATGTAATACTGATGGTTCCCCTCACGTGTAATACTGATGGTTCCCCTCACATGTAATACTGATGGTTCCCCTCACGTGTAATACTGATGGTTCCCCTCACATGTAATACTGATGGTTCCCTCACGTGTAATACTGATGGTTCCCCTCACGTGTAATACTGATGGTTCCCCTCACATATAATACTGAGGTTCCCCTCACGTGTAATAACTGATGGTTCCCCTCACGTGTAATACTGATGGTTCCCCTCACATATAATACTGATGGTTCCCCTCACGTGTAATACTGATGGTTCCCCTCACATGTAATACTGATGGTTCCCCTCACGTGTAATACTGATGGTTCCCCTCACGTGTAATACTGATGGTTCCCCTCACATGTAATACTGATGGTTCCCCTCACGTGTAATACTGATGGTTCCCCTCACGTGTAATACTGATGGTTCCCCTCACATGTAATACTGATGGTTCCCCTCACGTGTAATACTGATGGTTCCCCTCACGTGTAATACTGATGGTTCCCCTCACATGTAATACTGATGGTTCCCCTCACGTGTAATACTGATGGTTCCCCTCACGTGTAATACTGATGGTTCCCCTCACATGTAATACTGATGGTTCCCCTCACATGTAATACTGATGGTTCCCCTCACATGTAATACTGATGGTTCCCTAACATGTAATACTGATGGTTCCCTCACGTGTAATACTGATGGTTCCCCTCACGTGTAATACTGATGGTTCCCCTCACATGTAATACTGATGGTTCCCCTCACGTGTAATACTGATGGTTCCCCTCACGTGTAATACTGATGGTTCCCCTCACATGTAATACTGATGGTTCCCCTCACTGTAATACTGATGGTTCCCCTCACATGTAATACTGATGGTTCCCCTCACGTGTAATACTGATGGTTCCCCTCACATGTAATACTGATGGTTCCCCTCACGTGTAATACTGATGGTTCCCCTCACGTGTAATACTGATGGTTCCCCTCACGTGTAATACTGATGGTTCCCCTCACGTGTAATACTGATGGTTCCCCTCACGTGTAATACTGATGGTTCCCCTCACATGTAATACTGATGGTTCCCCTCACGTGTAATACTGATGGTTCCCCTCACATGTAATACTGATGATTCCCCTCACATGTAATACTGATGGTTCCCCTCACGTGTAATACTGATGGTTCCCCTCACGTGTAATACTGATGGTTCCCCTCACATGTAATACTGATGGTTCCCCTCACGTGTAATACTGATGGTTCCCCTCACGTGTAATACTGATGGTTCCCCTCACATGTAATACTGATGGTTCCCCTCACGTGTAATACTGATGGTTCCCCTCACATGTAATACTGATGGTCCCCTCACGTGTAATACTGATGGTTCCCCTCACATGTAATACTGATGGTTCCCCTCACGTGTAATACTGATGGTTCCCCTCACGTGTAATACTGATGGTTCCCCTCACGTGTAATACTGATGGTTTCCCCTCACGTGTAATACTGATGGTTCCCCTCACGTGTAATACTGATGGTTCCCCTCACGTGTAATACTGATGGTTCCCCTCACGTGTAATACTGATGGTTCCCCTCACGTGTAATACTGATGGTTCCCCTCACATGTAATACTGATGGTTCCCCTCACGTGTAATACTGATGGTTCCCCTCACATGTAATACTGATGGTTCCCCTCACGTGTAATACTGATGGTTCCCCTCACGTGTAATACTGATGGTTCCCCTCACGTGTAATACTGATGGTTCCCCTCACGTGTAATACTGATGGTTCCCCTCACGTGTAATACTGATGGTTCCCCTCACATGTAATACTGATGGTTCCCCTCACGTGTAATACTGATGGTTCCCCTCACGTGTAATACTGATGGTTCCCCTCACATGTAATACTGATGGTTCCCCTCACGTGTAATACTGATGGTTCCCTCACGTGTAATACTGATGGTTCCCCTCACGTGTAATACTGATGGTTCCCCTCACGTGTAATACTGATGGTTCCCCTCACGTGTAATACTGATGGTTCCCCTCACGTGTAATAACTGATGGTTCCCCTCACGTGTAATACTGATGGTTCCCCTCACGTGTAATACTGATGGTTCCCCTCACGTGTAATACTGGAGAAACAGAGCCTCTAATTCGGGATAGGAGATCATTTCTACCGTTGGTCGTAGTGATAAATTTTATATTGGTCCATATCTGCACATCCCCAGGCAAAGTGCCGTAGCTCGATCGCTAGTGCACTCAACTCACACACTGAGGTCCAAGGGATCGATCCCCGGTACTGGTGGAAACATTAGTACGTGTTTCCTTAAGACACCTGAGGTCCATGTTCACCCATCACTAAAAAAGGTACCTGGGTGTTAGTCGACTGATATGGGCCGCATCCTGGGGACAAAATTAACCTAATTTGCCCGATATGCTCTGAATAATAAGAAGCTTTCTATATAGTAGTACATCACTGATGTCAGCTAGGACTGTATACCTCGTACATGTACTGTAACTGCAACTGAATCATTTCCTACTGTAGCTGCAAGTTCATTTAGGCACAGGTACACATAAGTACAATGATCATACCTAGTCTAAATTACCTAAGATAAAGTGACATATTTCCACTGGGGTTCTGTAACAGTATTTGCACTAGGACTGGTGGAGACCATGCTGGTGATGCAGTGTTTACCACACCCACTATTTCCACCCAATCCACAGTAATTTCTGAGTGATCTTCTGAAATGGGATTTAAATTTCAGAAGATCACTCAGAAATTACTGTGGACTGGGTGGAAATAGTGGGTGTGGTAAACACTGCATCACCAGCATGGTCTCCACCAGCCCTAGTGCAAATACTGTTACAGAACCCCAGTGGTAATATGTTACTATATCATTTTCAATACTATGATCATCTGTTTCTCTTTGATACCCTCCTCTGAGAGAGTTTCCCCTCTGGGTTCACGGTTCCCGTTTTCTGTATCTACTGTTCCCCTTCCCATTCTTTATATTTTCTTGGAAGACAGTCCAAGACACTCACTGTCCTGATTATTGCTCTTCAGTAACAGCCTCAATACCTTCCTAAAACCTCCACCAACTCCTTTATCTTCTTACATAAAGCCAGAAGCGAGCTTATTAGATTACTGCCAAGTCTAGAAGCATCTTTACTCTTGCAAAACAACCACTGTGAAAAAAATGGTACACTGTGAAAAAAATGGTAAACTTCCAAGATCGTTCGTGATTTCTCACATTATTATGTACCGGGATTTCGTGAGATATCACGAAAGCGATTAAAATTTCACTATTTTTTTTCACAGTGATTGATTTGCATATTGTGATATCACCTGTTTACTTTGATCTTATTGGTTGTTTACGTTTATAGATGACATCTGATGTTTAGATAAACACAAGTGACACAAAACACACCTGAGGACCTTCACATACGTTCCGCTTATCATGTATATCATTAATAATAATCTTTATTTCTACCAGTACATGTACAAGGTATACAGACCATAGTTGACATCAGTAACATACTACTATATAGAAAGCCGCTTGTTATGCTGAGCATTTCAGGCAAATTAGGTCAGTTTTGTCCCAGGATGCGACCCACACCAGTCAACTAACACCCAGGTACCTATTTTACTGATGGGTGAGCATGGACAGCCGGTGTAAAGAAACACGCCCAATGTTTCTACCCTCGCCGGAAATCGAACCCAGACGCCTCGCCGCGTGAAGCGAGAGCTTTAGCCACCAGGCCACGGGGCACTGGGTAAGACTAGACAAACCTACTCTGTCGTCCTAACTCCAAGTTTAGAATTGGTGTTTAGGACCTACTTCTAGCACTACCGTGCAGTGTTTGTTATCCGTGTGGGTCAGTGGCGGTGTTAGTGGTGATGTTAGTGGTAGTGGAGGGGTTAGTGGTGATGTTAGTGGTGGTGGTGTTAGTGGCGGTGTTAGTGGTAGGGGAGGGGTTAGTGATGATGTTAGTGGTGTTAGTGGCGGTGTTAGTGGTAGAGGAGGGGTTAGTGATGATGTTAGTGGTGTTAGTGGCGGTGTTAGTGGTAGAGGAGGGGTTAGTGATGATGTTAGTGGTAGTGGTGTTAGTGGCGGTGTTAGTGGTAATGGATGGGTTAGTGGTGATGTTAGTGGTGGTAGTGTTAGTGGCGGTGTTAGTGGTAGTGGAGGGGTTAGTGGTGTATGTTAGTGGTAGTGGTGTTAGTGGTGATGTTAGTGGTAGTGGTGATGTTAGTGTAGTGGAGGGTTAGTAGTGATGTTTAGTGGTGGAGTGTTAGTGGCGGTGTTAGTGGTAGTGGAGGGTTAGTTGTGATGTTAGTGGTGGTAGTGTAGTGGTGAATGTTTAGTGGTAGTGGTGTTAGTGGTGATGTTAGTGGTAGTGGTGGCAGTGGTGATGTTAGTGGTAGTGGTGTTAGTGGTGATGTTAGTGGTAGTGGTGTTAGTGGTGATGTTAGTGGTAGTGGTGTTAGTGGTGATGTTAGTGGTATGGGTGTTAGTGGTGATGTTAGTGGTAGTGGTGTTAGTGGTGATGTTAGTGGTAGTGGCGTTAGTGTAATATTAGCGGTAGTGGTGTTAGTGGTGATGTTAGTGGTAGTGGTGCTAGTGGTGATGTTAGTGGTAGTGGTGTTAGTGGTGATATTAGTGGTAGTGGTGATGTTAGTGGTAGTGGTGTTAGTGGCGGTGTTAGTGGTAGTGGTGTTAGTGCGGTGTTAGTGGTAGTGGTGTTAGTGGTGATGTTAGTGGTAGTGGTGTTAGTGGCGGTGTTAGTGGTAGTGGTGTTAGTGGCGGTGTTAGTGGTAGTGATGTTAGTGGCGGTGGTTAGTGGTAGTGGTGCTAGTGGTGATGTTAGTGGTAGTGGTGTTAGTGGCGGTGTTAGTGGTAGTGGTGTTAGTGGCGGTGTTAGTAGTAGTGGTGTTAGTGGTAGTGGTGTTAGTGGAGCAGTAGGAACAACAAGGAAAGCAGTGAAGTTGGAAGAAAGTAAACAGCAACAACTGCTCACATAATCTCTCACATCCTACATAAGCTTCATATAGGAATTTATATCCAATTTTCATGGACTCCATCAGAGAGTAAAATATTCCTGCATGACACCGAAGATAACTTAGCTAGAGAAGGTATCCTGAAGGAAACTATACAATTTAACTTTGTTATATATGTGTTTAGTAATTTGTAATAATATTAGGAGGGAAGTAAATAATGAAAATGATTGTTATAGGAATGCAATTAGAAGTCTGAGTAGATCTATAACCCACTATGATAACATGAACGTAGATAAGTATGTTTATGGAGCAACATGCAATGTAAACACTGACTGATGTTGTAGTGGCCAGGCTTAGTCTTGGTTACAAGTACTGACTGATGTTGTAGTGGCCAGGCTTAGGCTTGGTTACAAGTACTGACTGATGTTGTAGTGGCCAGGCTTAGGCTTGGTAAGTACTGACTGATGTTGTAGTGGCCAGGCTTACGCTTGGTTACAAGTACTGACTGATGTTGTAGTGGCCAGACTTAGGCTTGGTTACAAGTACTGACTGATGTTGTAGTGGCCAGGCTTAGTCTTGGTTACAAGTACTGACTGATGTTGTAGTGGCCAGGCTTAGGCTTGGTAAGTACTGACTGATGTTGTAGTGGCCAGGCTTACGCTTGGTTACAAGTACTGACTGATGTTGTAGTGGCCAGACTTAGGCTTGGTTACAAGTACTGACTGATTGTTGTAGTGGCCAGGTTAGTCTTTGGTTACAAGTACTGAACTGATGTTGTAGTGGCCAGGCTTAGTCTTGGTTACAAGTACTGACTGATGTTGTAGTGGCCAGCTTAGCTTGGTTACAAGTACTGACTGATGTTGTAGTGGCCAGGCTTAGGCTTGGTTACAAGTACTGACTGATGTTGTAGTGCCAGGCTTAGTCTTGGTTACAAGTACTGATGATGTTTGTAGTGGCCAGCTTAGGCTTGGTTACAAGTACTGACTGATGTTGTAGTGGCCAGGCTTAGGCTTGGTTACAAGTACTGACTGATGTTGTAGTGGCCAGCTTAGGCTTGGTTATAAGTACTGACTGATGTTGTTACTGGCCAGGCTTAGGCTTGGTTACAAGTACTGACTGATGTTGTAGTGGCCAGGCTTAGGCTTGGTTACAAGTTACTGACTGATGTTGTAGTAGCCAGGCTTAGGCTTGGTTACAAGTACTGACTGATGTTGTACTGGCCAGGCTTAGGCTTGGTTACAAGTACTGACTGATGTTGTAGTGGCCAGGCTTAGGCTTGGTTTACAAGAATGACTGATGTTGTAGTAGCCAGGCTTAGGCTTGGTTACAAGTACTGACTGATGTTGTAGTGGCCAGGCTTAGGCTTGGCTACAAGTACTGACTGATGTTGCAGTAGCCAGGCTTAGGTTTGGTTACAAGTACTGACTGATGTTGTAGTGGCCTGGCTTAGGCTTGGTTACAAGTACTGACTGATGTTGCAGTAGCCAGGCTTAGGCTTGGTTACAAGTACTGACTGATGTTGTAGTAGCCAGGCTTAGGCTTGGTTACAAGTACTGACTGATGTTGTAGTGGCCAGGCTTAGGCTTGGTTACAAGTACTGACTGATGTTGCAGTAGTCAGGCTTAGGCTTGGTTACAAGTACTGACTGATGTTGTAGTGGCCTGGCTTAGGCTTGGTTTACAAGTACTGACTGATGTTGTAGTGGCCAGGCTTAGGCTTGGTTACAAGTACTGACTGATGTTGTAGTGGCCTGGCTTAGGCTTGGTTACAAGTACTGACTGATGTTGTAGTGGCCAGGCTTAGGCTTGGTTACAAGTACTGACTGATGTTGCAGTAGCCAGGCTTAGGCTTGGTTACAAGTACTGACTGATGTTGCAGTAGCCAGGCTTAGGCTTGGTTACAAGTACTGACTGATGTTGTAGTGGCCTGGCTTAGGCTTGGTTACAAGTACTGACTGATGTTGTAGTGGCCAGGCTTAGGCTTGGTTACAAGTACTGACTGATGTTGCAGTAGCCAGGCTTAGGCTTGGTTACAAGTACTGACTGATGTTGCAGTAGCCAGGCTTAGGCTTGGTTACAAGTACTGACTGATGTTGTAGTGGCCTGGCTTAGGCTTGGTTACAAGTACTGACTGATGTTGTAGTGGCCTGGCTTTAGCTTTGGTTACAAGTACTGACTGATGTTGCAGTAGCCAGGCTTAGGCTTGATTACAAGTACTGACTGATGTTGTAGTGGCCAGGCTTAGGCTTGGTTACAAGTACTGACTGATGTTGTAGTGGCCAGGCTTAGGCTTGGTTACAAGTACTGACTGATGTTGCAGTAGCCAGCTTAGGCTTGGTTACAAGTACTGACTGATGTTGTAGTGGCCAGGCTTAGGCTTGGTTACAAGTACTGACTGATGTTGTAGTGGCCAGGCTTAGGCTTGGTTACAAGTACTGACTGATGTTGTAGTGGCCAGGCTTAGGCTTGGTTTTCAAGTAATTGACTGATGTTGTAGTTGGCCAGGCTTAGGCTTGGTTACAAGTACTGACTGATGTTGTAGTTGCCAGGCATTAGGCTTGGTTACAAGTACTGACTGATTGTTGTAGTGGCCAGGCTTAGGCTTGGTTCAAGTACTGACTGATTTGTAGTGGCCAGGCTTAGGCTTGGTTTACAAGTACTGACTATGTTGCAGTAGCCAGCTTAGGCTTGGTACAAGTACTGACTGATTTGCATGTAGCCCAGGCTTAGGCCTGGTTACAAGTACTGACTGATGTTTAGTAGCCAGGCTTAGGCTTGGTTACAAGTACTGACTGATGTTTGTAGTGGCCCAGGCTTAGGCTTTGTTACAAGTACTGACTGAATGTTGTAGTGGCCAGGCTTAGGCTTGGTTACAAGTACTGACTGATGTTGCAGTAGCCAGGCTTAGGCTTGGTTACAAGTACTGACTGATGTTGTAGTAGCCAGGCTTAGGCTTGGTTACAAGTACTGACTGATGTTGCAGTAGCCAGGCTTAGGCTTGGTTACAAGTATTTCTGGCAGTTTACCAGACACACAGATGCTGATCAAACCAAATGCAAAGTATATGACCATCCCTGCGGTCACTATCTTGACCACTCTGTGCTTAATTGTCCACTTACTGAGGAATATAGAGACCGTATGTGATACATCAAGGCGTTTTATTATTGCAAGTGAAATACCAGACACATTAAACAAATCTAAATTTGCTTTCAACTGACAGGCTAATTGTAGATGTAAATTCAGATGAACTCTTGTTAATTCTTGTGGGCCTAGTCTCTAGGCCTACAAGATGGATATGGGGCGCACAATAATCTAGCCAGTTCAAGGCATAATCTAATTTATTTTCTACTGGTTCACAGCTTAAGTTATTTAGTAATAAAGGAATCAAGACGGAAGCCTAAATGATGTTTCCGCAGGTTGTGATGACCTTGTAGGCCTCGGGCAGTAACAGCCTGCTTGAGGGGGGGATCTTTCAAGAGACCATGGTATCGGATCGAGGTGGGAAAGTAGAAGTCTAGAGTGATGTGAGAGGTATGGGTGGGTGTGAGGGTGGTGTGGGGGTGGATGATGGGTGACGGGTGAGGGGAAAATGACAGGGAAGGAGGCTTTTCCCCTTCCTGAAGGTATCTGACGTGAGAGATCATTGTGTTGGTGGAGGGAGGTGGTGAGGGTATTAATGGAGGGGAGTTATGGGTGGCTGGGTGTGGGGAGGGGGAGAGGCTAAGAATGAGGGGAGGGGGAGAGGCTAGGAATGAGGGGAGGGGTGCATCTACCATTCCCCCTTGATCAATCTGCAGAGTGTTCCGGGGGTCAACGTCCCCCGGTGTATCAAAGCCTGATTACCCAGGCTGTTACTGCTGGCCGCACGCAGTCCACCATAAGAATCAAACTCGGGTTGATCAGGTACTGACGTTAGGAATCTATCCAGTACCTTCATGAGGAGAGCTGGGGGGAACAATTGGTAATACCCCTTATATATGGCGGGAGGCTGCTGAAGAGTCTTGGGCCCCTGACACTTACTGTGTTGTCTCTAAGTGTAGTCATGGCACCTCTGCTTCTCATTCACCTGCTGAGGTGCTTCAGTCAGCAACGATAACACGTCACTGCTGAGGTGCTAGACTCAACAGTTATAACACTGTCAGTCTGACTCAGCAACCACAACAACAACAACAACAACAAAAACAACAACAACAACAACCACAACAACAACAACAACAACCACAACAACAACAACAAAAACCACAACAACAACAGCAACAACAACAAAAAACAACAGCAACAAAAAAACAACAACAACAACAAAAAAAAAACAAACAACCCCAAAAAAAACAACAACAACCCCAACAAAACAACGCAAAACCAAACAACAACAACAACAACAACAAAACAACAAAAACAACAACCACAACAAAAACAACAACAACCCCAACACAACAACAACACAACCAAACAACAACAGCAAAAACAACAACAAAAACAGCCCCAAAAACCACAACAACAAAAAAAAAAAACAACCCCAAAAAACAACAACAAACCCCCAAAAAACAACAAAACAACCACAAAAAAACAACAACAACAAACCACCAACAACAACAACAACAACAAAAAAACACAACAAAAAAAAAACAACAAAAAAACAACACAACAACAAAAACCAAAAAAACAACAAAACAAAAAAACAACCAAAAACAAAAAAAACAAACAACAACAAAAAAAAAAACCCCAACAACAAAAAAACAAAAAACAAAAAAAAAACAAAAACAACCAACCACAACAACAAAAACAACAACCACAACAAAAAAACAACAACCCCCAACAACAACAACAACAACCCAACAACAACAACAACAACAACCAACAACAAAACAAACAACAACAAAAACAACAACCACAACAAAAAACAACAAAACCCCAACAACAACAAACAACCACAACAACAACACAACAACAACACAAAACAACAACAACCACAACAAAACAACAAAAACCACAACAAAAAACAACAACCACAACCAACAAACAACAACCCCAACACAACACCAACAACAACAACAACAACACAACAACAAAAAAAACAACAAAAACAACCACAACAAAAACAACAACAACCAAAAACAAAAAAAACAAACCCAAAAACAACCCCAACCAAAAACAAACAACAACAACAACCACAAAAAACAAACAACAACAACAACAAACAACAACAAAACAACCAAAAAAACAACAACAACCAACAAACCACAACCCCAAAAAAAAACAACAACAACCCAAAAACAACAACCACAACAACAACAAACAACAAACAAACAACAACCAAAAAAACAACAAACAAAAACCCCAACAACAAAAACAAACAAAACAAAAAAACCCCAACAACAACAAAAAACAAACCAAAAAACAACCAACAAACCCAAACCCCAACAAAACAAAACAACAAAAAACCAAAAAACAACAACAACCACAAAAAAAACAAACCCCAAACAAAAACAACAACAAACAACAACAACCCCAAAAAAAACAACCCCCAAACCAAAAACAACAACAACAACACCCCCAAAAACAACAACCACACAACAACAAACCCCAAAAACCAACAACAAAAACAAAAAAACCACAACAACAACAAACAACAACAAACAACAACAACCCAAAAAAACAACAACCACAACAACAACAACCACAAAACCCCAACCCAAAAAACAACCACAAAACAACACAACAACAACCCCAACAACAACCAAAAAAACAACAACAAACCACAACAACAACAACAACAACCACAAAACAACAACAACAACCACAAACAACACCCCACAAAACAACAACCCCAACAACAAAAAACAAAAAAACAACAACAACAACCACAACAACAAAAACCCACAACAACAACCCCCCCCAAAACAAAACAACCAAAAAACAACAACAACCACAAAAAAAACAAAACCCACAACAACAACAACAACCCCAAAAAAAACAACCCAACAACAAAACCAAAAACAAAAAACAACAAACCCCAACCACAACAACCCAAAACCAAAAAACAACAACAAAAAAACCAAAAACAAAAACAACCACACAACAACAACCACAACCCCAACCAAAAACAACAACAACAACCAAAAAACAACAACCCCAAAAAAACCCAAAACAACAACCACAACAACCAACCAAAAAACAACAACCCCACAACCACAACAAAAACAAAAAAACAAAAAACAAACAACAACAACAACCACAACAACAAAACAACAAAAAAACAACAACAAAAAACCACAACAAAACCCCAAACCCCAACAACAACAACAACAACAAAAACCACAACAACAAACCCCCAACAACAAAAAAACCAAAAACCCAAACAACAAAAAACCACAACAACAACAAAAAACAACAAAAAACCACCCAAAAAAAACAAAAAAACCACCCAAAAACAACAACCACAACAACAACAAAAAACAACAACAACAACAACAAAACAACAACCAAAAACAACAACAACCCCAAAAACCACAACAACAACAAAACAACAAAAAAACCCCCAACAACCAAAAACAAAACAACAACAAAAACAAACCCCAAAAACAAAACAAAAAAAAACCCCCCAAAAAACAAAAAACAACACAAACAAAAAAAACAACAACAAAACAACAACCCCACAACAAAAACAACACCACAACAACAACAAACCACAAAAAACAAAAAACCAACAACACAACCACAACAACAAAAACCACAACCCAAAAAAAAACCCCAAAAAAACCCAAAAACAACCACAACAACAAAAAAAACCCCAACAACAACAAACCACAACCAACAACAACAACAACAACAACAACCACAACAAAACAACCCACAACAACAACAAAAACCCCAAAAACAACAACCACAACAACAACAACAACACAACAACAAACAACCACAAACAAACAACAACAACAACAACAACAACAACAACAACAACAACACAACCACAACAACAAACCAACAACAACAACAACACAACAACAACAACAACAACACAACAACAACAACAACAACAACAACAACAACCAACAACACAACAACAACACAACAACAACAACAACCACAACCAAACAACAACAACCAACAAAAAAACACAACAACCACAACAACAACAACAACAACAAACAACACAACAAACAACAACAACAACAACAACAACACAACAACAACAACAAAACAACAACAAAACAACAACAACACACAACAAACAACACAACAACAAACCACAACAACAACCACAACAACAACAACAACAACAACAACAACAAAACAACAACAACAACAAACAACAACAACAACAACAACAAACCACAACAACAACAAACAACAAACCACAACCAACAACACCCATCACCAACCAACCCAGCAAAACAGACAAACAACAACAACAACAAACAAATAACCAACAACAACAACCACAACAACAACAACAAGCCACAACAAACAAAACCAAAAACAACAACAACAAACAACCAAACAACAAACAAAACAACAACCACAACTTTACACAACAACGTTGAAGCCTCAACAAAAAAACAACAACAAAAACTTTGAGCCTGTAAAAAAAAAAACATTTTAAGCCTTAAAAACATTCTTTGAAGCCTAGTAAAAACAATAACCAAAAAACAAAAGCAACAAAAAAAAACCCAAACCAAAAAAATTTTAACCAGTAAAAAAACAAAACACAAAAAAAACCACCCAAAAAAAAAAACAAACACAAAAAAAAAACAAAAAAAAACAACAACAACAAAAAAAACCCCAAAAAAAAAACCAGCAAAAAAGAAATGCTAACAAACAAAAAACCAAAAACAAAACAACAAAAAACAAAAACAAAAACAAAAAACAAAACCAAAACAAACAAACACAAACAAAAAAAATTGACAAAACTTTTTAGCGGAAATGGCCCCTTTTAAGGAAAAAACCATCGAAAGGGCCTTTTTTAAACCGAAAAAAAAAAAATTTTAAGCCGGAAAAAACATTTTTGAAAACCTTTTGGAAAAAAAAATTTTTTTTGGGAAAAAAAACATTTTTTAAACGGAAAAAAACCTTTTTTGAAGCCTGGAAAAAAAAGTTTTTTAAACCGGAAAACCCCTTTTTGAAAACCTTAAAAAAAAATTTTTGAAACCTTTGTTTACAAAAACTTTTTTTAAGCCGGGAAAAAAAACAATTTTTTTAAAAACCCCGGAAAAAAAACCGTTTTGAAGCCAAAAAAAAAACATTTTTTGAAGGCCCTTGTAAAAAACATTTTTAACCTTGTAAAAAAAAATTTTGGGTGGGTTAAAAATTTTTTTGATACGAGGCCAAAAAAAAAAAACTTTTTTTTAACCTTTTAAAAAAAATTTGAATCAATTTAAAATTTTAAATAAAAGGGAAAAAAAAAAATTTTGAAAAAGGAAAAAGTGTTTTGAAGAAGAAAAAAAAATTGGGGGGGAAGGAAAAAAAAAATATTTGGGGAAAAAAAAATAAAAATATTTAATTTTGAAAAGGGAAAGTTTTAAAGGGGGAAATTTTTTTGGAACCAGAAACAGTAAAAGACCTTTAGAAACCAGGAAAAGCCCTTTGAAGTCAGGAAAAAGCCACTTGGAGACAGAAAAAGCCATTTGAAACCAGGAAAAGCCATTTGAAGACAGGAAAAAGACATTTGAAGACAGGAAAAAGCCATTAGAAGACAGGAAAAGCTATTTGAAGACAGGAAATGCCCTTTGAAGACAGAAAAAAGCCATTTGAAGACAGGAAAAAGCCATTAGAAGACAGGAAAAAGCCATTAGAAGACAGGAAAAGCTATTTGAAGACAGGAAAAAGCCATTTGAAGACAGGAAAAGCCCTTTGAAGACAGGAAAAAGCCATTTGAAGGCAAGAAAAGCCATTTGAAGACAGGAAAAAGCCATTTGAAGATAGGAAAAGCCCTTCGAAGACAGGAAAAGCCATTTCAAGACAGGAAAAGGCATTTGAAGACAGGAAAAGGCCATTTCAAGCCACGAAAAAGTTATTTGAAACCAGGGAAAGGCATTTGAAGACAGGAAAAAGCCATTTGAAACCAGGGAAAGCCATTAACAGAGGGCAATGTAAGCCACCTCACGTCAGAACAACAACACAAGCGGCGGTGCCACATCTCCGCAGGCACAACAAACATCACAACCATCGACTTATTTCGGTAACGGACTTGGCTCATCCCCGAGGCTAAAATGGCGAGAGGTGAATCCGTGTGGTGAATATTATGGATCCCCGGCCAGGTAGAGTGGTGGTTGCTTTGTGTGTGATGGTGTCTGGGTTTGCAGGGAGACGTGGCAACGCCGCCACTATGGCCGCCAACATACACACGCTCAACAATTATTACCGTTTTTTTTCTTATCCTTTTTTTTTCCTTTGCAGCCAATCACTATAAATTTCCCCTCACATTATCAGCCGCTTCCCCTCGTCTGGGGGATGTGGGAGGGGAGTAGTTGAAGCATTAGAGGGAAGAAGGGGGGGATGTTATGAGACTTACACGTGACCTAAGGGGAAGGTATGTTGGGGATGAGGGAAAGGTATGGTGGGGTAAGAGGGAAAGGGATGGTGGGGATGAGGGGAACGTATGGTGGGGATGAGGGGAAGGTATGTTGGGGATAAGGGGAAGGTATATTGGGAATGAGGGGAAAGTATGTTGGGGATGAGGGAAGGTATGTTGGGGATGAGGGGAAGGTATGTTGGGGATGAGGGAAGGTATGGTGGGAATGAGGGGAAGGTATAGTGGGGATGAGGGGAAGGTATAGTGGGGATGAGAGGAAGGTATAGTGAGGATGAGAGGAAGGTATGGTGGGGATGAGAGGAAGGTATAGTGGGGATGAGAGGAAGGTATGGTGGGGATGAGGGGAAGGTATAGTGGGGATGAGAGGAAGGTATGGTGGGGATGAGGGGAAGGTATAGTGGGGATGAGGGGAAGGTATAGTGGGGATGAGGGGAAGGTATGGTGGGGATGAGAGGAAGGTATAGTGGGGATGAGGAGAAGGTATGGTGAGGATGAGGGAAGTTATGGTGGGGATGAGGGGAAGGAATGGTGAGGGATGAGGGAAGGTATGGTAAGGGATGAGGGAAGGTGTGGTGGGGTTGAGGGGAAGGTATGGTGGGGATGAGGGGAAGGTATGGTGAGGGATGAGGGGAAGGTTTTGTAAGGGATGAGGGAAGGTGTGGTGGGGATGAGGGGAAGGTATGTTGGGGATGAGGGGAAGGTATGGTAAGGGATGAGGGAAGGTGTGGTTGGGTTGAGGGGAAGGTATGGTGGGGATAAGAGGAGAATATGGTGGGGATGAGGGAGAGAAGTTGTGATGGGGATGAGGGGAAGGTGTGGTGGGGATGAGGGAAGGTATGGTGGGGTTGAGGGAAGATATGGTAGGAATGAGGGGAAGGTATGGTTGGAATGAGGGGAAGGTATGGTGGAATGAGGGGAAGGTATGGTGGGAATGAGGGGAAGGTATGGTGGAATGAGGGGGAAAGGGATGGTGGGAATGAGGGAAGGTATGGTGGGAATGAGGGGAAGACATGGTAGGAATGAGGGGAAGGTATGGTGGGAATGAGGGGAAGGTATGGTGGGAATGAGGGGAAGGTATGGTGGGAATGAGGGGAAGGTATGGTGGGAATGAGGGGAAGGTATGGTGGGAATGAGGGAAGGTATGGTGGAATGAGGGGGAAGGTATGGTGGGAATGAGGGAAGGATGGTGGGATGAGGGAAGGTATGGTGGGAATGAGGGGAAGGTATGGTGGGAATGAGGGAAGGTATGGTGGGAATAGAGGGGAAGGTATGGTGGGAATGAGGGGAAGGTATAGTGGGAATGAGGGGAAATTATGGTGGGAATGAGGGGAAGGTATGGTGGGAATGAGGGGAAGGTATGATGGGAATGAGGGGAAGGTATGGTGGGAATGAGGGGGTCAGCACTTATTGGGGGCGTCGAGGGGGTGGTACAACATAATGTCCCCCGTGTCCCCTCTTCATGGGGGGCGGCCACCCCTCACTGGGGAGCGGCCACCCCTCACTGGGGGGCGGCCACCCCTCACGCATCATACTCCAAAATGGCGAGAAATACACCATAGTATCTACGCCATTTGCCGGCGTTCATCTGCGTTGCTTAGTGGCGCGTTGTTAGCGTTGCTCAGTAATGCGTTGTTTGCGTTGCGTAGTGGTGCGTTGAGTTGCGTAGTGGTGCGTTGAGTTGTGTAGTGGTGCGTTGAGTTGCGTATTGGTGCGTTGAGTTGCGTAGTGGTGCGTTGAGTTGTGTAGTGGTGCGTTGAGTTGTGTAGTGGTGCGTTGAGTTGTGTAGTGGTGCGTTGAGTTGTGTAGTGGGGGCGTTGAGTTGTGTAGTGGTGCGTTGAGTTGCGTAGTGGTGCGTTGAGTTGTGTAGTGGTGCGTTGAGTTGCGTATTGGTGCGTTGAGTTGCGTAGTGGTGCGTTGAGTTGTGTAGTGGTGCGTTGAGTTGCGTAGTGGTGCGTTGAGTTGCGTAGTGGTGCGTTGAGTTGCGTAGCGGTGCGTTGAGTTGCGTAGTTGTGCGTTGAGTTGCGTAGCGGTGCGTTGAGTTGCGTAGTGGTGCGTTGAGTTGCGTAGTGGTGCGTTGAGTTGCGTAGCGGTGCGTTGAGTTGCGTAGTGGTGCGTTGAGTTGTGTAGTGGTGCGTTGAGTTGCGTAGTGGTGCGTTGAGTTTGCGTAGTGGTGCGTTGAGTTGCGTATTGGTGCGTTGAGTTGCGTAGTTGTGCGTTGAGTTGCGTAGCGGTGCGTTGAGTTGCGTAGTGGTGCGTTGAGTTGCGTAGTGGTGCGTTGAGTTGCGTAGTGGTGCGTTGAGTTGCGTAGCGGTGCGTTGAGTTGCGTAGTGGTGCGTTGAGTTGCGTAGTGGTGCGTTGAGTTTGCGTAGTGGTGCGTTGAGTTGCGTAGTGGTGCGTTGAGTTGCGTAGTGGTGCGTTGAGTTGCGTATTGGTGCGTTGAGTTGCGTAGTTGTGCGTTGAGTTGCGTAGCGGTGCGTTGAGTTGCGTAGTGGTGCGTTGAGTTGCGTAGTGGGTGCGTTGAGTGCGTAGTGGTGCGTTGAGTTGCGTAGCGGTGCGTTGAGTTGCGTAGTGGTGCGTTGAGTTGCGTAGTGGTGCGTTGAGTTGCGTAGCGGTGCGTTGAGTTGCGTAGCGGTGCGTTGAGTTGCGTAGCGGTGCGTTGAGTTGCGTAGTGGTGCGTTGAGTTGCGTATTGGTGCGTTGAGTTGCGTAGTGGTGCGTTGAGTTGCGTAGCGGTGCGTTGAGTTGCGGAGCGGTGCGTTGAGTTGCGTAGCGGTGCGTTGTTTGCAGTAACCATTTGCTGCATCCCTCTACGTGCTTCAGCAGCAGCACCAACAATAACAGAAGTAGTAACAACAGTAGTAATAGTAGCAGCAGTAGCAGTAGCAACAGTAGCAGTTGTAGCAGTAGTAACAGTAGTAGTTGTATCAGTAGTATCAGTAGTAGTTGTAGCAGTAGAAGCAGTAGCAACAGTAGCAGTTGTAGCAGTAGCAAAAGTAGCAGTTGTAGCAGTAGCAACAGTAGCAGTTGTAGCAGTAGTAACAGTAGTAGTTGTAGCAGTAGTATCAGTAGTAGTTGTAGCAGTAGAAGCAGTAGCAACAGTAGCAGTTGTAGCAGTAGCATAAGTAGCAGTTGTAGCAGTAGCAACAGTAGCAGTTGTAGCAGTAGTAACAGTAGTAGTTGTAGCAGTAGTAACAGTAGTAGTTGTAGCAGTAGAAGCAGTAGCAATTGTAGCAATAGTAGCAGCAGTAGCAGTAGCAACAGTAGCAGTTGTAGCAGTAGTAACAGTAGTAGTTGTAGCAGTAGTAACAGTAGTAGTTATAGCAGTAGTAACAGTAGTAGTTGTAGCAGTAGAAGCAGTAGCAAGTGTAGCAATAGTAGCAGCAGTAGCAGTAGCAACAGTAGCAGTTGTAGCAGTAGTAACAGTAGTAGTTGTAGCAGTAGTAACAGTAGTAGTTGTAACAGTAGTAGTTGTAGCAGTAGTAACAGTAGTAGTTGTAGCAGTAGAAGCAGTAGTAGTTGTAGCAGTAGTAACAGTAGTAGTTGTAGCAGTAGTAACAGTAGTAGTTGTAGCAGTAGTAACAGTAGTAGTTGTAGCAGTAGTAACAGTAGTAGTTGTAGCAGTAGTAACAGTAGTATTGTAGCAGTAGTAACAGTAGTAGTTGTAGCAGTAGTAACAGTAGTAGTTGTAGCAGTAGTAACAGTAGTAGTTGTAGCAGTAGTAACAGTAGTAGTTGTAGCAGTAGAAGCAGTAGTAGTTGTAGCAGTAGTAACAGTAGTAGTTGTAGCAGTAGTAACAGTAGTAGTTGTAGCAGTAGTAACAGTAGTAGTTGAGCAGTAGTAACAGTAGTAGTTGTAGCAGTAGTAACAGTAGTAGTTGTAGCAGTAGTAACAGTAGTAGTTGTAGCAGTAGTAACAGTAGTAGTTGTAGCAGTAGTAACAGTAGTAGTTGTAGCAGTAGTAACAGTAGTAGCTGTAGCAGTAGTAACAGTAGTAGTTGTAGCAGTAGAAGCAGTAGCAATTGTAGCAATAGTAGCAGCAGTAGCAGTAGCAACAGTAGCAGTTGTAGCAGTAGTAACAGAAGTAGTTGTAGCAGTAGTAACAGTAGTAGTTGTAGCAGTAGTAACAGTAGTAGTTGTAGCAGTAGTAACAGTAGTAGTTGTAGCAGTAGTAACAGTAGTAGTTGTAGTAGAAGCAGTAGCAAGTGTAGCAATAGTAGCAGCAGTAGCAGTAGCAACAGTAGCAGTTGTAGCAGTAGTAACAGTAGTAGTTGTAGCAGTAGTAACAGTAGTAGTTGTAGCAGTAGTAACAGTAGTAGTTGTAGCAGTAGTAACAGTAGTAGTTGCAGCAGTAGTAAACAGTAGTAGTTGTAGCAGTTAGTAACAGTAGTAGTTGTAGCAGTAGTAACAGTAGTAGTTGTAGCAGTAGTAACAGTAGTAGTTGTAGCAGTAGAACAGTAGCAGTTGTAGCAAATAGTAACAGTAGTAGTTGTAGCAGAGTTAACAGTAGTAGTTGTAGCAGTAGTAACAGTAGTAGTTGTAGCGTAGTAACAGTAGTAGTTGTAGCAGTAGTAACAGTAGTAGTTGTAGCAGTTAGAACAGAGTAGTTGTAGCAGTAATAACAGTAGTAGTTGTAAACAGTAGAACAGTAGTAGTTGTAGCAGTAGTAACAGTTAAATAAGTTTTTAGCAGTAGTAACAGTAGTAGTTGTACAGAGAACAGTAGTAGTTGTAGCAGTAGTAAAAAGTAGTAGTTGTAGCAGTAGTAACATAGTAGTTGTAGCAGTTGAGAGTAACAGTAGTAGTTTAGCATAGCAGCAATAGCAGTTGTAGCAATGTAGAAAGCAAGTAGCAGTAGCAACAGTAGCATTTTAGCAGTAGTAACAGTAAGTTTGTTGTAGCCAGTAGTAACAGTAGTAAATGTAAAGCAGTAGTTTTTCAGTAGTAAAATATTTGTTTGCAGTAGCAACAGTAAAAGTTTGGGAGCAAAAGTAGGGGAAACAGTAGCAGTTGTAACAGTAGCAACAGCAGCAGTCGTAGCAGTAGCAACAGTAGCAGTTGTAGCAGTAGCAAAAGTAGTAGGAGTAGCAACAGTAGTAGTTGTAGCAGTAGCAGCAGTATAAGTAGCTGTAGCAACAATAGAAGCAAACAACAACAGTGGAGACAGCAAAATTTGCAACAGTAGCAACAGTAGCAACAGCAGCAACAGCAGCACCAGTAGCAACAGCAGCAACAGTAGCACCAGTAGCAACAGCAGCAACAGTAGCAATAGTAGCAACAGCAGCAACAGTAGCACCAGTAGCAACAGTAGCAACAGTAGCAACAGCAGCAACAGTAGCACCAGTAGCAACAGAAGCAACAGTAGCAACAGCAGCAACAGTAGCAATAGTGGCAACAGTAGCAACAGCAGCACAGTAGCAACAGCAGCAACAGTAGCAACAGCAGCAGTAGTAGCGTTGGTACTAATGTTTGTACCCAACGACCCCACTTCCCCTCACACCCCACCTCCCCTCACACCCCACCTCCCCTCACACCCGACCTCCTCCTCTCCCCTCGCGCCCCACCTCCCCTCACACCCCACAACCCCTCACAACCCACCCTCCCCTCACACCCCACCTCCCCTCTCACCCCACCTCCCCTCACACCCCACCTCCCCTCTCACTCCACCTCTCCTCACACCCCACCCCCCTCAGACACCTCCTCCCCTCACACCCCATCGCCTCTCACACCCCACCTAACCTAACACCCCACCACCCCTCACACACCACCTCCCCTCACAATACCGCACCTCCAGTCACACCCCACCTCCCCTCACACCCCACCTCCCCTCACACCCCACCTCCCCTCGCAAAGAAAATGATAGGATGGATAATGAGAACTTTCAAAACGAGAGATGCCAAGCCCATGATGATCCTTTTCACATCACTGTTTCTCTCTAGGCTGGAATACTGCTGTACAATTAACATCTCCATACAAAGCAGGTGAAATCGCAGATCTAGAGAGTGTACAGAGATCCTTTACTGCACGTATAAGTTCTGTCAAGCACCTTAACTACTGGGAACGCTTGGAAGCACTTGACTTGTACTCGTTGGAACGCAGGAGGGAGAGATATATCATAATCTACACTTGGAAAATCCTTGGAAGGAATGGTCCCAAATCTGCAACACAGAAATCACTCCCTACGAAAGTAAAAGACTGGGCAGGCGATGCAAAATGCCGCCAATAAAAAGTAGGGGCGCCATTGGTACACTAAGAGAAAACACCATAAGTGTCCGGGGCCCAAAACTGTTCAACAGCCTCCCATCAAGCATTAGGGGAACTGCCAATAAACCCCTGGCTGCCTTCAAGAGAGACCTGGACAGATACCTAAAGTCAGTGCCGGATCAGCCGGGCTGTGGCTTGTACGTCGGACTGCGTGCGGCCAGCAGTAAGAGCCTAGATGATCAGGCCTTGATCCATCGGGAGGCCTGGTCATGGACCGGGCCGCGGGGGCGTTGATCCCCGAAATAACCTCCAGGTAACCTCCAGGTATGTTGTAGTGGCCAGGCTTAGGCTTGGTTACAAGTACTGACTGATGTTGTAGTGGCCAGGCTTAGGCTTGGTTACAAGTACTGACTGATGTTGTAGTGGCCAGGCTTAGGCTTGGTTACAAGTACTGACTGATGTTGTAGTGGCCAGGCTTAGGCTTGGTTACAAGTACTGACTAATGTTGTAGTGGCCAGACTTAGGCTTGGTTACAAGTACTGACTGATGTAGTGGCCAGGCTTAGGCTGGTTACAAGTACTGACTAGTTGTGTGGCCAGGCTAGGCTTGGTTACAAGTACTGACTGATGTTGTAGTGGCCAGACTTAGGCTTGGTTACAAGTACTGACTGATGTTGTAGTGGCCAGACTTAGCTTGGTTACAAGTACTGACTGATGTTGTAGTGGCCTGGCTTAGGCTTGGTTACAAGATACTGAATGATGTTGTAGTGGCCAGGCTTAGGCTTGGTTACAAGTACTGACTGAGTGTGTAGTGGCCAGGTTAGGCTTGGTTACAAGTACTGACTGATGTTTAGTGGCCAGGCTTAGGCTGGTTACAAGTACTGACTGATGTTGTAGTGGCCAGACTTAGGCTTGGTTACAAGTACTGACTGATGTTGTAGTGGCCAGGCTTAGGCTTGATTACAAGTACTGACTGATGTTGTAGTGGCCAGACTTAAGCTTGGTTACAAGTACTGATTGATATTGTAGAGGCCAGGCTTAAGCTTGGTTACAAGTACTGATTGATGTTGTAGTAGCCAGGCTTAGGCTTGGTTACAAGTAATGATTGATGTTGTAGAGGCCAGGCTTAGGCTTGGTTACAAGTACTGACTGATGTTGTAGTAGCCAGGCTTAGGCTTGGTTACAAGTACTGATTGATGTTGTAGTAGCCTGGCTTAAGCTTGGTTACAAGTACTGATTGATGTTGTAGTGGCCAGGCTTAGGCTTGGTTACAAGTAATAATTGATGTTGTAGTGGCCAGGCTTAGGCTTGGTTACAAGTACTGACTGATGTTGTAGTGGCCAGGCTTAGGCTTGGTTACAAGTACTGACTGATGTTGTAGTAGCCAGGCTTAGGCTTGCTTACAAGTACTGATTGATGTTGTAGTAGCCAGGCTTAAGCTTGGTTACAAATACTGACTGATGTTGTAGTGGCCAGACTTAGGCTTGGTTACAAGTACTGATTGATGTTGTAGTGGCCTGGCTTAGGCTTGGTTACAAGTACTGACTGATGTTGTAGTGGCCAGGCTTAGGCTTGGTTACAAGTACTTATTGATGTTGTAGTGGCCAGGCTTAGGCTTGGTTACAAGCACTGATTGATGTTGTAGTGGCCAGGCTTAGGCTTGGTTACAAGTACTGATTGATGCTGTAGTGGCCAGGCTTAGGCTTGGTTACAAGTACTGACTGATGTTGTAGTGGCCAGACTTAAGCTTGGTTACAAGTACTGACTGATGTTGTAGTAGCCAGGCTTAGGTTTGGTTACAAGTACTGACTGATGTTGTAGTGGCCAAGCTTTAGCTTGGTTACAAGTACTGACTGATGTTGTAGTGGCCAGACTTAAGCTTGGTTACAAGTACTGACTGATGTTGTAGTGGCCAGACTTAAGCTTGGTTACAAGTAATGACTGATGTTGTAGTGGCCAGGCTTAGGCTTGGTTACAAGTGCTGACTGATGTTGTAGTAGCCAGGCTTAGGCTTGGTTAGAAGGCTGACTGATGTTGTAGTGGCCAGACTTAGGCTTGGTTACAAGTACTGACTGATGTTGTAGTGGCCAGGCTTAGGCTTGGTTGCAAGTACTGACTGATGTTGTAGTGGCCAGGCTTAGGCTTGGTTACAAGTACTGACTGATGTTGTAGTGGCCAGGCTTAGGCTTGGTTACAAGTACTGACTGATGTTGTAGTGGCCAGGCTTAGGCTTGGTTACAAGTACTGATTGATGTTGTAGTGGCCAGGCTTAGGTTTGGTTACAAGTACTGACTGATGTTGTTGTGGCCTGGCTTAGGCTTGGTTACAAGTACTGATTGATGTTGTAGTGGCCAGGCTTAGGCTTGGTTACAAGTACTGACTGATGTTGTAGTAGCCAGGCATAGGCTTGGTTACAAGTACTGACTGATGTTGTAGTAGCCAGGCTTAGACTTGGTTACAAGTACTGACTGATGTTGTAGTGGCCAGGCTTAGGCTTGGTTACAAGTACTGATTGATGTTGTAGTGGCCAGGCTTAGGTTTGGTTACAAGTACTGACTGATGTTGTAGTGGCCAGGCTTAGGCTTGGTTACAAGTACTGACTGATGTTGTAGTGGCCTGGCTTAGGCTTGGTTACAAGTACTGACTGATGTTGTAGTGGCCAGGCTTAGGCTTGGTTACAAGTACTGACTGATGTTTTAGTAGCCAGGCTTAGGCTTGGTTACAAGTACTGACTGATGTTGTAGTGGCCAGGCTTAGTCTTTGTTACAAGTACTGACTGATGTTGTAGTAGCCAGGCTTAGGCTTGGTTACAAGTATTGACTGATGTTGTAGTGGCCAGGCTTAGGCTTGGTTACAAGTACTGACTGATGTTGTAGTACCCAGGCTTAGGCTTGGTTACAAGTACTGACTGATGTTGTAGTGGCCTGGCTTAGGCTTGGTTACAAGTACTGACTGATGTTGTAGTGGCCTGGCTTAGGCTTGGTTACAAGTACTGACTGATGTTTAGTGGCTGGCTTAGGCTTGGTTACAAGTACTGACTGATGTTGTAGTGGCCAGGCTTAGGCTTGGTTACAAGTACTGACTGATGTTGTAGTGGCCAGGCTTAGGCTTGGTTACAAGTACTGACTGATGTTGTAGTGGCCAGACTTAGGCTTGGTTACAAGTACTGACTGATGTTGTAGTGGCCAGGCTTAGGCTTGGTTACAAGTACTGACTGATGTTGTAGTGGCCAGACTTAGGCTTGGTTACAAGTACTGACTGATGTTGTAGTGGCCAGGCTTAGGCTTGGTTACAAGTACTGACTGATGTTGTAGTGGCCAGGCTTAGGCTTGGTTACAAGTACTGACTGATGTTGTAGTGGCCAGGCTTAGGCTCTGGTTACAAGTACTGACTGATGTTGAGTGGTCTGGCTTAGGCTTGGTTACAAGTACTGACTGATGTTGTAGTGGCCAGACTTAGGCTTGGTTACAAGTACTTCTGGCAGTTTGGGAGACACACAGATGATGATCAAACTAAATGCAAATTATGCGACCAGACATATGGTCACTGTCTTGAACACTATGTGCTTAATTGTCCACTTACTGAGGAATACAGAGACAGACAGTATAATAACCTATGTGACATGTCAAGATATCTTATTAATGAAAACAAGATATCAGATACTCTAATATGGTTCTAGGAAATTTCTAGAACCATATTAGAGTATGCAGCACAAGTATGGAACCCACACTTGGTCAAGGAAGACAAGAAGTTGGATAAAGTGGAGAGGTGTGTAACAAGACTAGTCCCGGAGCTATGAGGTATATCCTATGAGGAGAGGTAAAGGGAATTCAACCTAAGGATGCTAGAGGACAGGATGAGTGAGGGAAGTATGACAACAACGTGCAAAATAATGTGATGGATTGATAGGGTGAAGAGGGATTGACTGATTGAGAGACGAGAAATAGGAACCTGACGGCAGTTGAAAGTTGATAACAATGTTCAGTCAGAGGACTGTCAGGAAGTATTTCTTCAGCAGTAGAGTAGTCAGGAAGTGGAATAACACTAAAAGCAGAGTGGCTGAAGCAGGATCTATACATAGCTTTAAGAAGAGGTACGACAAGGCTATCGAAGCCAGGAGAGAGTGAACCCAGCAGTGACCAGGAACTGAGACCAGACTCCTGCAACCAAGTATAGGTGAGTACAATCTTGTATAAACTTCTAAATATCCAAAGAGGAACACTGTATCTAACCCTCTTCTACACTGGAACAAATCTGATTATCTCCCAGCCTTCTGATTCTGTGCAAACCCTATGGGTTTAGCGCTCTCCCGTGAATCTTAAAAGAGTCAGTAAGCATTTGATCTTCCTCCCTCCCTCTCTCTCTCTCTCTGTCTGTCTCTCTCTCTCTCTCTCTCTCTCTAGTAACTCATGGGGTAACAACTGTTAATGTTAGTAGAGAAAGTACCAATCAGCTCGTAGTTCCTCCCTCACACGCCTGGACGTGAGCCATTTTGCAGACCTGCTTCTTAACATCATTTGCCCTACGACCAGGTCACGACCTGGTCTCCACCAGGTCCTGACCAGGTCACGACCAGATCACGACCAGGTCTCACCCAGGCCATGACCATTGAATAACTAGTTCTAGACAAATGCGTGACCATTTCAAGACCAGTTCAAGATACATGATTCAAGACCAATCCAAGACCAGTTTACGACCAGTTCACGACCTGTTTCACAACGAGTTCACCAGAAGCTCACTTCTCTGATATACTTCCTCCGGTGTCTTTTTCCCTTCTCTCTTTTCCATTCCTCTCCACCACTACCTTCTCAATCTGCATTGATAACCTCTACCTTGTATCTGGCGAGCCTCTTCTGGATCTCTGCTACGAGAACACACATCGGCACAGCCTACTTTAGGTTCCCAACTTCCTCCAGTAACCCATCCTAAGTTATTGTCTTTGTGGCTGAACTTCCCCCAGCAACCCATCCTAAGTTACTGTCTTTGTGGCTGAACTTCCCCCAGCAACCCATCCTAAGTTACTGTCTTTGTGGCTGAACTTCCCCCAGCAACCCTTCCTAAGTTACTGTCTTGTGGCTGAATCTTCCCCCAGCAACCCTTCCTAAGTTACTGTCTTTGTGGCTGAACTTCCCCCAGCAACCCTTCCTAAGTTACTGTCTTTGTGGCTGAACTTCCCCCAGCAACCCATCCTAAGTTATTGTCTTTGTGGCTGAACTTCCCCCTGCAACCCATCCTAAGTTACTGTCTTTGTGGCTGAACTTCCCCCTGCAACCCATCCTAAGTTACTGTCTTTGTGGCTGAACTTCCCCCAGCAACCCATCCTAAGTTACTGTCTTTGTGGCTGAACTTCCCCCAGCAACCCTTCCTAAGTTACTGTCTTTGTGGCTGAACTTCCTCCAGCAACCCTTCCTAAGTTACTGTCTTTGTGGCTGAACATTCCCCCAGCAAACCCTTCCTAAGTTACTGTCTTTGTGGCTGAACTTCCCCCAGCAACTCATCCTAAGTTACTGTCTTTGTGGCTGAACTTCCCCCAGCAACCCTTCCTAAGTTACTGTCTTTGTGGCTGAACTTCCCCCAGCAACCCATCCTAAGTTACTGTCTTTGTGGCTGAACTTCCCCCGGCAACCCTTCCTAAGTTACTGTCTTTATGGCTGAACTTCCCCCAGCAACCTTCCTAAGTTACTGTCTTGTGGCTGAACTTCCCCCAGCAACCCTTCCTAAGTTACTGTCTTTGGGGCTGAACTTCCCCCAGCAACCCATCCTAAGTTACTGTCTTTGTGGCTGAACTTCCCCCAGCAACCCTTCCTAAGTTACTGTCTTTGTGGCTGAACTTCCCCCAGCAACCCTTCCTAAGTTACTGTCTTTGTGGCTGAACTTCCCCCAGCAACCCTTCCTAAGTTACTGTCTTTGTGGCTGAACTTCCCCCAGCAAACCCATCCTAAGTTACTGTCTTTGTGGCTGAACTTCCCCCAGCAACCCTTCCTAAGTTACTGTCTTTGTGGCTGAACTTCCCCAGCAACCCTTCCTAAGTTACTGTCTTTGTGGCTGAACTTCCCCCAGCAACCCTTCCTAAGTTACTGTCTTTGTGGCTGAACTTCCCCCAGCAACCCATCCTAAGTTACTGTCTTTGTGGTGCTGAACTTCCCCCAGCAACCTTCCTAAGTTACTGTCTTTGTGGCTGAACTTCCCCAGCAACCCTTCCTAAGTTACTGTCTTTGTGGCTGAACTTCCCCCAGCAACCCATCCTAAGTTACTGTCTTTGTGGCTGAACTTCCCCCGGCAACCCTTCCTAAGTTACTGTCTTTGTGGCTGAACTTCCCCAGCAACCATCCTAAGTTACTGTCTTTGTGGCTGAACTCCCCCAGCAACCCATCCTAAGTTACTGTCTTTGTGGCTGAACTTCCCCAGCAACCCATCCTAAGTTACTGTCTTTGTGGCTGAACTTCCCCCGGCAAACCCTTCCTAAGTTACTGTCTTTGTGGCTGAACTTCCCCAGCAACCCATCCTAAGTTACTGTCTTTGTGGCTGAACTTCCCCCAGCAACCCTTCCTAAGTTACTGTCTTTGTGGCTGAACTTCCCCCAGCAACCCTTCCTAAGTTACTGTCTTTGTGGCTGAACTTCCCCCAGCAACCCTTCCTAAGCTACTGTCTTTGTGGCTGAACTTCCCTCAGAAACCCATCCTAAGTTACTGTCTTTGTGGCTGAACTTCCCCCAGCAACCCTTCCTAAGTTACTGTCTTTGTGGCTGAACTTCCCCAGCAACCCTTCCTAAGCTACTGTCTTTGTGGCTGAACTTCCTCAGAAACCCATCTAAGTTACTGTCTTTGTGGCTGAAACTTCCCCCAGCAACCCTTCCTAAGTTACTGTCTTTGTGGCTGACTTCCCCCAGCAACCCTTCCTAAGTTACTGTCTTTGTGGCTGAACTTCCCCCAGCAACCCATCCTAAGTTACTGTCTTTGTGGCTGAACTTCCCCCAGCAACCCATCCTATGTTACTGTCTTTGTGGCTGAACTTCCCCCAGCATCCCATCCTAAGCTACTGTCTTTGTGGCTGAACTTCCCCCAGAAACCCATCCTAAGTTACTGTCTTGTGGCTGAACTTCCCCCAAAAACCCCTTTCCCTAAGTTACTGCTTTGTGGCTGAACCCCCCCAAAAACCCTTCCTAATTCTGTTTTTGTGGCGAACTTCCCCCCAACCCTTCAACTTCCTTTTGTGAACTTCATTTTTCAGACCTGCTTGGAACTGCGGAACAGACCTGACAAAAGTCAACAATCAAATAATAAAACCGGAAGTAGAGGACCAAAAAAAAAAATTTTTCGCTCGGGGCTGTGTAATGTGGAGGACCAAACTTTGGGAGAAAAAATCCTTTACACAACGTTTTGTTCTTTGTAATTGTTGGAACCAGGAGAATTTGTGTGGTGTCCCCCCTACTGACACCCCCAGAAGTGAATTTTATTATGGTAGAAACGGACGCCCCTCTCCCACCCTTTCCACCCCCTTTATCTCTCTCTCTCTCTCTCCTCTTATGAACATCATGAAAGGGTAAGTCTAAAGTTAAAGTAACTCCAGCTCGGTAAGGGGAGACCTTTTCAACCTCCCTCAGCAGAAAAACCTTTAATGAACCTCCTGGAAACCCTTTATCGACCCTCTGAAGCTCCAGCTCAGACTTGCACATTTCACACCCAGTGTATATAATAAATGTATATCCAGGGACACATTCCTACTTTGTTCCCAAAAGTAACTCATAAATAGGGCACGGGCACTGCTAAACCCAGTTTGTCTAAGAAAAGAAAAAAAGGTTTTTTGACCTAAATCACTTGATTAAGCATATCGGGTTTTTCATGTTTAAAGGTCGTCAATGTTTTCACTGGGTCCAAGTCAAGTTTCTTTGTGTTCCGTGTTCTGTCTCTGCCCCACAGTGTTTCCAGCATCGGGGCATCCCTCACACACACACACACACTCGGAGTGCCACCCCCGCCGGCAGACGTAAGTCCTCTTTACTGGTAAACGCGCCACAAGTTGATGAAAAATGCCACAGCAACACCTCACACCTCATTGATACACGTCCCCCAGGGGTTGCTTGGGGTGTCCTGTTCACGCTGCAAATCCCAGGGTTGCTTTTTTGGGGTCCTGCCCCTCATGAAATACCCAGGGTTCTTCCGTGTCCTGGCCATCAGTAACGATACCCAGGTGTCTTTACGGTCCTCCCAACAATGACAACTTAGGTTTGCTTGGGTCCCACCCATTATGACATAACCCCCGGTGTTGCTTCTTCTGGTCCTGCCCATCATGACGATGCCCTGGGTGTTTTCTTCCGTGTCCCGCCCCCCATTTACGAGCCCCGGGGGTTGTTTGCGGTCCTACCCCCTTTGTGACGATATCTTTGGGTTGTTTGAGTGTCTACCCACAAGACACACCTTAGGTGTTGTTTGAGTGTCCCCACCCATCAGTGACGACCCTTAGGTGTTGTTTGATGTCCTCCCCCTCATACATACCCCAGGTGTTTGTAGATGAATGGTTCAGTGAACCACAAGGTTAAATTTGCACATGTCAACACTTGGGGTTTCCTGGGGTATACCTGGAGAGGGTTCCGGGGGGCAACGCCCCGCTGCCCGGGCTGGCCGGGCCCCAGGGGACTTTAATAAGGAAAAAGTTTCGCCACCATAGCTTCATCAGCCACACAAAGGGGAAAGGGAAGAACAGGAGTTTTTTAGGGGTCTGACACAGCAAAATCTTGGGTCTTTAAACAGGGAATTCTTCACTTTCCCAACCCTTGGGGACGACCACTTCCACATTTGGACAAATGTGACACCACCACACTGCTGCACCTCTCCTCCACATAAAAAAAGCTACTTTTGCACATTGCTTTTATTCCTTTCAAATGATGGGTGACCACATCCACTCAAGGCTGAGGGCGATTACCTCAAACTCCTCCTGTTCTTCACCATTTTCCTTTGTATGACTGATAAGTCGCTGTGTGGGGGAAACGTTTTTCTCATTAAACATACCCAAGTGTTTGCAATATTTTCTAATTTTTCAGCCCCGGTGTTCTTGCGACCAAATTAACTGCGCATGGGTACAATCCCATGATCTCTAAACTCTCATTTATCTTTCCCTTTTTCCCTTTCTTTCTTTCCCTTTTAATCTTCTTCCTCCTGCTCCTGCCCTCCCCTCCCCCTCTTTCCTAGTCCCCCCTGCTCCCCCTCCTCCCCGCTCCCCCTTTCTCCCTTCCTTTTCCTCCCCCCCGCCCTCCTGCTTTCCTGCTCCTTTCCCCTCCTCCTCCTCCTCCTCTTCCAGTCCCCTCCTGCCCCCTGCTTTCCCCGCTCCTCCTGCCCCTCCTGCCCTCCTCAGCTTTGCCCGACACTTCATTCCACCAAACAAAACCAGGAGGTGCTCTAAGTTTGGCAACACGATTTCCAATTTCAATAACCTTTAATGGTAAATCCCACCACCCCTTTTCCCCCCCTCCCCCTCCCCTTCCCCCCCCCCCCCTCCCCTCCCCCCTCCCGGGCCCTCCATTCTCTGGGAAAGGGGAGGTTCCAGGGGAGTCAGGCAAGCTTTCCCCCCCCAGTGGCAGTTAGCACAAAATTAAGGGCTTTCTGCAGTTTAAATGTGGCCACCAACCCATGGGGGGGTTGGTGGTGGTGGTGTGACGAAAGGTGGTGTTGGGGGTGGGGTTTTGGTGGTGTTGGGTGGTGGGTGTTGGTGGGTTGTGGTGGGGGTGTGTTTTTGGGGGTGGTTGTTGGTGGTGTTTGGGTTTGGGGTGGTGGTGTGGAGGTGGTGGTGGTGTTTTGGGGGTGGTGGTGTTTTGGTGGGTGGTGTTGTTGGTTTGGGGGGTTGTTGGGGGGGTGGTGTTGGTGGTGGTGGTGTTGGGGTGGTGGTGTTTGGTGGTGGTGGGTTGGTGGTGGTGTTTTTGGGGGGTGTGGTGGGGGGTGTTGGTGGTGGTGGTGTTGGTGGGGGGTGGTGGTGGGGTGGTGTTGGTGGTTTTGGGGTGTTGGGGGGGTTTTTGGTGGTGTTTGGGGTGGGTGGGTGGGGTTTGGGGGTGGGGGTGTTGGTGTGGTGGTGGTGGTGGGGGTGGTGGGGGTGTGTTTGGTGGGGGTGTTGGTTTGGGGGTGTTGTTGGTGGGGGTGTTGGTGGGGGTTTTGGGGGGGTGGTGGTGGTGTTGGTGTGGTGGTGGTGGTGGTGGTGGGGGTGGTGGGGATGGTGGTGTTGGTGGTGGGTGTTGGTGGGGGGTTTGGTTTGGGGGTGGTGGTGGGTGGTGTGGTGGGGGTGTTGGGGTGGTGTGTGGTGGTGGGGTGGTGTTTGGGGGTGGTGTTTTTGGGGGGTGGTGGGGGGTGGGGGGGGTGTTGGGGTGGTGGTGGGGGTGGTTTGGGGGTGGGGTGATGGGGGGTTTGGTGGTGGGGGGTGGGGGTGGGGATTTTTGGGTGTGTTGGTGGTGGGGTGGTGGTGTTTGGGGGTGGGGGGTTTGGGGGTGGTGTTGGGGGTGGGTGTTTGGTGTGGTGGGGTGGGGTGGTGGTGGGTGTTGGTGGGGGTGGTGTGGTGGTGGTGGTGGGTGGGGGTTTTGGGGGTGGGTTTGGTGGGGGTGGGGTGGTGGTGTTGGGTGGGGTTGGTGGTGGTGGTGGTGGTGGGTGGGGTGGTGGGATGGGGTGTTGGTGGGGTGGTGTTGGGGGGTTGGTGGTGGGGGGTTTGGGGGTGGTGGTGTTTTTTGGGGGGTGGTGGTGGTGGGGGTGGGGGGGTGGTGGGGTGGGGGTGGTGGGGTGGTGGTGGTGGTGATGGTGGGGTTGGGGGGGGGGTGGTGTTGGTGGTGGGTTGGGGGTGGTGGTGTGGGGGTGGTGGGTGGTGGTGGGGTGGTGGTGGTGGGTGGTGGTGGTGGGGGGGGGGTTGGTGGGTGGGGTGGTGATGGGGATTTGGGGTTTTTTTTGGGTGGGTGTTGGTGGTTTTTGGTGGGTGGGGGTGGGAGGTGGGTTGGGTTTGGTGGGGGGGGGGATGGGGGGGGTGGTGGGTGGTGGGGGTGGTGGGGGGGTGGTGGTGTGGGTGGTGATGGTGGTGGTTGTTGGTGGGGTTTTTTGGTGGTGGTTGGTGGTGGTGGGGTGGTGGTGTTTGGGGTGGGGGTGGGGGTGGGGGGGTGGTGGTGGGGGTGTGGTGGTGTGGTGGTGGGGGTGGGGGTGGGAGTTGGGTTGGGTGGTGTTTGGTTTTTGGTGGGTGGTGGTGGTGTGGGGTATGGTTGGTGTTGTGGTGTGGGGGGTGGGGGTGGGGGGTGGGGTGTGGTGTGTTGTGGGTGGTGGTGGTGGGGTGTGGTGGTGGTGGTGGGGTGGGGGTGTGGTGGGGTGTGGTTTTGGGGGGTGTGGTGGGGTTGGGGTGGTGGGTTTTTGGGGTGGTGGTGTGGTGGTGTTGGTTTTGGGTGGGGTGGGGGTGTGGGGTTTGGGTGGGGGTGGGGGTGGTGGTGGGGGTGGTGGTGGTGGTGTGGTTGGGGTGGTGGGGGTGGGTTGGGGTGTGTTGGTGGGGTGTTTGGGGTGGTGGGGGGTTGGGGGGTGGGGTTTTGGGTGGGGTGGTATGGGGTGGGTGGGGGTGGTGGGGGTGGTGGTGTGGGTGGGGTGGTGGTGTGGTTTGGGGGGGGGTGGTGGTGTGGTGGGTTTTGGTGGTGTTGGGTTGGGGGTGGAGGGGTGGGGGTTTTTTTTGGTTGTGGGGTGGTGGAGGGGTGGTGGTGGTTTGGGGGGGGGTTTTGGGGGTGGGTGGTGTGGTGGTTGTGGTGGGGGGTGGGGTGTTGGTGTGGTGGGGTGAGGGGGGTTTGGGGGTGGTGTGGTGGTGGTGTGGTGGGGTGGGTGGGTGGTTTTGGTGGTGGTGGTGTGGTGGTGGTGGTGTTTGGGGTGTTTGGGGTTTGGGGGGTTGGTGTGGGGGGGTGGTGGTGGGGGTGGTGGGGTTGGTTTGGGGGGGGGTGGTGGGGGGGTGTTGGTGGGGGGGTGGGGTGGTGGTGGGGGTGGAGGTGTGGTTTGGGAGGGGGGTTGGGGTTGGGGGTGGGTTTTTGTTGTGGGGGTGGTGTGGTGGGTTTTTTTTGGTGTTGGGGTGTTGGAGGTGGTGGGGGGTGGGGGTTGGGTTTGTGGGGGTTGGTTGTGGGTGGGGTGGGAGGTGGGTGGTGTGGTGGTGGGTTGGGGGAGGGTGGTGGGGGAGGGGGGTAAAGGGGTTTTTAGGTGGAGGGTGGTGTTTTGGGGGGTGGGGGGTTTGGTGTGGGGAGGGGTTTATGGTGGTGTGGTGTTTTTTGGGGTGGGGGGGGTGGTTTGGGGGGGGGGGGTTTTGGGGGGGGGGGTGGGGGTTTGGGGTTTTTTTGT
Organism: Cherax quadricarinatus; assembly: GCF_026875155.1. Taxonomy (NCBI): domain Eukaryota; kingdom Metazoa; phylum Arthropoda; class Malacostraca; order Decapoda; family Parastacidae; genus Cherax; species Cherax quadricarinatus. The sequence goes on from NC_069402.1 coordinate 73,161,304, forward strand.
GGGGGGGTGGGGGGGGTTTGGGGGGGTGGGAGGGGGTTTTTAAAAAGGGGGGGGGGGGGGGGGATTTTTTATTAGGGGGGTGTTTTTTTGGAGGGGGGGTTTTTTGGGGGGGGGGGGGGGGGGGGTTTTTTTTTTTTTTTTTTTTTTTTTTTTTTTTTTTTTTTTTTGGGGGGGGGGGGGGGGGGGGGGGGGGGGGGGGGGAAATTTTTTTGGGGGGGGGGGGGGGGGGGGGGGGGGGGGGGGGGGGGGGGGGGGGGTTTTTTTTTTTTTTTTTTTTTTTTTTTAAAAAAAACCAAAAACAAAAAAACACACACCACACACACACACACATAAAACACACCCCACACACCCCACACAACACCACCACCACACCACACACACACACACACACACACACATAACCCCCACACACCACACACACACACACACTCACACACACACTCACACACCACACACAAACTCCCAAAAAACCCCAAAACCACCCACACCACCCCCACACACACCCACCCCCCACCAACCACACACCCCCCACCCACACCCCCCACACCCCCCCCCCCCCACACACCCCCCACACCCCCCAAAACCCCCCCCACACACCCCCCCACCCCCCCCCCCCCCCCCCCCCCCCACCCCACACCCACCCAAAACCCCCCCCCACCCCCACACCCCCCCCCCCCCCCACCCCCCCCACCCCCACACCCCCCCCCCACAACACACAAACCCCACCCACACCCCCCCACACCCCAACACACCCCCCCCCCCACCCCCCCCCACCCACCCCCCCCCCACCCCCCCACCCACCACCCCCCCCCCCCCCCCCACACCCCCACCCCACCCCCACCCCCACCCCCCAAACCCCCCACCCCACACACCCCCCCCAAACCCCCCCCCCCACCCCCCCCCCCCCCCCACCACCCCCCCCCCCCCCCCCCCCCCCCCCACCCCCCCCCACCCCCCACCCCCCCCCACACCCACAAAACCCCCCCCCCCCCCCACCCCCACCCCCCCCCCCCCACCACCCCTCCCCCCCCCCAACCCACCCCCCCCAAAACCCCCCAACCACCCCCCCCCACCCACCCCCCCCCCCCCCCCCCCCCCACCAAATCCACACCCACCCCCCCCCCCCCCCCCCAAACCCCCCCACCCCCCACACCCCCCCCCCCCCACCCCCCCCCCCCCACCCCCCCCCACCCCCCCCCCACACCCCACTCCCCCCCCCCACCTCTCCCCCCCACCCCCCACCCCACACCAAAACCCCCCCCCACCACCACCCCCCACCCCCCCAAAACCCCCCCCCCGCCCACCCCCCCCACCCCCCCCCCCCCCCCCTCCCTCCCCCCCCCCCCCCCCACCCCCCCCCTCCCCCCCCCCCCCCCCCCCCCCCCCCCCCCCCCCCCCCCACACCCCCCTCCCCACCTCCCACCCCCCCCCCCCCCCCCCCCCCCCCCCCATCCCCCCCCCCCACCCCCCCACCCCCCCCCCCCCCCCCCAAACCCCCCCCACCCACCCCCCCAACCACCCCCCCCCCCCCCCCCCCCCCCCCCCCCCCCCCCCCCCCCCCACCACCCCCCACCCACACCCCCCCCCCCCCCCCCCCACACCCACCCCCACCCCCCCACACCCCCCCCCCCCCAAAACCCACCCACACACACCCCCACACAACCACACACACACCCCAAAACACACACACACCACACACACACACAAACACACACACACACCCACAACCCCCACACACACAACTCACACACACACACCCCACCAACACAACCACACACCCACACCACACACACACCCACACACCACACACCCCCCCACACACCCACACAACACACACACCCACCCCACCACACCCACACACACACCCCCACCCCACAACCACCCCACACCCCCCCACACCCCCACACACACACCCCACACACCACCCCAACAAACCCCCCACACACACACACCCACCACACACCACACACACCCCCACACAAACCCCCCACACCCCCCAAAAACCCCCCCCACACACACACACACACACACCCCCAACTCCCCACACACACACAACACCCCACCACCCTCACACACCACCCACACACACACACACAACCACAACCCCCCACACAACACAACCACACACCCACACCACACACAACACACAAACCAACACACACAACACACACAACACACAACACACACACACACACACACACACACACACACACACACACACACACCACACACAACACACCCCCACACACACACACACACACACACACACACACAACACACACACACACCAAAAACACCCCCCACCACACACACCACACACCCCCACACACACACACACACACCCCCACACACCACCCACAACCCCCCCAACACACCCACCACCCACCCCACACCCACCCACAAACCCCCCACACAACAAAACCCCCACACACCCCCCCCCACACCCCAAAAAAACATAACAAAAACCAAACCCCACACACACCCACACCCCCAAAACCCCCCACCCCCTCCCCACCCCACACTCCCCCACCCCCACACCCACACCCCCACACCCCCACCCCCCCCACACCCCCACCCCACACCCCCACCCCCCACACCCGCACCCCCCACACCCCACACACACCCCACACACACCCCAAACCCACACCCACACCCCCACACCCTTTCCCCCCCCCACCTCCCACCCCCCAAAATCCCCCAACCCCCCCCCCACAAACCCCCCCCCCCACCCCAAAAATTTTCCCCCGACCCCCCCCCCCCCACAAACCCCCAAAAAAACCCCCAAAAAAAACCCCAAACCCCAAACCCCCCCCCCCACCACCCCCCCACACCCCCACCCCCCCACCCCCTCACTTTCCCCCACCCCCAATCCCCCCACCCCTCACCTCCCCCAAACCCCTCCTTTCCCCCACAGCCCCATTTTCCCCCCAACCCCCTTCCTCCCCCACATACTTTCCTTCCCCCCCAACCCCCCCCCCACTTCCCCCCCCCACCCTCACTTTCCCCCCACCCCCCCTTTCCCCCCCCCCCACAACCCCCTCACTTTCCCCCACACCCCTCACTTTCCCCCACCCCCTCACTTTCCTCCCCCCCACCCCTCACTTTTCCCCCCCACCCCCCACTTTCCCCCCCCCACACCCCTCACTTTTTCCTCCCCCACACCCCCACTTCCCCCCCACACCCCCCCTTTCCCCCCCCCTTTTCCCCCCCCCACCCCACTTCCCCCCCACACCCCCACTTTTCCCCCCACACCCCTCACTTCCTCCCCCCCACCCCCACTTTCCCCCCACACCCCTCACTTTCCCCCCCCCCCCCTCACTTTCCCCCACAAAACACCCCTCACTTCCCCCCACCCCTACTTCCCCCCCACAAACCCCCCACTTTCCCCCCACACCCCTCACTTTCCCCCAACCCCCACTTTCCCCACCCCCACTTTTTCCCCCCCCTCCCCCACTTTCCCCCCACCCCTCACTTTCCCCCCCCCACCCCCACTTTCCCCCCACCCCCTCATTTCCCCACACCCCTCACTTTTCCCCCCCCACACCCCTCACTTTTTTCCCCCACCCCCACTTTTTCCCCCCACCCCCTCACTTTTCCCACCCCTCAAATTTCCCCCCCCCCCCTCACTTTCCCCCCCCACCCCTCACTTTTCCCCACACCCCCCACTTTCCCCCCCCACCCCTCACTTTTCCCCCCCCCACCCCTCACTTCCCCCCCCCCCCTCACTTTCCCCCCCACCCCTCACTTTTCCCCCCACCCTCACTTTCCCCCCACTCCCCTCACTTTTCCCCACTATCGCTATAAATCCCACTAATAAGTAAGTTCAACATCACCTCCCTCGAAAATACCGACCTGATCCCTCCCTCTCCCATCCTAATTATCCCTCCCTCTCCCATCCTATTATTCCCTCCCTCTCCCATCCTATTATTCCCTCCCTCTCCCATCCTATTATTCCCTCCCTCTCCCATCCTATTATTCCCTCCCTCTCCCATCCTATTATTTCCCCTCCTCTTCCCATCCTATTATTCCCCCCCTCTCCCATCCTATTATTCCCTCCCTCTCCCACCTATTATTTCCCTCCCTCCCCCCTCCTATATTCCCTCCCTCTCCCATCCAAATTCCCCCCCTCTCCCATCCATTAAACCCCCCCTCCCCTCCTATTATTCCCACCCCCTCCCCATCCTATACCCCCTCCTCCCCCTCCTATTATTCCCTCCCCCCCCCCACCATTATTCCCTCCCCTCTCCCATCCTATTATTTCCCCCCCCCCCATCCTATTATTTCCCCCCCCCCCACCTATTTTCCCTCCCTCCCCTCCTATATTCCCTCCCTCTCCCCTCCTATTATTCCCCCCCTCCCCACCTATTATTCCCTCCCCCTCCCATCCTATTATTCCCTCCCTCCCCATCCATTATTCCCTCCCTCTCCCATCCATTATTCCCCCCTCTCCCCTCCTATTTTTCCCTCCCTCTCCCACCTATTATTCCCTCCCTCTCCCCTCCTTTTATTCCCTCCCTCTCCCATCCCATTTTTCCCTCCCTCCCCACCTATTATCCCCCCTCCCCATCCTATTATTCCCCTCCCCCACCCCCCTATTATTCCCTCCCTCTCCCATCCTATTATTCCCTCCCTCCCCATCCTAAATTCCCCCCCCTCTCCCATCCATTATTTCCCCCCCTCCCCACCTATTATTTCCCTCCCTCTCCCTCCTATTATTCCCTTCCCCTCCCTCCTTTATTTCCCCCCTCTCCCATCCTATTATTCCCCCCCTCTCCCATCCTATTATTCCCCCCTCTCCCATCCTATTATTTTTCCCCCTCTCCCCATCCTATTTTTCCCCCCTCTCCCATCCATTATTCCCTCCCTTTCCCCCCTCCTATTATTCCCCCCCTCTCCCTCCTATTATTCCCTCCCTCTCCCCTCCTATTATCCCCCCTCTCCCATCCTATTATTCCCCCCTCTCCCACCAAATTCCCTTCCCCTCCCATCCTTCCTTCCCTCCCCCCTCCTCATCCTATCCTTCCCCCCCTCTCCCATCCTATCCTTCCCTCCCTTTCCCATCCTATCCTTCCTCCCTCTCTCATCCTATCCTTTCTCCCTCTCCCATCCTATCCTTCCCTCCCTCTCCCATCCTATCCTTCCCTCCCTCTCCCATCCTATCCTTCCCTCCCTCTCCCATCCTATCCTTCCCTCCCTCTCCCATCCTATCCTTCCCTCCCTCTCCCATCCTATCCTTCCCTCCCTCCCATCCTATCCTTCTCTCCTCTCCATCCTATCACTTCCCTCCCTCTGCCATCCTATCCTTCCCTCCCTCTCCCATCCTATCCTTCCCTCCCTCTCCCATCCCATCCTTCCCTCCCTCTCCCATCCTATCCTTCCCTCCCTCTCCCATCCCATTCTTCCCTCCCTCTCTCCCATCCTATCCTTCCCTCCCTCTGCCATCCATCCTTCCCTCCCTCTATCACCCCCTCTCTCAGGCCCTCTCTTCCTCTCACACCTCCTTCCCCACTCGTTTCCTCCTTTCACACACTCTCTCCGTCTCTTTCTTTATCCTCCTCTTAAACGCCTTGTCTCTCTCTTTCCCTCTCTTCACCCCCCCTCTCTTCACCCCCCCCCCTCTCTCTCTTTTTCTCCCACACACAGGGTATCAGTGACCAGGTGAAGGCTCCACCCTGGTGTTGTTCAAGGTCTCGAGGCAATTGCTACATTTTGTGTACGCTCGTCCTTGGGCACGTCTCCGTGTGAGCTGTAATCCCCAGGTCGTCTTCCCGGGTCCTGTCTTTTAATCAGCGTCTGAAATTGCCAGGAGTTTTAGCCTTCGCAACTGATGTCAGTTTTTCTCTTTCACTTTCTCAATTTATTCCGCTTTTTAGATGCTGGCAGGAATTTATTCGCATTACAAATGTTTAGAATTTATTTTCTTTGCAGAAGATGGTAGAAATTTATTCCCCTAACAGTAGCTGTTAGAAATTTATTCCCATTTTAAAAGATGTTAGGAATTTATTCCCATAACAGAAGTTGTTAAGAATTTATTCCTCCAACAGAAGTTGTTAGGAATTTATTCTCGTTCAAGAAGATGTTAGGAATTTATTCCCTGAACAAAGGTTGTTAGGAATTTATTCCCTGAACAGAGGTTGTTAGGAATTTATTCCAACAAAGAGAAGTTGCTAGGAATTTATTCCCCCAACAGAAGTTGTTAAGAATTTATTTCCTTAACAGAAGAACTTAGGAATTTATTCCCCTAACAGTAGTTATTAGGAATTTATTCCCCTTTTAGAAGATGTTAGGAATTTATTCACTTCTGAATTCCTCTTTGAGTTTCTCTCATTAACAATAATACTCGGCATTTTAGCAGCTTCTTCTGGTTCCCTCGGAACCAGCGGTACACACAGTGCTTCTTCTGGTTCCCTCGGAACCAGCGGTACACACAGTGCTTCTTCTGGTTCCCTCGGAACCAGCGGTACACACAGTGCTTCTTCTGGTTCCCTCGGAACCAGCGGTACACACAGTGCTTCTTCTGGTTCCCTCGGAACCTGCGGTACACACAGTGCTTTCTTCTGGTTCCCTCGGAACCTGCGGAACACACAGTGCTTCTTCTGGTTCCCTCGGAACTGCGGTACACACAGTGCTTCTTCTGGTTCCCTCGGAACCAGCGGTACACACAGTGCTTCTTCTGGTTCCCTCGGAACCAGCGGTACACACAGTGCTTCTTCTGGTTCCCTCGGAAACCTGCGGTACACACAGTGCTTCTTCTGGTTCCCTCGGAACCAGCGGTACACACAGTGCTTCTTCTGGTTCCCTCGGAACCTGCGGTACACACAGTGCTTCTTCTGGTTCCCTCGGAACCTGCGGAACACACAGTGCTTCTTCTGGTTCCCTCGGAACCTGCGGTACACACAATGCTTCTTCTGGTTCCCTCGGAACCAGCGGTACACACAATGCTTCTTCTGGTTCCCTCGGAATCTGCGGTACACACAGTGCTTCTTCTGGTTCCCTCGGAACCTGCGGTACACACAGTGCTTCTTCTGGTTCCCTCGGAACCTGCGGTACACACAGTGCTTCTTCTGGTTCCCTCGGAACCTGCGGTACACACAGTGCTTCTTCTGGTTCCCTCGGAACCAGCGGTACACACAGTGCTTCTTCTGGTTCTCTCGGAACCTGCGGTACACACAGTGCTTCTCCTGGCTCCCTCAGAACCTGCGGTACACACAGTGCTTCTCCTGGTTCCCTCGGAACCAGCGGTACACACAGTGCTTCTCCTGGCTCCCTCAGAACCTGCGGTACACACAGTGCTTCTCCTGGCTCCCTCAGAACCTGCGGTACACACAGTGCTTCTCCTGGCTCCCTCAGAACTCGCGGTACACACAGTGCTTCTCCTGGCTCCCTCAGAACCCGCGGTACACACAGTGCTTCTCCAGGCTCCCTCAGAACTCGCGGTACACACAGTGCTTCTCCTGGCTCCCTCAGAACCCGCGGTACACACAGTGCTTCTCCAGGCTCCCTCAGAACTCGCGGTACACACAGTGCTTCTCCTGGCTCCCTCAGAACTCGCGGTACACACAGTGCTTCTCCAGGCTCCCTCAGAACTCGCGGTACACACAGTGCTTCTCCTGGCTCCCTCAGAACCCGCGGTACACACAGTGCTTCTCCAGGCTCCCTCAGAACTCGCGGTACACACAGTGCTTCTCCTGGCTCCCTCAGAACTCGCGGTACACACAGTGCTTCTCCAGGCTCCCTCAGAACTCGCGGTACACACAGTGCTACTCCTGGCTCCCTCAGAACTCGGGGTACACACAGTGCTTCTCCAGGCTCCCTCAGAACTCGCGGTACATACAGTGCTTCTTCTGGCTCCCTCAGAACTCGCGGTACACACAGTGCTTCTCCTGGCTCGCTCAGAACTCGCGGTACACACAGTGCTTCTCGTGGCTCCCTCAGAACTCGCGGTACACACAGTGCTTCTCCTGGCTCCCTCAGAACCCGCGGTCCACACAGTGCTTCTCCTGGCTCCCTCAGAACCCGCGGTACACACAGTGCTTCTCCTGGCTCCCTCAGAACCCGCGGTCCACACAGTGCTTCTCCTGGCTCCTCAGAACCCGCGGTCCACACAGTGCTTTCTCCTGGCTCCCTCAGAACCCGCGATCCACACAATGCTTCTCCTGGCTCCCTCAGAACCCGCGGTCCACACAGTGGACTGCAGTGGACAGTGTCTGCACTATGATGGTGGTGTGGAGGTGGGAAGTACAGTGCCTGCACTATGATGGTGGTATGGAGGTGGGAAGTACAGTGCCTGCACTATGATGGTGGTAT
>NC_069402.1:73170110-73194138 GCF_026875155.1 Cherax quadricarinatus
CAGTCACCAGCAATTTTTCCTACCTGAAGTCTCCCTAGAAAGTGCTTTGTTCCACAATAAAATGTTGCATTAGTTGTACATGTGTCCCTTTACCTAACACTTGGGTTACCTCTAACACTCCCCGTCCATGGACATATGGACAGTGTTGCCAGGACGGTTGCTGTCTACCAACGACTCTTGTGTTGCCCCTACCATGCCCTTGGACATATGGACAGTGTTGCCAGGACGGTTGCTGTCTACCACTCTTGTGTTGCCCCTACCATGCCCTTGAACACTTGAGAGAGAGAGAGAGAGACATCACTCTCCTCAGTGGTCTACCAGCGGCAGCTACAACCAGCAGATCACGTAAAAAAGTGAAGCATTTCCTCTGGTTGCATCTTGCAAGCTGCCCTAAAATATTCTCCTCGGCAACAAGTCCTTGCAATGGAAATGTTGCATATTTTTAACTTTATTGACTTTTCGTGGGTTATATATTCATAACGTATTAATTTTTATGTGGCCATAACATCTGTGTGTCCTCAACACTCTTGGAATATTTTTTTTATTTACTCATTGCCTAAATAAAAACTAACAAGTTGCCACTAAGTGTTCACGAAGTGATCTTGTCAGTTACAGGTTCTTGCAAGCTGCCAGGAAGTGTTCTTGTCAGTTACAGGTCCTTGCAAGCTGCCAGGAATTGTTCTTGTCAGTTACAGGTCCTTGCAAGCTGCCAGGAAGTGTTCTTGTCAGTTACAGGTCCTTGCAAGCTGCCAGGAATTGTTCTTGTCAGTTACAGGTCCTTGCAAGCTGCCAGGAAGTGTTCTTGTCAGTTACAGGTCCTTGCAAGCTGCCAGGAATTGTTCTTGTCAGTTACAGGTCCTTGCAAGCTGCCAGGAAGTGTTCTTGTCAGTTACAGGTCCTTGCAAGCTGCCAGGAATTGTTCTTGTCAGTTACAGGTCCTTGCAAGCTGCCAGGAGTGTTCTTGTCAGTTACAGGTCCTTGCAAGCTGCCAGGAAGTGTTCTTGTCAGTTACAGGTCCTTGCAAGCTGCCAGGAAGTGTTCTTGTCAGTTACAGGTCCTTGCAAGCTGCCAGGAAGTGTTCTTGTCAGTTACAGGTCCTTGCAAGCTGCCAGGAAGTGTTCTTGTCAGTTACAGGTCCTTGCAAGCTGCCAGGAATTGTTCTTGTCAGTTACAGGTCCTTGCAAGCTGCCAGGAAGTGTTCTTGTCAGTTACAAGTCTTTGCAAGCTGCCGGGAAGTGTTCTTGTCAGTTACAGGTCCTTGCAAGCTATACTGAGTGTTCAGTCTTGTCATACGTGTTGAAACATACGCAGCTGAGCCAACTAAAATGGAGAACTAAAAGACTTTGGTGTTATTGATTCGTCAGATAAACAAATCTGGCACTGATCTATATTTTAAGATGGCCTCTTTTGTAGTGTTACCAACACGGCAGTGTAGCAAGACTGAATCTTTAAGACACCTGAAGGTAGGGTAATCGTAGGACCACGACACCAGCGGCTACCGACAATCAATGTTTTTTTTGTATGGAGAAGAGTGCAGAGGAGAAGTATGAACTATGAGGCAGACTTCACCGGGTAAGTGAACTGACAACTCAAAGTTAAACAAGACAGGTGTTGATAAAGCGCGTAAACACAGTGTGAGCGTGACAGTGTTACAGTCAGTGTGCGTGACAGTGTTACAGTCAGTGAGCGTGACAGTGTTACAGTCAGTGTGCGTGACAGTGTTACAGTCAGTGTGCGTGACAGTGTTACAGTCAGTGAGCGTGACAGTGTTACAGTCAGTGAGCGTGACAGTGTTACAGTCAGTGAGCGTGACAGTGTTACAGTCAGTGAGCGTGACAGAGTATTGTCTAAGATACAAATATAACTATTACAACCTTTAAACAAATTAATAAGCAACAGACATCACCAATAGTAATGTGACATTTATAATGAAACAGAGAAATGTACACCAAGTACTGAACCTCAGTCCATAATTAATGTTTTATATATTTAGAGAGGAGAGAGAGAGAGAGGAGAGACATCGAGAGAGAGGAGAGGAGAGAGGAGAGAGAGAGAGAGAAGAGAGAGAGAGGATGAGAGGAGGGAAGTGAGAGAGAGGGCAGGGAGAGGAGAGAGAGAGCGAGACAGACAGGGAGAGAGAGAAGAGAGGAGAGATAGGAGGAGGAGGGGTGAGAGAGGAAGAGAGAGAGAGAGAGGGAGGTGAGAGAGAGAGAGGAGAGAGAGAGGAGGGAGAGAGAGATGAGAGGAGGAGAAGATATGAGAGGGAGGGAGAGTAGAGAGAGAGCAGAGAGACAGAGAGAAGAGAGAGGAGAAGCGAGAGAGAGAGAGAGAGAGAGGAGAGGAGGGATAGAGAGGAGAGGAGGAGAGGAGTGGGGGGGGAGAGAGCAGGAGAATGAGAGAGAGAGAGAGAGAGAGATAGGAGAGAGGAGAGGAGGAGGGAGCAGAGAGAGAGAGGAGAGACTGACAGACAGAGAGAGAGAGAGAGAGGAGAGAGACAGACAGACAGACAGAGGAGAGACGAGGAGAGCAGAGAGAGAGAATAGAGGAGAGGAGGGGAGAGAGAGGGGAGAGAGAGAGAGAAGAGAGAGAGGAGAGAGGAAAGAAGAGAAGAGAGAGAGACTGAGAGAGTGAGAGAGATGACGAAGAGAGAGAGAGATGAGACGAGAGAGAGAAGAGAGGAGACAGACGACAGACAGAGAGAGAGAGAGAGAGAGTAGAGAGAGAAGAGAGACGAGAGAGAGAGTGAAGAGCGACCGAGAGAGAGAGACGAGGAGAGAGGAGAGAGAGAGAGAGGGGAGGGGAAGGAGGAGAGAGAGTGAGAGACGAGGAGACGATGTGGGGAGACGAGGAGAGAGAGGAGAGAGACAGACAGACAGAGGAGTGAGAGAGAGAGCAGAGAGAGCGAGGAGAGTGAGTGAGGAGAGAGAGGAGAGAGGAGAGAGAGGAGAGGGGGAGGGAGAGAGATGCCTGGAGAGGAGGGACTCCCTCAAGGACACCTGTATACTGTCATGGGTGGGCGGGCGGTCTCATGACCTGCTGCTGTTCTGTAGACGTAGAGAAACAAAGCAGATTAAGACAAAGATGGACGGGCTGCACATAGGTGGATAGCGAGAGAAAGCATGGGACACAGTCGTTCGTTGCACAGGGTGAGCAGGAAGAACCAGCGGTTGGTGATTTTGCGAGAGAAAGGGGAGAAAACTCTTATACAGTGGATTATAATATAGAGGACAGAAGACAGTTGACCGTACGATAGCATCTACAAGGTATCATTAAGGTAGCAAGTGGGGTAACTCAAGGATCAGTCACAAAAGACCATGCTGTTATGATTCTGATGATGGAGTTATGATGAGAAAAAGAAAAATACTTACAAAAAAGTAGTCATTCTAAGAGGACTCAGGATGCAAGGACTGGTGAAAGACATGGCTCCTGGACTTCAGTCTAAGTGTCGGAGTCAGGCGCATCTTGTTTCAGTCAGTTACTACTTAGCGAGAAGTTGATGCTCTGATGCTAATGGCCACTAGGAAATCATGCTCTAGGCTCTTAAAAAAGCTATGCTTTTTCATTTCTTAGTTATTTGTGCGAGTTACGGTACAAGTGTCAGGCAGGATAGATGAGGACCTGGCTGTCAATTGGCTTGTCGTCTTCTCAGCAGAGAGGCCTGGCTGTCAAATGGCTTGACGACTTCCAGCAGAGAGGCCTGGCTGTCAATGGCTTTTGTCATTAGGGTACTAGGCCGTCACACCAACTGTGGTAAACCTTTGCAACTTTTGTGTGACTGTTTGCACTATTCGTTTGAGTGGGTACCACCACAGTTACTACAACAACAGTGGTGGATGAATGGGTTTTGAAAACCGACAAGTTGAAGATTGAGATATTTATGGCAAATATGTTTGCAGATGTGTCTCAATCTTCAACCTACAAAAATGTATCTTTCAGTTTTATGAAGCACATAATGCAAAATAAAACTTACATGCATATGACCGAGAGTGTAACAATAATCCTGGAACCTATATCAACTTGAGGTTGCACTAACACCTTTCCAGGTGATAATGCGCGATCAGGCTACTGTCTGATATTGTGCCTTCAGAACCTTGTGTACGCCAGCCAGTAATGACCGGTTCAACATGCAGGTGTTTGGTTATAGCTTATACTTAGGCATTACTTAAACATTCTTAAAAATTACAGGTTTATGCGTATCAAATTCGAAGTGATGGTGTCCTCCCGGCCTCTAAAGTTAAATTAGTGAATCAGCTACCTTAGTGTCTTGGCCTCTGTGTCAATATATTGAGAAATTTCTCCGGTTAGGTGTTCGAGGTGTCCTCAACATAACAATTTCTGTTTCTGAGACAGTTTGGGAATGGTTAAGTTGTACCACTTGTCAAGTGGTGCTAATGATGGTTGGAAAGTGATATGTTTGTGACGGTGTTGCCCACTTGCAGGTGCAAGGTGTGGCAGTCCACTGCTAGACTGTTTGCTCGAGTTTAAAACTCCTAGTGCAACTGATGCGAACTTTATGTGACAACGTTTCGCTCTCCAGGAGCTTTGTCACTGGTTGATCAAGCTCCTGGGAGAGCGATAACGTTGCCAAAATAAATTGTCGCATTAACGCGCACTTGTGTTCTTGTATCAAAACATATTGTCGGTAATTCTACTCCTAACATTTATTACAGTAAACCCCGTTTCATTTTCCCGTTCATATTCATGGGCAAGTTTGTTAGGACTGTCCCTGAACCGGGGTCTTCTCCATGTGGTGGACCTGGCAGTGGCTCTTCCGGAGGAGTGTCGGAGTTTGTACAAGTGATGTACCGTTTACAGTCACATGACAGGGGCACGGTGAACATCCGTGTCCTATGGAGTACCGTTTACAGTCCTATGGCGGAGTCAGCCCTATGCCAAGGGCACGGTGACCTCCGTTTACCCACCTGAATTTGAGATAATCTTGACTCCTGAGGGAGGGTTTTCACAATCAGGTACCGCTCGGAAATCTGCTGTCTCACAGATGAAGGTCTCATCTAATATGGCATCTGAGGTGATGCTTGGAGGAAAGTTGTGAGCATGAGACTGTCATCCACTGAGGACACAGTTAACCCCAAAGATGATATAAAAAGTTTGCCAACAGGAAAACAATATGATGTTCAATGAGGAACAAATTCAATAGAACTCCGTTATGGAAACTGGAGGAGATAATAACTAGAACAGAGTATACTACAAACACTAGTCATACAATAGAGCAAGGAAAAGTATTGTGAAGGACCTGGGAGTAGTAATGATGTCTGAGGATCTCACTTTTCAATGTCACAACAGTGCCACGATCACACCCGAGAAGAAATGATAAGATGGATAATGAGAACTTTCAAACAAGAGATGCAAGCCAATGGTGAACCTTTTCTGTTAGGGCTGGAATAATGGCAGTACATTCATCTCCCCCCCCCCCCCCCCTTTAAAGCAGGTGAAACTGAAAATTTAGAGAATGTACAGAAAACCTTTTACTGTACATTTAAGTTCCGTCAAAGCATTATACTGGGAACGCTTGGAAGCACTTGACGCTTGTACTCATTGGAGCGCAGGGAGGAGATATCATGATAATCTTCACCTGGTAGATGCAGGAAGGACTGGTTCTAATTGCAAAAAAATCATCCTACGAAAGCGAAAGACTTGGCAGGAGATGCAACATTACCCATCTAGTGAAAAGTAGGGGCGCACTGGAACACTAAGAGAAACACAATAAGTGTCCGGGGCCCAAAGCTGTGTAACAGCCTCCACCAAGCATAAGAGGAATTACCAGTAGATCCTGCTGACCTTCAAGACGGGCTGAGCAGATACTAAAGTCTGCATCCGGATCAGCAGGGCTGTGGTTCGAATGTTGAACTATGTGCAGCCAGGAGTAACAACTGGTTGATCAGACACTGATCCACCGGGAGGGCTGGTCAGTGGACCGAGACACGGGAGCGTTGATCATTGAATACTCTTCAGGTTAGACTCCAGGTAGAGGTCACAAGGAGACACCTGAGCAACGAGGTTGTCAGCACATACACAAGTTTCCTTGAATCTCAAAAAATAATTGTTTTAAAACGACATGAAATGTTAGCTGTAATTATAAAGTTTAGTGGCGGCAGGTGTGCGTGGAGAGAGGAGGTAAAACAAGAGTAAGTATGGGCGAACATGAACTAGAGAAATACCAAAGGACGGAAAGAAAGGAGTGTTATAGAAGAAGGGGTCGGAAAGGGGGGACGGGGATGAAGAGGGGGAGGAGAGAAGATAGAGGGAATGGAGGATAGGGGGGCCCTCGGATTATAAGGAAACTGTAAGAGGAGGAAGAGGTTGTTTTTTCAGGAATGGTGGGTGTAAGGTGAGTGAGGTTAGTGAGGATGTCTTGCTGTTGGTGACCACGATAGCCTCTCCTCCCCTCGTGGTTGTGGTTGGTTGTAGTGGTGGTGGAGGGTGGTGGTGGTGTTGGTGGTGGTGTTGGTGGTGGTGGTTGGTAGTAGTGGTGGTGGAGGTGGTAGTGGTGTTGGGGTGGTGGTGGTTTGGTAGTATGTGTGGTGGGGCGTGGTAGTGGTGGTGGAGGTGGTGGTGGTGGTGGTGGTGGTAGTGGGTGGTGGTGATAGTGGAGGTAGTGGTATTGGTTGATGGTGGTGGTGGTGGTGGTGGTGGTCGTGGTTCTGGTGGTGGTGGGGTAGTGGTGCTTGGAGGTAGGTATTGGTGGTGGTGGGGTGGTGGTGGTGTGGGTGGTGGTGGTGGTGGTGGTGGTGGTGGTGGTGGTGGTGGTGGATTTGTGGTGGTGGTGGTGGGTAGTGTGGTGGTGGTGGTGGTGGTAGGGTTGGTGGTGGTGGGGGTTAGTGGTGGTGGTTGGGTGGTCGGTGGTGGTGGTGGTGGTGGTGGTGGTGGTGGTAGTGGTGGTGGACGTTGGTGTTGGTGGTGGGGGTGGTGGTGGTGGTCTGCGCGTGGTAGTGGTGGTGGTAGTGGTGGTGGAGTGTAGGTAGTGGTGGTTGGTAGTGGTAGTGGTGGTGGAGGCGGTAGTGGTGGTGGTGGTGGTGGTGGTGGGGTGGTTGGTGTGTGGTGTTGGTGTTGGTGGTGGAGGTGGTATTGGTGTGTTGGGGGAGGTGTGTGAGTGGTTGGTGGTGGTGGTGGTTGGTGGTGGTGGTGGTGGTAGGTGGTGTGGGTGGTGGTGGTGGTGTAGTGGTGTGTGGTGGTTGTTTGTGATGGTGGTGGTTGGTGGTGGTGGTGGAGGTGGTGGTGGTGGTGGTGGTGGTGGTTAGTGGTGGTGGGAGGGATGGTGTTGGTGGTGGTGGTGGTGGTGGTGGTGGTGGTGGTGGAGGGGTTAGTCGGAGGTTGTGGTGGTGGTTAGTGGTGGTGGAGGTGGTGTGGTGGATGGTGGTGGGAGTGGTGGGTGGAGGTGGTTGTGGTGGTGGTGGTTGGTGGTGGTGATGGTGGTGGGGCGTGGTGGTTGGGGGTGGTGGTGGTGGTGGTGGTGGTCGGTGGTGGTGGTGGTGGTGGTGGTGGTAGAGGGTGGTGGTGGTGGTGGTGGTGGTGGTGGTGGTAGTGGTGGTGGTGTTGGTGGTGGTGGTGGTGGGGTGTGGTGGTGGTGGTAGTGGTGGTGGAGGTGGTAGTGGTGTGATGGTGGTGGTGGTGGTGGTAGTTGGTGGTGGTGGAGGTGGAGTGGTGGTGGTGATGGTGGTAGTGGTGTGGTGGTGGTGGTGGTAGTGGTGGTGGTGGGTGGTGGTGGAGGTGGTGGTGGTGTGGTGGTGGGTGGTGGTGGTGGTGGTGGTGGTAGTGGTGGTGGTGGGTTGGTGGTGGTGGCTGTTGGTGGTGGTGTGGTAGTGGTGGTGGAGGTGGTATGGTGGGTGGATAGTTGGTTAGTGGTGGGGTGGTAGTGGTGGTGGTGGAGGTGAGTAGTGGTGGGAACGGTGGTAGTGGAGGTGGTGTGGTGGTAGTGGTGGTGGGGTTGGTGGTGGTAGTGGTGGTGGTGATAGTGGTGGTAGTGGTGTTGGTGATGGTCGTGTGGTGGTGTGGAATGTAGTGACGCGTGGGTTGGTAGTAGTGGTGGTGGTGTGGAGGTGGTAGTGGTGATGGTGGTGTTAGGATGGTGGGTAGCAGTTGTTGTTGATGTGGTAGTGGTGGTGTTTGTGATGTTGAAACGTGTGAGTACCAACCAGATGTGTTGTTACATGTATGTATATTGTACCACCAGGATGTGGTGTTACATGGTATGTACATTGTACCACCAGGACTGACGTTACATGGTAGTCCATTGTGAGTACCACCTGTTGCAACCCTGCATGGGGTTACAAGAATATTATGTATATATGTAATGTTATATTATCTTTTCATATAATTTTATATTGCTTATATTTTCGTTAATTATAGCTAAATCGGTAAATGTATGTCTTTATATTATTATTTGAACTGTTATATTGTTATTTAGCTTATGTTTGTTTGGATGTATATAAAATGTGCGCTGATAGGCTTGATTGTCAAACGGACTGTAATTATCGCTTGTCGCCGTTTATACTGGCGGCTAATCTGAAGCTGCAGTTGTCCACGTAGCTATCACGTGGATTCGAGGGGGGGGTTGTCCTCACCTCTCGTGAAATGTCAGTCTGCTGGAGACTCGCTTTGCTGGTAGGAAGCTATGTCAGTTCTGACAGGTCTGCTAGAAGACTCGCTTGCTGGTTGGACAGATTGTCTGTCTCATAATCTTGTTGTTCTGTATAGGAACTTTGTTCAGCAGAAATTGTAAGACTTAGTGATTTTCGACGTTGTATGAGGTTGTAGTGTCACAGACCTGAGTATCTCAGTTCTTAGCACGATAGCTTCTGCCCTAATTTTTTAATGGTTCCCGGGTGTATTGTCTCAAGAAATCACAGATTTTTCCTATGCTGAACGAAGATTTCAGTATTATGGGAGTTTGTACTTTGGTGGAGGATCATGCAGATGGTCCCTACTTAGTGTCGTTATTTATCTCTTGTTCTGATTCTGTGTCGCAGTCGCTTGATATTGCATTGCTATTGGGCTTAGCATTCTTTGTTGTTCAAGCAGACTGTTCGGGTTGCCAGTCGGTCAAGAAGTTAGTTTATTTGAGGACTTTGTCAGTCACTTGTTTAAGTCTTATTCGAGTCTTGAGACATAGCTAACTACTTAAGAGCACTTACACGCATACACACTACTTGTACATATTTGTAATATCTTATTAAATGTTAATGTACCTGACGGTACTTAAGAATTATAAATGTGATATGTGCTTTCAGCACAATAATATTGAACTCGAGAGATTGATTTTATTTTGATTGCTGTAATTAATTTACTTTGATAATATACCTCTAGACAACTTACTACTTAATAAATTTATTAAATTTTAATTTCTCTAGTTAGTAGCCTACCAGTTGTAATCCTAAAGCACTATTGAACCATACTGAATTTTAATGGATAATTGGACAAGGATACTGACTACTTGTTACGAAAACCCAGTAACAGGCTGGATGCTAGAAGGGCAGTCCTTTCTAGTATTCACTGGAGATCTCTAAGCTTTTAGAATCGCGTTTTTTGTAACAAATGGGGGCCTGTCCGGGAGGCTCTTGATCCAAGGTGTTGGAGAAATTGTCCAGTTTGACATACTAGTACTTCTATGATCAAACACTTTGAGTACTTTCCTAATCTGAAGACTTTGAGTTTAGTCTTGTACAACATACCAGGTGGATGTATGTACCTGACTGAGTCTCTTGATCCAAGGAGATGGAAATACTGTTTATGAGTTCTAACTCTAAGACAACCAACACTAAAATTCCTATTAGGATTATAGTTTCCCATAATCACTCTCTCGTAGTACAATTATTTTCGTGATGTATGCCAAAGTGAAACAGTTAATTGATACTCTGACTTTGTCTGAGTTAAGTACATTAAAACTTCAGACGTGTTGGCAAGTAGCCAAGTATCTCGGTGTGACGTATAACAGGAATTACACCGCTGAAACTGTCAGAGCATTAATTAAAGATATATTGTTTCCTGCTCATACAGAGATGTCTGATTATGATTCAGATTCAGAAAGCTAGTGTCACAATTAGGAAGTATGACTCTATTTGATAAAGATGAAAGAGCAACTAGAGCAGAAGTGAGCCTAGTGTCTGAGCCTAGTGTAGCTCAGTTCTCGCTCGCTCCTTCCTTCACTGACACTATAGTACAGAGTATAGCTGGTAGTATGACACAGCCTAATACTAGTACAGTGTATATACACCTGTATTACTTATCCTAGACCAGATCTAGACACTCTAGAGACGGCTGGACCAAGTGTCCGACCTAAGGACCGTCCAGACCATGTTAATTTCCCTACTCCTCCATTACCCACTGGTCCTATCTCTCAGGAACAGTTTGAGAGGTTGGAACGCCTCATTATGTTGCAGACTGCACAAATAGAGGCACAGAGGAGATTGAACGAAGAAGATTTCCAAAGAGAAAATGTTCGTCTGTTAAGACAACAGACTGATAGATCACAGGACACATTTAATGTGCAGAAAGCTGCATCATGGTTCCTAAGTTTTTTGAAAGTGACTTAGACACTATTTTGATGTGTTTGAGAACCAGGCACGTGCTATGAACTGGCCACGTAAGCACTGGGCAACATTGCTTCATACTGCTTTGACGGGAAGAGCTCAAACTTGTACTGCAGCTTTACCATTTGCTAAGTACATTAGTTATGACGCTGTCAAACAAACTATTCTAGAGACATATAACTTGTTACCTGTAAGTTATCAAAGAGCATTTCGTACGTTACAACGACGACAAGATCAAACTTGTGTAGAGTTTGCTCGTGAGAAAAAAGTTGCATTTGAGAGATGGACTAGAGCTGCTAAGTGTAACAACTACGACAGCCTTGTTCAGTTGTTACTACACGAAGAGTTTAACAACTGTATGTCTGCTGACATACAAGAATATCTGATCGATCATACTACCTCAGATATTCTGGAAACTGCAGCATTAGCAGACAATTACGAGATTTCTCACAAACTTGTACGTACTAAAACACACAGAAACAAGGTAACTAAAGATTGTCCTAGAAGTTGGCAACCTAAATCAGCTGCTCATTGCCGGCCTGATGTACCTGCTACTGTAACTTCTCGTACCTTTACCAGGAAAACTCACAATCCTGAATCTGTCTCTGTGGCTAGACAGAAATCTGGTATCGAGAAGAAGAAAGTTAAATGTACCTATTGTAACAGAAAAGGACATACTAGAGAGTATTGCTATAAGTTAGAAAGAGATACGAGAAACAGTCGTGCGGCTGGCGCCCCCACTCAAGTCGTATCCTCTTCCGAGCAACAAAGGCACCAAAATCCTAGCAATTCCTCTGATCCTACTGTTTTAGATAATGTTACTCAGGATAGATGACTAGCGTCAGAAAGTGTATCTGACGAAAAGATTCGTTCAGCGATGAGTCCTTACTTTTCGAGAGATAAAGTAGGATTTGACGAATCACATCTAACTGAGATAATTTCTTTCAGAGACACTGGCAGTTATCTCACGTTATTAAGAGAAGATGTACTGCCCATAACTGACGATACCTATTGCAAGATAGATGTATTGTTAGAAGCCTATGGAGGGGCTGTTATAAAAGTGCCTCTGCACAAAGTTTATATTGAAACAAGCTATTATACTGGTTATATTTCAGTGGGTATATCCAGTGGTGTATTTCCCATCAGGTCAGTGGACTTGTTGATAGGGAACGATATCCTTCATGCTGGTATATGTAAAGAACCACTTGTGATTGATAATAACACTGATGATAATTATGCCATTGAAGCTTGTAGAGAGAAACCTATTTTATTTCCTCTCAGCGCAATTACTAGAGCTATGTCAAAGATTCAACAACCATCCTTGTCTCCTGTTGAGTTAGTTGATGACAATGATTTGGGGTTGAATATGTTGTTTAGTGACGCTCTGCGCCCAGGATCATTAACACTGACTCCCCCCGGTCATCAACCTAGTCAGGACACAACTGACGTTAAATTTCTAACTCATGATGATTTAATCAAGGATCAGTTTGTTGATCAGTCACTGGAAAGACTGAGAGATATAGCAGTTACTGAGAGTGAAGCAAAGGATCTCGATAATTGTTACTATTATAGTAACGGTGTACTGATGGAGAAAACTACATGTAAGTTGTCAGCTGATAGTGTTTCCAACACAGTCAAGCATCTAGTAGTGTTACCAGTTACATTTCGTGAACAAGCCATTGATTTTGCTCACAATAGTCCCATAGGAGGACATTTGGGTGTCAAGAAGACACTCGGTAAACTGGCAAAACATTTTACTTGGCCAAAGATGAAGGAAACAGTAGCTGATCATGTGCGACGTTGCCACGTGTGTCAAGTGACAGGCAAGCCAGCGCACACACCTCCACCTACACCTCTCACTATGTTACTAGTAGCAAAGTTCAGTTCACCTGGACTAGAGATTGTTCAGACTCGTTCAAAAGGTTGAAGCGCTTGCTATCCTCTGCTCCTGTGTTGAAGAGTCCTAATTTCAATCTTCCCTTCTTTTTACATATAGATGCGAGTGGTTATGCAGTGGGTGCTGTGCTGCTCCAACAGTCAACATCCACTGATATTCTCCATCCTATATGTTACTATTCATCTAAGCTTAAACGACACCAGAAAAATTATGCCACTATTGAGAAAGAGGCTCTAGCTCTTGTGGTGTCCTTGGAACATTTTGACGTGTATTTGGGCACTTCCCCATTTAAAATTAACGTTTTTTCTGACCACAATCCACTCACTTATAAAATCCATGAAAAGTAAAAATGCTAGGATCATGAGGTGGGCCCTCAGAATCCAACCTTATTCTATTAGTATAAAACACATAAGTGGTCATTGTAATGTAATTGCTGACGCTCTGTCTCGTCCTTAATAATTATCAGTTACATTAAATTAACGTAATTTTATGCCCAAATACCTTTTGTTACTTGCTATGTCAAATTCAGTAAAGTAACTTAATCCCTCCAGCCCATATTAACTATATATACTCATGTCATGTCTAATTATTATATTTATATATTCACAGTAATGTTGTGTGGGAGGAGGAACAAGCTGAGTGTTGAGTGAGTAGTGTGGTGCGGGTGATGTACTGCGTGACGCAACACTGTCCTGCCGCAGACCCCCCCTCACTACACACCTTAAGCTGTTTCATACTCAGATGTTCATACTGCCTCGCATTCCACAACCACTACTTAAGAGTGGAATGCAGTCTCCTCTACTATGATCGAGCCTCAACGTGCCCTCCTTGTCAGCGCTATCCTGTCTCTACACTGATGTACATAACCACGAGTATGAAGAGATACGATACTGTGTACTGCCCTAGTACTAGGGACATATCCTAGTGACGGACGCTGTGAAATTGTAGAGGTGCTTGGCACAAGAGAGACTCGTTAATATTTTTTTTGATAATAATATTGATATGAGTAACCAGAAATAATGTGAAAGACATACATGCAACTCCTAGTGCGACCCTCTGTCGTGTTGGGGGGGGGTGTTGCAACCCCTGAATGGGTTACAATGATTATTATGTATATATAATGTATATTACCTTTTCATTTAATTTTATATTGCTTATATTTGCGATAATAGCTAAATCGTAAATGTATGACTTTATATTATTATTTGACTGTTATATTGTTATTTAGCTTATGTTGTTAGGATGTATATAAAATGTGCTCAGTTAGTCTTGATTGTCAAACTACTGTAATTATCGCTTGTCGCTCGTTATACTGCCGGCTTCTGAGCTGCAGTTGTCCACGTAGCTATCACGTGATCGAGGGGGGGGTGTCCTCACCTCTCGTGAAATTGTCAGTCTGCTGGAGACTCGCTTGGTGGTTGGACAGATTGTCTGTCTCATTATTCTTGTTAGTTCTGTAGAACTTTGTTCACAGAACATTGTAAAGACTTTGTGATTTTCGACGTTGTACTGAGGTTGTGTGTCACATAGACACTCTGAATATCTCAGGTCCTTAGCTATAGCTTCTGACCTAATTTTGTACTGGTTTCTGTGTATTGTCACAGTCAGTTTTCTATGCTGAACGAGATTCAGTTTATGGGAGTTTTGTAACTTTTGTGGAGGATCTGCAGATGGTCCTACTTAGTGTCGTTATATTATTTCCCAGTTCCTGATTCTGTGTCGCAGTCGCTTGATATTGCATTGCTATTGGGCTTAGCATTCTTTGTTGTTCAAGCAGACTGTTCGGGTTGCCAGTCGGTCAAGAAGTTAGTTTATTTGAGGACTTTGTCAGTCACTTGTTTAAGTCTTATTCGAGTCTGAGACATAGCTAACTACTTAAGGAGCACTTACACGCATACACACACTTTGTACGTATTTGTAATTTCTTATTCATGTTAATTTACCTGACGGTACTTAAGTAATTATAAGTGATATGTGCTTTCAGCACAATTAATATTGAACTCGAAGAGGATTGATTTTATTTTGGATTGCTGTAATTAATTTACTTTGTAATATACTTAGACAATTATAGACTTAATTATTTTATTAAATATTAATAATCTCAGTTAGTTTAGCCTACCAGTTGTAATCCTAAAGCACTATTGAACCATATGAATTTATGGATAATTGACAAGGATACTGATACTTGTTACGAAAACCCTGTAAAAGGCTGGATGCTAGAAGGGCAGTCCGTTCTAGATATTCACGGAGTTCTCTATGCTTTTGAATGCGTTTTTTGTAACACACCAGGACTGGTGGTACATGGTTAGAGTACACTGTGGAGATTCTACCAGATGGTGTTACATGGTAGCACACTGTGAGTACCCCCAGACTGTGGTGTTACATGGCAGTACACTTTAAGTACCACCATAATGGTGTTACATGGTAGTACACTGTGAGAAACACCAGACTGGTGTTACATGGTAGTAACTTGTGGTACCACCAGTTTGGGTTTGTTACTTGATAGTACATTTTGAGTACACCAGACTGGCGTTACATGGTAGTACACAGTGAGTTATCACCAGACTGGTGTTACTGGTATTTACACTGTGAGTACCACCAAAACTGGTTTTTTCACGGTACTAAAACTGTGAGTACCCCAGACTGGTGTTACATGGTAGTACACTGTGAGTACCACCAGACTGGTGTTACATGGTAGTACACTGTGAGTACCACCAGACTGTGGTGTTACATGGTAGTACACTGTGAGTACCACCAGACTGGTGTTACACGGTAGTACACTGTGAGTACCACCAGACTGGTGTTACACGGTAGTACACTGTGAGTACCACCAGACTGTGGTGTTACATGGCAGTACACTGTGAGTACCACCAGACTGGTGTTACATGGTAGTACACTGTGAGTACCACCAGATTGGTGTTACATGGTAGTACACTGTGAGTACCACCAGACTGGTGTTACATGGTAGAACACTGTGAGTACCACCAGACTAGTGTTACATGGTAGTACACTGTGAGTACCATGACTGACGTTACATGGTATCCATGTTGGTACCCCCAGACTGGTTTTACATGGTAGTACACTGTGAGTACCCCAGATTGGTGTACATGGCAGCACACTGTGAGTACCACCAGACTGTGGTGTTACATGGCAGTACACTGTGAGTACCACCAGACTGGTGTTACATGGTAGTACACTGTGAGTACCACCGGGATTGGTGTTACATGGTAGTACACTGTGAGTACCACCATACTGGTGTTAATGGTAGTACACTGGGGAGTACCACCGGGCTGGTGTTACATGGTAGTACACTTATGAGTACCACCAGATTTTTTTTTACTTGATAGTACACTGTGAGTACCACCAGACTGGCGTTAATGGTAGTACACAGTGATTTACCACCAGACTGGTGTTACATGGTAGTACACTGTGAGTACACCAGACTGGTGTTACACGGTACTACACTGTGAGTAACACCAGATGGTGTTACATGGTAGTACACTGTGAGTACCACCGACTGTGGTGTTACATGGTGTCACTGTGAGTACCACCAGTGTGTTCTGGTGTACCTGTGGTACCCCAGACGTGGTGTTACATGGTAGTACACTGTGGTACCCCCAGACTTGGGTGTTCTGGTATTTACACGTGAGTACCCGACTGTGGTGTTTCCCTGGTAGTAATGGGTACCCCCAGACTGTGTTACATGGTTTAGTACCTGTGAGTACCCCCCGACTAGTGTTACATGGTAGACACTGTGCGTATCCCCAGACTGTGTGTTACTGGTAGTAACTTGGCCCACCAGATGGGGTTTTCATGGTACATGGTAAGAAAAATAGGAGTTCCTACTAAAATTTTCCGTGAGAACTCTGTCTTTTATCCCATTCGGTCATCGGTTTTTCTAGGTGTGTTGGTTGACTGAAAAAGTTGCAGTAATACACGTACGTGTGGACAAATACAGTCGGTGAGCACACAACTACACGTCGTGGAGCACACAACTCCGTCGTGGGACACAAATACTCGTACGTGTGAGCAAAAACTACCGTAAGTGTGAGCCACAAAAAAGTAGTGTGAGCCAAAATACACGTACGTGTAGAACAAATTTCTCGTCGGGGACACAACTACAGTACGTGTGAGCAACAACACCGAACGTGTGAGCACAAAATACTGTCGGGTGAGCACACAACTAAGTACGTGTGAGCCCCAAAAATCACGTCGTGTGAGACACAACTATCGTACGTGTGAGCCACAAACACCGTACGTGTGAGCCCAAATTACCGTCGTTGAGCCAAAAAACCCCGTACGTGTGGCACACACTACTCGTAGTGTGAGCAAAAACTACAGTAGTTGAACCAAATAAGACAGGGAAAACCAAAATACCGTAGTGTGAACACCAATCACGTACGTGTGAACACACAACTACCGTATGTGAACCCCAAATGCACGTCCGTTTGAAAAAAGTACACGTAGTGTGCCCCACACAACTACACGTACGTGTGAAACAAAAAATACAGTATTGTGAATACAAAATACCCGACGGTGAAACAAAACCCAACATACCTGTAAACACAAATAAGTCCCTGTGAACCCCCAAAACACACGTCGTTGAAACACAGCTACATGGGAGGTAGGGGCCGAGGAAAACTGCCAGCTTTTTTGACTATTACCTGAAGTATACCGGGAGTATACCTGGAGAGGGTCTCGGGGTCAACCCCCGGCGGCCTCGGTCTGAAACGGGCCTCGTCGGATGGTGATGTAGGATATCAAGTTTCGTAAGGGGTCGAGTGTGAGATGTGCAACGAGAAGTGTTGCAGAGGTGTTGAACTTGTTCACTATCCCGTTTTCTGCCTGTCAGAAAAATTTTCCCACTATTTCGAAATTCCTCCTGCATGCTATCACACAATGTTAACACTTACTGAATTTCTGATAAATCATTCTATGTTACATTCTGCACTTTTGGGTTTGTGTTCCAGTGCGTACGTATTACAAGGACCTCGAGGGAATTTATACATATGTTACTTATGTATTATAATTTGTGTATCTGTATTTATGTGTTTATTATCTAATAACTTACTTAAGGCCATGTTGTTAATGATCCAACAGTTGTGAGAGGCAGGGCGACACACTGTCATCCCACGCTGCCTGGGTTGTGAGAGGCAGGGCGAACCGCTGTCATCAAACGCTGCCTGGGTTGTGAGAGGCAGGGCGACCGCTGTCATCCCACGTGCCCTGGGTTGTGAGAGCAGGGCGACCGCTGTCATCCCACGCTGCCCTGGGTTGTGAGAGGCAGGGACGACCCGCTGTCATCCCACGCTGCCTGGGTTGTGAGAGGCAGGCGACCCGTGTCATCAAACGCTGCCCTGGGTTGTGAGAGGCAGGGCGACCCGCTGTCATCAAACGCTGCCCTGGGTTGTGAGAGGCAGGGCGACCCGCTGTCATCCCACGCTGCCCTGGGTTGTGAGAGGCAGGGCGACCCGCTGTCATCCACGCTGCCCTGGGTTGTGAGAGGCAGGGCGACCCGCTGTCATCAAACGCTGCCCTGGTTGTGAGAGGCAGGGCGACCGCTGTCATCAAACGCTGCCCTGGGTTGTGAGAGGCAGGGCGGACCGCTGTCATCAAACGCTGCCTGGGTTGTGAGAGGCAGGGCGACCGCTGTCATCAAACGTGCCCTGGGTTGTGAGAGGCAAGGCGACCCGCTGTCATCAACGCTGCCTGGGTTGTGAGAGGCAGAGCGACCCGCATGTCATCAACGCATGCCCTGGGTTGTGAGAGGCAGGGCGACCCGCTGTCATCAAACGCTGCCTGGGTGGTGGAGAGGCAGGGCGACCCGCTGTAATCAAACGTCTGCCCTGGGTTGTGAGAGGCAGAGCGTCCCACTGTCATCCCACACTGCCCTGGGTTGTGAGAGGCAGGGCGACCCGCTGTCATCCCACGCTGCCTGGGTTGTGAGAGGCAGGGCGACCCGCTGTCATCCCACGCTGCCTGGGTTGTGAGTAGCAGGAGCGACCCACTGTCATCCCACGCTGCCCTGGGTTGTGAGAGGCAGGGCGACCGCTGTCATCAAACGCTGCCCTGGGTTGTGAGAGGCAGAGCGACCCACTGTCATCCCACGCTGCCCTGGGTTGTGAGAGGCAGGGCGACCCGCTGTTATCCCACGCTGCCCTGGGTTGTGAGAGGCAGGGCGACCCACTGTCATCCCACGCTGCCCTGGGTTGCGACAGGCAGGGCGACCCGCTGTCATCCCACGCTGCCCTGGGTTGTGACAGGCAGAGCGACCCACTGTCATCCCACACTGCCCTGAGTTGTGAGAGGCAGGAGCGACCCACTGTCATCCCACGCTGCCCTGGGTTGTGAGAGGCAGTTGCGACCCACTGTCATCCCACGCTGCCCTGGGTTGTGAGAGGCAGGAGCGACCACTGTCATCCCACGCTGCCTGGGTTGTGAGAGGCAGGAGCGACCCGCTGTCATCCCACGCTGCCCTGGGTTGTGAGAGGCAGGAGCGACCCACTGTCATCTCACGCTGCCCTGGGTTGTGAGAGGCAGAGCTACCCACTGTCATCCCACGCTGCCCTGGGTTGTGAGAGGCAGTGCGACCCACTGTCATCCTCGCTACCTGGGTTGTGAGAGGCAGGAGCGACCCACTGTCATCCCACGCGGCCCTGGGCTGTGAGAGCAGTGCGACCCACTGTCATCCCACGCTGCCTGGGTTGTGAGAGGCAGGAGCGACCCCTGTTATCCCACGCGGCCCTGGGTTTTGAGAGGCAGAGCGACCCACTGTAATCCCACGCTGCCCTGGGTTGTGAGAGGCAGGGCGACCCACTGTCATCCCACGCTGCCCTGGGTTGTGAGAGGCAGGGCGACCGCTGTCATCCCACGCTGCCCTGGGTTGTGAGAGGCAGGCGACCCACTGTCATCCACGCTGCCCTGGGTTGTGAGAGGCAGAGCGACCACTGTCATCCCACGCTGCCCTGGGTTGTGAGAGGCAGGAGCGACCCACTGTCATCCCACGCGGCCCTGGGTTGTGAGAGGCAGGGCGACCCGCTGTCATCCACGCTGCCCTGGGTTGTGAGAGGAGGAGCGACCCACTGTCATCCCACGCGGCCCTGGGTTGTGAGAGGCAGGGCGACCCGCTGTCATCCCACGCTGCCCTGGGTTGTGAGAGGCAGGAGCGACCCACTGTCATCCCACGCGGCCCTGGGTTGTGAGAGGCAGGGCGACCCACTGTCATCCACGCTGCCTGGGTTGTGAGAGGCAGGAGCGACCCACTGTCATCCACGCTGCCCTGGGTTGTGAGAGGCAGGCAACCCACTGTCATCCCACCTGCCCTGGGTTGTGAGAGGCAGGAGCAACCCACTGTCATCCCACGCTGCCCTGGGTTGTGAGAGGCAGGAGCGACCCACTGTCATCCCACGCTGCCCTGGGTTGTGAGAGGCAGGAGCGACCACTGTCATCCACGCTGCCCTGGGTTGTGAGAGGCAGGAGCGACCCACTGGTCATCCCACGCTGCCCGGGTTGTGAGAGGCAGGAGCGACCCACTGTCATCCCACGCTGCTCTGGGTTGTGCAGTGGTTATGATCCGTGTTTAGCCATTTTAGCATTTTACAAATTCTTTCAGTGATTTTTGATTAATGTGGGGACGTCAGTGTTATAAGATTATGTAATCTTGCGATTATTTTATTGCTCTTTGATATTAACAGGAGTGGGACGACCCCGTGTCCAGACACCTTCATCATATATTAACAGGAGGTGGGACGACTCCGTGTCCAGACACCTTCATCATAATATTAACAGGAGTGGGCGACCTCCGTGTCCAGACACCTTCATCATATATTAACAGGAGTGGGACGACCCTCGTGTCCAGACACCTTCATCATAATATTAACAGGAGTGGGACGACCTCCGTGTCCAGACCCTTCACTATTTAAAGGCAGTGGGACGACCCCGTGTCCAGACACCTTCATCATAATATTAACAGAGTGGGACGACCTCCGTGTCAGACCCCCTTCATCAGAATATTACGGAGTGGGACGACCCCGTGTCAGACACCTCATCATATTATTAACAGGAGTGGAACGACCCCGTGTCCAGACACCTTCATATAATATTAACAGGAGTGGGACGACCCCGTGTCCAGACACCTTCATCATGATATTAACAGGAGTGGAACGACCCCCGTGTCCAGACACCTTCATCATAATATTAACAGGCGTGGCGACGCCCCGTGTCCAGGACACCCTTCATCATGTATTAACAGGAGTGGAACGACCCCGTGTCCAGACACCTTCATCATAATATTAACGGAGTGGGACGACCCCCGTGTCCAGACACCTTCATCATATATTAACAAGGAGTGGGACGACCCCGTGTCCAGACACCTTCATCATTATATTAACAGGAGTGGGCCGACCCCGTGTCCAGACACCTTCTCATAATATTAACAGGAGTGGACGACCCCGTGTCCAGACACCTTCATCATAATATTAACAGGAGTGGACGACCCCCGTGTCCAGACACTTCATCTAATATATTAACAGGAGTGACGACCCCGTGTCAGCCACCTTCATCATAATTTAACAGGAGTGGGACGACCCCCGTGTCCAGACACCTTCATCATGATATTAACAGGAGTGGAAACGACCCCGTGTCCAGACACCTTCATCAATATATTAACAGGGTGTGGGACGACCCCGTGTCCAGACACCTTCTCTGATATTAACAGGAGTGGAACGACCCCCGTGTCAGACCCTTCATCATAATTTACAGGAGTGGGACGACCCCGTGTCCAGACACCTTCATCATAATATTAAAGGAGTGGAACGACCCGTGTCCAGACACTTCATCATAATATTACAGGAGTGGGACGACCCCCGTGTCCAGACACCTTCATCATGATATTAACAGGAGTGGAACGACCCCGTGTCCAGACACCTTCATCATAATATTAACAGGAGTGGACGACCCCCGTGTCCAGACACCTTCATCTGATATTAACAGGAGTGGACGACCCCGTGTCCAGACACCTTCATCATATATAATTAACAGGAGTGGGACGACCCCCGTGTCCAGACACCTTCATCATATATTAACAGGAGTGGGACGACCCCCGTGTCCAGACACCTTCATCATAATATTAACAGGAGTGGGACGACCCCCGTGTCCAGACACCTTCATCATAATATTAACAGGAGTGGGACGACCCCCGTGTCCAGACACCTTCATCATAATATTAACAGGAGTGGGACGACCCCCGTGTCCAGACACCTTCATCATAATATTAACAGGACGTGGGACGACCCCCGTGTCCAGACACCTTCATCATAGTTTAACAGGAGTGGGACGACCCCGTGTCCAGACACCTTCATCATAGTATTAACAGGAGTGAGACGACCCCCGTTTCCAGACACCTTCATCATAATATTAACAGGAGTGGGACGACCCCGTGTCCAGACACCTTCATCATAATATTAACAGGAGTGGGACGACCCCGTGTCCAGACACCTTCATCATAATATTAACAGGAGTGGGACGACCCCGTGTCCAGACCCTTCATCATAATATATTTGAGGTACGTAATTTCTATATAGAAATGAAGAGACACGTGGGAACACGTGGTGATCAAAGTTAGTGTGGTCTTGGCTACACTGACCTTGAACACCACGTGGTGTTCACTGTACTAGCCACTACCAGCAGCAGCAGACAGAGGGACCAGCAGCAGCAGCAGCAGCAGCAGACAGAGATATCAGTAGCAGCAGCAGACAGAGGGACCAGCAGCAGCAGCAGACAGAGATACCAGTAGCAGCAGCAGACAGAGGTACCAGTAGCAGCAGACAGACGTACCAGTAGCTGCAGACAGAGAGACCAGCAGGAGCAGACAGAGAGACCAGCAGCAGCAGACAGAGGTACCAGTAGCAGCAGACAGAGGTACCAGTAAGCAGGCAGACAGAGAGACCAGCAGCAGCAGACAGAGAGCCAACAGCAGCAGACAGAGGTCCAGCAGCAGCAAATAGAGGTACCAGAAGTACCAGCATACAGAGGTACCAGCAGCAGCAGACAGAGGTACCAGCAGCAGCAGACAGAGGACCAGCAGCAGCAGACATAGGTACCAGCAACAGACGGATGTATCAGCAGCAGCAGACAAAGGTACCAGCTGCAGCAGACAAGAGGCCAACAGCAGCAGATATATGTACCAGCGGCAGTAGACATGGGTACAGTATCAGCAGCAGACAGAAGTACCAGCAGCAGCAGACAGAGGGACCAGCAGCGGCAGACATAGGTACGAGCAGCAGCAGACAAAGGTACAGCAGCAGCAGACAGAGATACCAGCAGCAGCAGACAGAGAGACCAGCAGCAGCGGACAGAGGTACCAGCAGCAGACGAAGAGAGACCAGCAGCAGCAGACAAAGGTACCACCAGCAGCAGACAGAGATACCAGCAGCAGCAGACAGAGAGACCAGCAGCAGCGGACAGAGGTACCAGCAGCAGCAGACAGAGAGACCAGCAGCAGCAGAGGTACCAGCAGCAGCAGACAGAGGGACCACAATGGTAGACAGGAGGTACCAGCTGCAACAGACAAGAGGCAACAGCAGAAGATATAGGTACAGCAGCAGACAGACATAGGTACCAGCTGCAGCAGCAAAGAGTCCAACAGCAGAAGATGTAGGTACCAGCGGCAGCAGATATAGGTACCAGCAGCAGCAGCAGCAGACAGAAGTACCATCACCAGCAGACATAGGCACCAGCAACGGCAGAGGTATCAGTAGCAGCAGAGGTACCAGCAGCAGCAGAGAGAGATACCAACAGCAGCAGACAGATACCACCAGCAGCAGATACCAGCAGCAGACAGAGGTACCAGCAGGGTAGGGAAGGTGGTAAGCGGTCGATGGGATGAATGGGATCTCCAGGCTTTGTGTTGAGCTATGTATGTGTGTATGTGTGTGTTGGGGGGGGAGGTGAGCCAGGGTACCAAGTATTTGAGGCGGTGGACCAAGATAAAGAATACGACGTTGTGTGTATGGACTTCAGTGAGGCCTTTGATAAATTCCAGTCAGGAGACTAAGAAACTAGTTCCAGTCAGGAGACTAAGAAACTAGTTCCAGTCAGGAGACTAAGAAACTAGTTCCAGTCAGGAGACTAAGAAACTAGTTCAGTCAGGAGACTAAGAAACTAGTTCCAGTCAGGAGACTAAGAAACTAGTTCCAGTCAGGAGACTAAGAAACTAGTTCCAGTCAGGAGACTAAGAAACTAGTTCCAGTCAGGAGACTAAGAAACTAGTTCCATCAGGAGACTAAGAAACTAGTTCCAGTCAGGAGCATTAGAAATAGTTAAGATAAATAAGATTTTGTTAAGAATGAGTGATCTGAAGAGTATCATTACTGGTTTATATCCCATGTTTTGAAGATTCAAGGTTTCGATCCTAAATTTTTCTTACAAATTCGATGATAACGTTGTTGTGCTCCTTGAACGTGAGATCTTCTGACATCATTTCCAGTTCTCTCACATCTGACTTACGTTCTACTGAGTGGTTTGAATTTGTCTTGTACTCTGGTCTTGTTTTTATTTTCACCATTTCCATGGATAATAATGAAGT
>NC_069402.1:73194638-73215847 GCF_026875155.1 Cherax quadricarinatus
AATGAAAAGTCCCTTAAATTTGAGCTAAAAGTAGCGGGAAATTTTCGTTTTTTACAAAGTTCAAAAGAAAATAAATCATGCCAAGCGTCCAATACTCATCAATGGGGCAATTTTTTTACAAGTGCGCTGATATTATTTATACTTTCACACTAATGCAGTAGTCTGCATAACAGTAAATCTTCTATTTTTTGTAAGAATAAAATTCAAAGTGGAAAGCCAAAGAAATATATAGAGGGGCCTGGAGATGTCACTAACGAACAGAGGAAATGCTATTTTAGTGCCAAGAATGTCTTTCTTGTTTATTCTGGACCCTATTTGGAAATTGGCATCTTTTGAAATTTGTGTGAAATTGGCAAAATTGCTAAATTCTGACCACTGTATTGGATAGTTGAAATCAGTAAATGGGTGGTTTCTTGTACTCATTCAATGGAAAAAACGGAGTTCTAGAGAAATAGTTATGATTTTTGTCGACTAGTACACAGGAAGTGGCCAAAAATAGGGATAAAAGTGGGCAAAATCGCCGATGCATAAACATCGTCAAGACCGCTAACTTCGCGAGAGCATAATTCCGTAAGTTTTCCATCAAATTTCATACTTTTGGTGTCATTATGATTGGGAAAAGATTCTCTATCTTTTCATGAGAAAAAATAATTTTCTTTTTTTTTTGAAATTTGGCCGACCCTGAGAACAAGTCTCGGAGAGGGCCTGTCGACCCTCAAAGGGTTAAGGGGCCAGTCATCCAATTTCTGGCGCTCTTTATAAAAAAATTGTTGCTTTTTTGTTTACCGTCGGATTTTCTTCAGTTTTGGTGCAGAAGACGAAGTGTTTTCTCTATTTCCTGTAAATATTTATCAATAAGATACCTCAAACAACAACTGAGAAAGGACTGATTTACTGAAAATGCCCTTTGGCAGGAAGGTATTCCTATATGGGATGACGTAAGGTTGTTTGGACACTTGGTGCCGAGAGAACAATGCTAATACGAATTTTTCAGTGTTTCCTTTCCTCTAAATAACTTTATTTCACAAAAAAAATAGTTTGTTAGTTCTTGGAAAGTTGCAAAAAATATGCCCTTTACTCCCACATAAATCCCAAAGTATTTGGAATTTTTCCAAAAATAAATAATAGCAAATTAGAGAAATCATTATTCTACAATTTTTGTGAATATATTCCATTTAATTAAGTAATAAGGGGGAAATAAGCGAAATAAGTGAATAAGTTACTTCCAAGATATTGGCCTGGAACGCCGGCCGGCCGGCCGTCTCGAAAAAAAAAATTTTGCGAAAATCTCATTTGTTTCGGTGGGTTTCTTAGTAAAGTGATGTTCTAGTGTAGTTATCCTCTTCAAAACACTGTTTTCTCTTACTCAAAGACCAGAGAATACGACATGGAGATGAGTAACTCATTTATATCGAAATATTTCTGGTGGACTCTCGCCATATATGGCCTATTTTATTCAGTCTAGAGTATATAACATGTTTGTATGTTATTTATAGTGTTTATTATATCATATTATATCAATTCTGATAGATAAATAAGCCATGGAGTTGATATAAGCGTAATAATGAAGTGATTTCTCCTGGCTCTCTGGAGCGGGAATACTGCTTGTGTTCCCAGATGGTTCCTGATTGGCTAGAAGTGCATATAAGCTCCACCTACTTTTCTATGATGCCAAATAGTCAATTATTATATCAGAAAGAATAATGCAAGAAAAAGCGATAAAAAACAAGGAACAAATTCCAAAAAAATATATGGCTGTGAGCAGATGTGCTGCCCACATCACCGTCACCATACCTGATATAAATGACTATAATTTCTTGTAGAAGGAGGGGTGTTAATGTTGCAGTTTAAAAACTGTAGTGTAAAGCACCCTTCTGGCAAGACAGTGATGGAGTGAATGATGGTGAAAGTTTTTCTTTTTCGGGCCACCCTGCCTTGGTGGGAATCGGCCGGTGTGATAATAAAAAATAAAAAAAAATAAATTTCTTGTAGAATGTCATAGAACATTGATTCTTGTACCATTGTGTTGCCAAAGAGTTAAGCTATTTTTCTATATGAATAACTCAATTTCCATAATTTTTATATTTTTTTAAAGCGCTCAAAAAATTGGATGACAGGCCAAAAGCCTGTCATGCCAAAAGCCCCTTGTATGCAGAGCATTATGGGCAGGCTTAAAATTAACTTAAGATTAACTAAGCAATGATATATTCAGTGGTAAAAATTATAGTAAACAAATAACAATTAAGCACAAATGAGTATTTCAAAGTCAGGTCATTTGCTGAGTTGCTATGCATTCAGTGGAATGGAGTATTCTATTGGGCAATGTAATTAAAAAAAAAGTTTCATAGGGTCACAGGTTATACATTTATGAGATACAATTATTCAGTATTTATTTAGTTGTGGGTGAGTAAGTAATTTTTAAGAAGAGACTTGAATTTATAAACAGTGTTTCTTTTATATTATTATTTTGGCATCTTCAAGACCAGTTACACTCTTAATGAGTGGCTCTGAGACAGACAAGCAGACAGACAGGCACAGGTAGACAGAAAGACAGACACACAGGTAGACAGAAAGACACACAGGTAGACAGAAAGACACACAGGTAGACAGAAAGACATACATGCAGGTAGACAGAAAGACGGACACACAGGTAGATAGAAAGACAAACACACAGGTAGACAGAAAGATAGACACACAGGTAGACGAAAGACAGATAAACAGACAAAGACGGATAAACAGACACAGAAAGATACAGACAAACACAAATATACAGGCAGACAGATACAGACAGGTTATGTGCAACAGTGAAAACAAAATAGAGAGTTCGAGAGTAAGAGCCTTTCTTGCCAGTCTCCAGTGCAAGATTCAGACTTCATCTTAGGGGCCATGGTGAAATTTACCGTCCAATTAGTACAGTTAATATAGTATGATGCTGCTGATAGGACAGGGTTACTCAAACTGATGCTGCCTGCATGACACATTGCCGCCGTGAGTATCATCAAATATTGTACAGAGGTATGCATCAGCCGGCCCAGCCCAGCTGCCAGATGCACGGTCATAAGTCAAGTGGACGTATGTCAAGAAGGTCGTAAGTCAGATGGTAGGTATATTATCTTCTGCTCTGCTACCTTTGCATTCAGATCTTTATATTCAGTGGAGTGTATTGCTATGATTCAAGATCTTTGCAGTCAGTGGAGTGTACAGTGGACCTTCCCTTTTTGTTGGGCTCTGTTTTCGTGAATTTCAGTTACCCGTCAACTTTTTTCATAAAAATATTGGCTCAGTTTTCGTTACTTTCCTCTGTTCTCGTTGGTAGTACAGTACCTGTCTGAGTGCCGCATGCACACAAAGCCTCCCATACACACATTCTGAGGCAGTGTTGCTTTGTTTCGCGGTGAGTGAACATTATCCTACGAGGCCATAGGAAACATTTTGTAATAATTCATTGTTTTTTGCACTTGTTTATTCTGTGTGACTGCTAAATAAGCCACCATGGGCTCAAAGAAAGCTGTTACTGCCAGAAGGCGAGAAACATGATAGAATTCAAGAAAAAACTCATAGCAAAGTACCATAGTGGAGACGGAAGAGAGAGGGGAGAGTGTGCCTTCTTCAGTGACTCAGTGATTCTGCGATATGTACAACACTAAAGCAACAGAAAGTGATAAAGGCTATAGCGCCAGCCAATAAAGAGTGTATCATTAACAGTGTAGCAAGTAAGTTAAGCGATTAAGCGATAGAAAAAGGATGACACGAAACTGACTTATCCAATGTTATTGAAGGTATATAGGGTCACTGACAAACATATGCTGCCCTGCCTATCTTCCACCACCCTAAACCAATGCCAGCATCTTCAAGGTACAGTAAGTGTAAATATTTCTTATTTTATTTTTTTTTATTATCACACCGGCCGATTCCCACCAAGGCAGGGTGGCCCGAAAAAGAAAAACTTTCACCATCATTCACTCCATCACTGTCTTGCCAGAAGGGTGCTTTACACTACAGTTTTTAAACTGCAACATTAACACCCCTCCTTCAGAGTGCAGGCACTGTACTTCCCATCTCCAGGACTCAAGTCCGGCCTGCCGGTTTCCCTGAATCCCTTCATAAATGTTACTTTGCTCACACTCCAACAGCACGTCAAGTATTAAAAACCATTTGTCTCCATTCACTCCTATCAAACACGCTCACGCATGCCTGCTGGAAGTCCAAGCCCCTCGCACACAAAACCTCCTTTACCCCCTCCCTCCAACCCTTCCTAGGCCGACCCCTACCCCGCCTTCCTTCCACTACAGACTGATACACTGTTTCGCTCCATTCTCTCTACATGTCCGAACCACCTCAACAACCCTTCCTCAGCCCTCTGGACAACAGTTTTGGTAATCCCGCACCTCCTCCTAACTTCCAAACTACGAATTCTCTGCATTATATTCACACCACACATTGCCCTCAGACATGACATCTCCACTGCCTCCAGCCTTCTCCTCGCTGCAACATTCATCACCCACGCTTCACACCCATATAAGAGCGTTGGTAAAACTATACTCTCATACATTCCCCTCTTTGCCTCCAAGGACAAAGTTCTTTGTCTCCACAGACTCCTAAGTGCACCACTCACTCTTTTTCCCTCATCAATTCTATGATTCACCTCATCTTTCATAGACCCATCCGCTGACACGTCCACTCCCAAATATCTGAATACGTTCACCTCCTCCATACTCTCTCCTCCAATTGATATTCAATCTTTCATCACCTAATCTTTTTGTTATCCTCATAACCTTACTCTTTCCTGTATTCACCTTTAATTTTCTTCTTTGCACACCCTACCAAATTCATCCACCAATCTCTGCAACTTCTCTTCAGAATCTCCCAAGAGCACAGTGTCATCGGCAAAGAGCAGCTGTGACAACTCCCACTTTGTGTGTGATTCTTTTATCTTTAACTCCACGCCTCTTGCCAAGACCCTCGCATTTACTTCTCTTACAACCCCATCTATAAATATATTAAACAACCACGGTGACATCACACATCCTTGTCTAAGGCCTACTTTTACTGGGAAAAAATTTCCCCCTTTCCTACATACTCTAACTTGAGCCTCACTATCCTCGTAAAAACTCTTCACTGCTTTCAGTAACCTACCTCCTACACCATACACTTGCAACATCTGCCACATTGCCCCCCTATCCACCCTGTCATACGCCTTTTCCAAATCCATAAATGCCACAAAGACCTCTTTAGCCTTTCTAAATACTGTTCACTATATGTTTCACTGTAAACACCTGGTCCACACACCCCCTACCTTTCCTAAAGCCTCCTTGTTCATCTGCTATCCTATTCTCCGTCTTACTCTTAATTCTTTCAATTATAACTCTACCATACACTTTACCAGGTACACTCAACAGACTTATCCCCCTATAATTTTTGCACTCTCTTTTATCCCCTTTGCCTTTATACAAAGGAACTATGCATGCTCTCTGCCAATCCCTAGGTACCTTACCCTCTTCCATACATTTATTAAATAATTGCACCAACCACTCCAAAACTATATCCCCACCTGCTTTTAACATTTCTATCTTTATCCCATCAATCCCGGCTGCCTTACCCCCTTTCATTTTACCTACTGCCTCACGAACTTCCCCCACACTCACAACTGGCTCTTCCTCACTCCTACAAGATGTTATTCCTCCTTGCCCTATACACGAAATCACAGCTTCCCTATCTTCATCAACATTTAACAATTCCTCAAAATATTCCTTCCATCTTCCCAATACCTCTACCTCTCCATTTAATAACTCTCCTCTCCTATTTTTAACTGACAAATCCATTTGTTCTCTAGGATTTCTTAACTTGTTAATCTCACTCCAAAACTTTTTCTTATTTTCAACAAATTTATAAAGTGTAAATATTTCTTATTTATAAATTACATACATTGTAGAGGAGAGAGAGAGATTTTGGGAAATGTTGAGTGAATGTGTGGGGAGTTTTGAATCAAGTGTGAGACTAATGGTGGTTGGGGATTTCAATGCTAAAGTGGGTAAAAATGTTATGGAGGTAATAGTAGGTAAATTTGGGGTGCGAGGGGTAAATGTAAATGGGGAGCCTTTAATTGAGCTATGTGTAGAAAGAGATTTGGTAATAGGTAATACATATTTTATGAAAAAGAGGATAAATAAATACACAAGGCATGATGTAGCACGTAATGAAAGTAGTTTATTAATTATGTATTGGTGGATAAAAGGTTGATGGGTAGGCTCCAGGATGTACATGTTTATAGAGGGGCAACTGATATATCGGATCATTATTTAGTTGTAGCTACAGTTAGAGTAAAAGGTAGATGAGAAAAGAGGAAGGTGGCAACAACAAGTAAGAGGGAGGTGAAAGTGTATAAACTAAGGGAGGAGGAAGTTCAGGTGAGATATAACGACTATTGGCAGAAAGGTGGACTAGTGCAAAGATGAGTAGTGGGGGGTTGAAGAGGGTTGGAATAGTTTTAAAAATGCAGTATTAGAATGTGGGGCAGAAGTTTGTGGTTATTGGAGGGTGGGGGCAGGAGGAAAGAGGAGTGATTGGTGGAATGATGAAGTAAGGGTGTGATAAAAGAGAAAAAGGTAGCTTATGAGAGGTTTTTACAAAGCAGAAGTGTTAAAGAAGAGCAGAGTATATGGAGAGTTTAAAAAAAAGGTGAAGAGAGTGGGTGAGAGAGTGCAAAAGGAGAGCAGATGATAGAGTGGGAGAGGCACTGTCAAGAAATTTTAATGAAAATAAGAAAAAATTTTGGAGGAGTTAAACAAGTTAAAAAAAGCCTAGGGAAAGTATGGATTTGTCAGTTAAAAACAGAGTAGGGGAGTTAGTAGATGGGGAGATGGAGGTATTAGGTAGATGGCGAGAATATTTTGAGGAACTTTTAAATGTTCAGGAAGAAAGAGAGGCGGTAATTTCATGCACTGGTCAGGGAGGTATACCATCTTTTAGGAGTGAAGAAGAGCAGAATGTAAGTGTGGGGGAGGTACGTGAGGCATTACATAGAATGAAAGGGGGTAAAACAGCTGGAACTGATGGGATCATGACAGAAATGTTAAAAGCAGGGGGGGCTATAGTGTTGGAGTGGTTGGTACTTTTGTTTAATAAATGTTTGAAAGAGGGGAAGGTACCTAGGGGTTGGCAGAGAGCTGTATAGTCCCTTATATAAAGGGAAAAGGGGACAAAAGAGATTGTAAAAATTATAGAGGAATAAGTTTACTGAGTATACCAAGAAAAGTGTACGGTAGGGTTATAATTGAAAGAATTAGAGGTAAGACAGAATGTAGGATTGCGGATGAGCAAGGAGGTTTCAGAGTGGGTAGGGGATGTGTAGATCAAGTGTTTACATTGAAGCATATATGTGAACAGTATTTAGATAAAGGTAGGGAAGTTTTTTATTGCATTTATGGGTTTAGAAAAGGCATATGATAGAGTGGATGGAGGAGCAATGTGCAGATGTTGCAAGTACATGGAATAGGTGGTAAGTTATTAAATGCTGTAAAGAGTTTTATGAGGATAGTGAGGCTCAGGTTAGGGTGTGTAGAAGAGAGGGAGACATACTTCCTGGTAAAAGTAGGTCTTAGACAGGGATGTGTAATGTCACCATGGTTGTTTAATATATTTATAGATGGGGTTGTAAAGGAAGTAAATGCTAGGGTGTTCGGGAGAGGGATGGGATTAAATTTTTGGGGAATTTAAATTCAAAATGGGAATTGACACAGTTACTTTTTGCTGATGATACTGTGCTTATGGGAGATTCTAAAGAAAATTTGCAAAGGTTAGTGAATGAGTTTGGAAATGTGTGTAAAGGTAGAAAGTTTGAAAGTGAACATAGAAAAAGAGTAAGGTGATGAGGGTATCAAATGACTTATATAAAAAAAATTGGATATCAAATTGGGGAGGAGGAGTATGGAAGAAGTGAATGTTTTCAGATACTTGGGAGTTGACGTGTCGGCGGATGGATTTATGAAGGATGAGGTTAATCATAGAATTGATGAGGGAAAAAAGGTGAGTGGTGCGTTGAGGTATATGTGGAGTCAAAAAACGTTATTTATGGAGGCAAAGAAGGGGAATGTATGAAAGTATAGTAGTACCAACACTCTTATATGGGTGTGAAGCTTGGGTGGAAAATGCAGCAGCGAGGAGATGGTTGGAGGCAGTGGAGATGTCCTGTTTAAGGGCAATGTGTGGTGTAAATATTATGCAGAAAATTCGGAGTGTGGAAATTAGGAAAAGGTGTGGAGTTAATAAAAGTATTAGTCAGAGGGCAGAAGAGGGGTTGTTGAGGTGGTTTGGTCATTTAGAGAGAATGGATCAAAGTAGAATGACATGGAAAGCATATAAATCTATAGGGGAAGGAAGGCGCGGTAGGGGTCGTCCTCGAAAGGGTTGGAGAGAGGGGGTAAAGGAGGTTTTGTGGGCGAGGGGCTTGGACTTCCAGCATGCGTGCATGAGTGTGTTATATAGGAGTGAATGGAGACGAATGGTACTTGGGACCTGACGATCTGTTGGAGTGTGAGCAGGGTAATATTTAGTGAAGGGATTCAGGGAAACCGGTTATTTTCATATAGTCGGACTTGAGTCCTGGAAATGGGAAGTACAATGCCTGCACTTTAAAGGAGGGGTTTGGGATATTGGCAGTTTGGAGGGATATGTTGTGTATCTTTATATGCTTCTAAACTGTTGTATTCTGAACACTTCTGCAAAAACAGTGATAATGTGTGAGTGTGGTGAAAGTGTTGAATGATGATGAAAGTATTTTCTTTCTGGGGATTTTCTTTCTTTTTTGGGCCACCCTGCCTCGGTGGGAGACGACCAACTTGTTGAAAAAAAAAAACGTACATTGTTTATGTGAATAGGGTTGGTGGCTTCTGCTGCCACCTCCACTACCACTAATATGTACAGCTTCTCTCAGTGGCCCTTATAAACCCAACAACAGCAACACCACCACCACATACTCCTCACATACATAATGACATATTTTATTCATTCTAGAGTATTTACAGTGGTACCCCAAGTTTCCTACAGCTCGCAACTCCAACAATTATGTAAGTGTATTATTGTAAGTGCTTTTGTAAGTGTATTTTTGGGGGTCTGAAATGGACTAATCTAATTTACATTATTCCTTATGGGAACAAATTCGTTTGCTAACAGCACTTTAACAGCCTTCTGGAACAAATTTTGTATGAAATTCGGGGTACCACTGTATCATATTTCTGTGTTATTAATATTGTTTATTATGTCATATTAGATGAATTGTGATAGATAAATAAGCCGTGGATTATAGTTCTTCTCTATAAAATGTATTTTTTGTTTATGCTTTTGGATGTCTGAAATGGATTAATTGGACTTATGTTATTTCTTACGGGAAAAATGGTTTCAGTTTTAGTCGACTTCACATTTCGTCAGACTCTCTGGAATGAATTAAAGACGAAAAGGGAGGGTCCACTGTATTTCTATAAAAATATAAACCAAAAAAAAGCAGGAACATTGTACGGTCTAGGGGGCCCATGCGAGGCGGTTCAAGTCACCCCCCCGCTTAAACAAACCCCACCAGTTAGATAAAGTCACCCCATTAAGGGAAGGACACGGCATCAGCCCTTTTACAAAAGTCGTCATCCCCCAACTCATACCCCTCAGTATTTATCCAACGTTTTTTAAAACTCACAATGTTTAGCTTCTATGAGGGTGTTTTTAGAGTTTGTTCCACTCTCCACAACTCGTTACCAAACCTTTTTTATTGCCCTCTTACCCCCTTTTCATTTACAGGATGTCAGGGTAAAATAAGTTGAGAAGTTCAAACCTTTCTGGGGAGTAAAAAAAATCACAAGTAAAAATTTAGGCCCTTTACTAAACATTGCCCCCCCGGTATTCGATGGCATTGGTATACGTTAAATTCGGTATTTTTTTAAATTTTAACACCAAAAATTTTTGCCTCGCCACTGTTAAAAAACCCCCACACCGCGATTGGGTCCAGGACGCGCCCACATGACTGCCAGTTTTACAAGCCACCATGTGTTTCGCATCTAGCTTTACATTGGGAATTCCATTTTATCCGGGTTTTTTTGGGTGCTTGTTTCTGCAAAATAATCACCTGGGCCACAAGAAAGCTTCTAGCCAACCCTGTGGAAAAAAGGGAGAATTAGAGGGAAAAATTAAAAAAGATTTTAAAGGGGTTTGGGCAACCCTGGAACCCTATCCCGTTGGGAACCCATTGTGCCTACTTCAAAATTAAGGAAATGTGTGCAAAGGGGGTTGAGCTGCAAACCTTTATGTGAAAATACCCCAACACACCATTGCAAGCCTGTTGGTGATTATTTTAAAAAAACAAATTTTGTGGCCCATTTTAGGCAAATCAAAAAGGAACGGGGGGTACAGACTTATGGACAGATTTTTTTACGACAAGGTCCAGTGACTCTCG
The DNA here is from genome assembly GCF_026875155.1 of Cherax quadricarinatus. Classification (NCBI taxonomy): domain Eukaryota; kingdom Metazoa; phylum Arthropoda; class Malacostraca; order Decapoda; family Parastacidae; genus Cherax; species Cherax quadricarinatus. The sequence continues at coordinate 73,205,077 of NC_069402.1, forward strand.
GCTGGTTAGTGGTTAAAAGAAGAAGGGGAAAAAAACCCCAGAAAAGGGCTTGCTTTTTTTTTTTTTTTTTTAAAAAAATTACCCCCCTCCTTTTTCCCCCCTTTTTCCCCCCTCCCCATCCCCCAAACATCACCAATCTTCATTAAATAATGTCATGTATTCTATTTTTTAGTAGGTTACTCTACTTGCTGTTTCTTCGTTTGTGTGCATTAAACTAAATATTTTATGGGAAAACTTTTTTTTCATAGATTTTGGGGGCTTGCACAATTTAATTGATTTCCATTATTTCTTATGGGGAAAAATTAAATTTACCTTCCGATAATTTTGGCATAAATGACTCTCAGGAACAGATTAAAATCGTATCCAGGGGGCCTGGAGTTTACCCGGAAGAGTTCCCCGGGGGCAAAGCCCCCCCGGCCCGTTTTGTGACCCGCCTCCCTTGGTCAGGTCCCAGGGGGCGACCCACACCCGTCGACTAACACCAAGTACCCATTTTTTTGATGGGAACTGACAAAGGGGGAAAAAACACGTCCTTTTTTTACTCGGCGGGAATCGAACCCAGGCCCTCGCCGTGTGAACGAGACGTTTTTCCCCGGCCCCCCAGGCACCACTGTATTGTTCTTAAAGCAGCAATAAAAAAATGCAGTGGGCCCCCCGCCTAACAATATTAATCCGTTCCCTTTGAGCTCATTTTAGCCGAAATTATCGTTAGCCCAGTTAATTTTTTCCCCCAAAAAAATAATGGAAATCCATTAATCCTTTTCCCGCAGCCAAAAGTGTTAAAAAAAAATTTTTCATGAAATATACATTTCCCTACAAAAAAAACAATAAAACATGCACAATAACTCATAAATAAATGTTAAAATGACACTTAGTATATTTAAAGAGTATTGATGAGGGATGAACACTTTTTTTCTTGAACACTCTGCGATTTTCAAGTGATACACAGTAAAGATTTCATTTTTGCAATCCCCACTGATTACAACGAACATTAAGTTACCCTTCTTTCATAGGCTTGGCCCTACGAGTGCATTTCTCCTGAAATTTGGGTCCTGTTGGCATTTTCTTCAAACGGGCCGTTTCGCCCAAAATTGAACACTTGGGGATAAATTTTTCGCTTCGCCATGCCTTATCACATGTTAACCACCAATTTTTAAAATCTCAAAACCCAAAACCTTTGCTGGCCTTAAATTCCCCAAATATGACACTAACCCCCGGCATTTTTTCCCGTTCACCCTGGGGGGTTAGTTTACTGTTGTGGGGCGCATCCGGGGGACAAGTTAAGGGCCCCAAGGGAAAAAAGTTACAGTCCTCGATATGCACTGGCTTTTCTTGGTTATCCTGGGTGGCAACCCCCTGGGGTTAAACTTTTTTCGTTTTTTTTTCAAATTAAGCCACACCAACAATACTCTTCCACATCTTTTAGTAGTACAGCTGATGGTGGGGGAGCAACAGGAGTGGTGCAGCACAGCTGCTGTGGGGGCAGCAGCAGCTGACTGATCCAGCAACAGTGACTGTCCAGCAACACTGACCGTGGTGAGCAACAGCTGCTGAACCAGCAACACGATGGTCCGCAACAGCTGCCGTGGTGCAACTAAAGCTGCTGAAAACCAGCAAACAGCTGTGGTCCAGCAACACTGCTGGGTGCAGCAACAGCTGACTGATCCGCAACAGCTACATCCGAACAGTGCTGGTCCCGCACACTGACCATGGGGCGCAACAGCTGACTGGTCAGCAAAAGTACCATGGGCGCAACACTGACTGGGCCAGCAACAGCGACTGGTTCCCCCCAAAAATGACAGGGGTGCCGCAGCGACGTGGCGATAGATTTCTCACCCTTTTTTTTCCCAGGGTTGGCACAAGAAGCTTTTTTTGGGCCCCTGGGGGCTTGTTTAGCGTTAAAAACTAAAAACAATGGAAAAAATACAAAACTACGAATGATGCACAAAGAGCCCCCCTGGGGTTGTAAACAATACACAGTGCTGGGAGGACAGGGTTTGGAGAGTCATGTTTGGCAGAAACAATTATGGTGAGCAGCAGCAGCTGACCATGGGCAGCAGCAGTGACGTAGTGCAGCAGCACGACCCCTGGTGCGGAGCAGCTCACCGGGTTCAGCAACAATACTGTGGTGCAGCAGCTTCACCATGGTGCAGCAGCAGCTACGTGGTGCAGCACACTGACAGGGTTCAGCAACACTGACGTGGTGCAGCAAGTTGACCATGGTGCAGCAACAGCTGACGGTGGTGCAGCAACAGCGACCGGGTGAGGCAACACCTGACGCGGTAGAAGTTTTTCTCACCCTTTTTACCCAGGCTGGCACTAAACTTTTTTTGGGGCCCAGGGGGCCATGGGGTTTTACTTTTTTTATTTATTATTTTTTTAAAAATTTTTGGGTTGCACACATCAGAGGTAAAAAAAAATACAGAAAAGGCAGTTGCCAAAGGGGGCCATTTATACTATGCTAGCATTAGGGGCTGGTTTAAAAAATTAACTTAAATGAACTAAGCAAGATGACATCGGTGATAAAATTTTAATGTAACGTTTACATAAACACAAGTGATATTACAAAGACGGGTCATAGGGTTTGTAGCATTGTTTACATTCAGTAAATGGAGTTTCTGTTAGGTAGTGATTTAAAAAAAAAATAAAATTTGATTGGGGGTTTTAGGGAATTTCATTTATGTGATATAATTTTTGAGAAACATTTAAATATACAATTTTTAAGGGTTTTTTATTCAGTATTTATTTGGTTTTGGGTGAGTAAGTGATCTTTGAGAAGAGACTTGAATTTATAAACAGGTAGTGTTTCTTTATATTTACAGGTAATGAGTTCCAGATTTTAGGGCCTTTTATGTGCATTGAGTTTTTGCAAAGTGTGAGATGGACACGAGGAACATCAAAGAGTGATCTGTTGCCTTGTGTTATGGTCATGTGTTCTGTTGAGGTTGGCAAGGAGTATGTTTGAGGGGAGGGTTAATATCAGAGTTAAGTGTTCTATGTATGTAATAGGTGCAGTAATAAGTATGAATGTTTTGTATGGTGAATAGGTTTAGTGTATTGAATATTGGTGGAGTGTGCTGCCTATAGTGAGAATTTGTTATCATTCTAACTGCAGCCTTTTGTTGGGTAATAGTGGTCTGAGATGTTTACTTGTTGTTGAGCCCCATGCACAAATTCCATAGGTGAGATAGGGGTAAATAAGAGAGTGATATAAGGCCAGGAGGGCTGACTGTGGAGCATAGTACCGTATCTTCGATAGTATGCCTACAGTCTTGGAATTTTCTTAGAAATTTGTTGTATATGTGTATGAAATTTGAGTCTATTATCAAGGTGGATTCCTAAGAATTTTCCCTCTGTTAGCTTTGTGATAGGTGATCCGTTTATCATTATGTTAAGAGGGACATCTGTAGCTCTGTTACCAAACTGAATGAAGTAGGTTTTGTCAATGTTTAGTGTAAGTTTGTTAGTCCTCATCCAGGTAGATATTTTCTGTAATTCGGTATTTACAGTATTGGCTAGCGTGACTGGGCTCGGGTGGGAGAAGACGTATGTAGTGTCATCTGCAAATAGTGTGGGTTTGAGTAATTGCGAAGCATTTGGTAGGTCATTTATGTATAGGAGAAAGAGAAGAGGGCCAAGGACACTTCCCTGTGGGACACCAACTGTAATTGGTTGTGCAGAAGAGTTTGCCCCATTTGCATACACATATTGGCTTCTGTTGCTGAGGTATGACTTGAGGTAGTTGAGGGAGTGCCCTCTTATACCATAGTGTGACAATTTTACGTGGAGCAAGTCATGGTTAACTGTATCAAAGCTTTACGTAAGTCAATGAAGATCCCCAGTGGGACTTCTTTTTCTCTATTGCAGTGTATATATGTTCTAGCATGTGTATAATAGCATCATTAGTATTTTTATTTGGCCTGAATCCAAATTGGCAGGGGTTGAGTATGTTTTGGGAGATAAGGTAGGAGTAGATTCGTTTATGAATTAATTTTTCGAAGATTTTTGAGAGAGGGTGTAAGTTGGATATTGGCCTATAGTTATTCAACTCTGTTTGGTCTCCTCCTTTGTGGATCGGGGTGACCCTTGCTATTTTGAGTACTGGGGGGAAGGTGGAGGATTCAATGGATTTGTTAAAGGTGTTGCAATGATTGGTGAAGCACTTGTGACACTTTTTTGTATATAAAGGGTGGTAGGTATTTAAATCTCCTCCCTTGTTTTTTAGCGTGTTGATAATAAGGGAGACTTCGTATGGGTTAGTCGGAGCTAGGAACAGTGTGTTGGGTAGTTCCCGTGAGGTAGTCATTTGGGGGGGTATCTGAGCTTGGGATTTTATTGGCAAGGTTTTGTCTATAGTGGAAAAGAAGTCATTGAGTCTGTTTTGCTGTTTCTGTTGGTGGGAGTTGGGGTTCATCTGATTTTGCTAATTTTATTTCGTTTATTTCGTGATATTTTTTTTGTTCCTAGAATTTCTGATAGGGTTTTCCAGGTCTTTTTTATATCACCTCGTAGTTGGATAATCTGTTCTCATAATACAATTTTTTTGCCCTTCTTATCAGGCTGGTTAGGATTGACGAGTAACGTTTTGTTTGGTCTCTGGTTATGTGACCCATTCTGTACTGTTTTTCATATTGGTGTTTTGTATTTATGGATTTGAGAATGCTGGGTGTTAACCAGGGACTGTTCAGTCTCTTAGCTGTCATCTGTTTAGTTTTTTTAGGGCAGTGCTTGTTATAGAGGTATTGGGTCTTTTTTAGAAAATTATTAATACATTCGTCAATATCTGTATAGATTTCTAGCTCAGTGTGCCAGTCAATGTTTGCTACTGCTGTTGTGAAGTTATTAATGGCTGCCTCATTGTGAAGTCTGAAGGTGACTTAGCAGTTACAATCACTATAAACAATGCAATAATACAAAATGTATCGAATGTATGCATGCAACCGGCCACCCTGGCTTGTAAACAATGACGGCAAGGCAGCTGAGGCGCTCAGGCTGGATGGACAGGTTTTGGAGAAACCACATTGGGCGAGTTTTTTATCGTTAAGCGGGCCAAAATTTTTACACTCGAATGCTTCGTTAGGCAGATTTAACATTATGCGATGCGTTCGTTAGGCGAGGGTCCACTGTATTAAGATTTCCTCTCATATCTTACAAATGTGTAATTATATTTACAAATAACTATGTACAGGACCTTAAGGTTTCATTTCCAATCACACGAATAAAGTTACTAGTCATTACCCAGAGGTAATGACTAGTATATATATACATATACATATATATACATACCCCTCTGGGTTTTCTTCTATTTTCTTTCTAGTTCTTGTTCTTGAAGAGAAGTTGCAGAGATTGGTGGATGAATTTGGTAGGGTGTGCAAAAAGAAGAAAATTAAAAGTGAATACAGGAAAGAGTTAAGGTTATGAGGATAACAAAAAGATAGGTGATGAAAGTTGGATATCGGATTGGAGGGAGAGAGTATGGAGGAGGTGAATGTATTCAGATAATTGGGAGTGGACGTGTCAGCGGATGGGTCTATGAAAGATGAGGTGAATCATAGAATTGATGAGGGGAAAAGGTGAGTGGTGCACTTAGGAGTCTGTGGAGACAAAGAACTTTGTCCTTGGAGGCAAAGAGGGGAATGTATGAGAGTATAGTTTTACCAACACTCTTATATGGGTGTGAAGCATGGGTGATGAATGTTGCAGCGAGGAGAAGGCTGGAGGCAGTGGAGATGTCATGTCTGAGGGCAATGTGTGGTGTGAAATATAATGCAGAGAATTCGTAGTTTGGAAGTTAGGAGGAGGTGCGGGATTACCAAAACTGTTGTCCAGAGGGCTGAGGAAGGGTTGTTGAGGTGGTTCGGACATGTAGAGAGAATGGAGCGAAACAGAGTGACTTCAAGAGTGTATCAGTCTGTAGTGGAAGGAAGGCAGGGTAGGGGTCGGCCTAGGAAAGGTTGGAGGGAGGGGGTAGAGGAGGTTTTGTGTGCAAGGGGCTTGGACTTCCAGCAGGCATGCGTGAGCGTGTTTGATAGGAGTGAATGGAGACAAATGGTTTTTAATACTTGACGTGCTGTTCGAGTGTGAGCAAAGTAACATTTATGAAGGGGTTCAGGCAACCGGCAGGCCGACTTGAGTCCTGGAGAGGGGAAGTACAGTGCCTGCACTCTGAAGGAGGGGTGTTAATGTTGCAGTTTAAAAACTGTAGTGTAAAGAAACCCTTCTGACAAGACAGTGATGGAGTGAATGATGGTGAAAGTTTTTCTTTTTCGGGCCACCCTGCCTTAGTGGGAATCGGGGGTGTGATAATAAAAAAAATAAAAAATATAAAATCTCCATGGGGAAGTGGAACAGAATTCTTCCTCCGTAAGCCATGCGTGTTGTAAGAGGCGACTAAATTGCCGGGGGCAAGGAGCTAGTAACCCCTTCTCCTGTATATATTACTAAATGTAAAAGGAGAAAAATTTCGTTTTTCCTTTGGGCCACCCCACCTCGGTGGGATACGGCCGGTGTGTTGAAAGAAAGAAAGAACTATGTACAGGACCTTAAGGTTTCATTTCCAAAACCACACGATAAAGTTACTAGTCATTACCCAGAGGTTTTCAGATCTCTGGTGAATATATCAGATAGTTGACATTTGACATAACACAGATAAGTTCCCCAGGACCTAGGTAGTAGGTTGGTAGACAGCAACTGCCCAGGGAGGTACTACCATCCTGCCAAGTGAGTGTAAAATGAAAGCCTGTAATTGTTTTACATGATAGGATTGCTGGTGTCTTTTGTCTGTCTCATAAACATGCAAGATTTCAGGTACGTCTTGCTACTCCTACTTACACTTAGGTCACACTACACATACATGTACAAGCATATATATACACACCCCTCTGGGTTTTCTTCTATTTTCTTTCTAGTTCTTGTTCTTGTTTATTTCCTCTTATCTCCATGGGGAAGTGGAATAGAATTCTTCCTTCGTAAGCCATGTGTGTTGTAAGAGGCAACTAAAATGCCGGGAGCAAGGGCTAGTAACCCCTTCTCCTGTATATATTGCTAAATGTAAAAGGAGAAACTTTCGTTTTTCCTTTTGGGCCACCCCGCCTCGGTGGGATACGGCCGGTTTGTTGAAAGAAAAGAAGAAGTCCCCCATGAGCACCTTATGTATAATCTAAGGGACTTCCAAGCAATGCCCCTTGTTGATCGGCTGCTACTGACTGTAGTTAGGGGGGGGTGACCTGACATAAAGTAGGTCATATGACATGCGCTTAGGCCTTAGAGGATGAGCGTGTTAACCAGAAACTGGCTGTTACCAAGTGCTTCACATATCCCACTTTTACACCTAACCTAAATAATTTTACTATTTACATAAATTTACATGATTCCATTTGGTAACTTTATATGAGGCCACAGATAATATTATACAATTGGACTTGTTTTTTTAGCTAATAACAAGCAAGTTCTCAATATAATATTAAGGGATATTGGCTCGAAGTAATTCATAAGCCGACCAGGCGTAACACAGTGCTTTCCTATATCCTTCCTGATCTGATTTTTTTCATCTTAAAACCATTGCTGTGTGTCCTGTCTTGGCTAGATATTATTTAGCATGCTATTTACATTCCCTTTATTTATTCCTGTTTCCCATTTATATACCTCAATCATATCCCCCCTAATTCTATGCCTTTCTAGAGAGTGCAGATTCAGGGCCTAAATCTGTCCTTATAGGGAAGATTTCTGTTACTTGGGATCAACTTTGTCATCCTCCTTTGTACGTTTTCCAGAGCTTTTATATCTATTCTGTAATACGGTGACCGGAACTGTACATCATAATCTAAATGAGGCCTCACCAAGGATACATAGAGTTGAAGAACAACCTGAGGACTTCTATTATTTATGCTCCTTCATATAAAGCCAAGGATTCTGTTTGCTTTATTGTGAACACTTATGCACTGTTGTCTTGGTTTTAGATTACTGCTAACCAGAACTCCCAAATCCTTGTCACAATCAGTAATATTATGTTCTACATTATTTAGTTTGTGTGGCATGGTTATTTTCTTGTCTAAATGTTTAGAACTTTGCATTTGTCTGTTTTAAACTGCATCTGCTACTTCTCCAACCACTGCATCAGTCCATTCCAATCTTCCTGGAATGCTCTAATGTTCTCATTAGAAAGAATTAGGCGACTTATTTTGGTGTCATCAGCAAACTTGCTTGTGTCAATATTTATTCCCTCGTCAATGTCGTTTATATAAATTATGAACAACAAAGGCCCCACCACTTACCCCTGTGAAACACCACTTGTGATGTGCATCCACTCTGATATCCCCCATTGATGCAAACTCTCCTGCTGCCTCTACCCAGGAAAAAACTTCACCTCCTATTCCATGTGCCTTGATTTTCCTCAACAGCCTCTAATGTGGAACTCTATTAAAAGCCTTACTGAAGTCCATATACACAATACTATATTCATACCATGATCTACCTCCTCAAATACCTTGGTGAAAAAAGTTAGTAAATTTGTAAGGCAGAAACACCCTTTTGTAAAACTATGATGAGATTCTTTAATCAATTTATGCCTTTTCAAGATGGCTCTGAATTGCCTCACAAGTATTGATTCCATAAACTTTCCCACTATTGAGATCTATAGTTCAAACCTAAGGACCTGTCTCCTGCTTTGCCATTTTCCACTTCTCTGGCACTATGCTAGTTTGTAGTGGTATGTTGAAAAGACTAGCCGAAGGTTTGCTAAGCTCCTCTTTACATTCCTTTAAAACCCATACAAATAGTTCATCAGGGCCTGAGGATTTCTTTGGTTTTAATTTCTCTGGTTGTCCGAGGGCCTTGTCACTAGTTACCCTAATCATACATAGTTTATTTCGTCCTGTTCTACACAATTTATTATTTCTGGAATTTCCTTAGTATCTTCCCGCATTAAAATTAAGAGCAAATAAGAGTTAAAATTCACACATTTCCCTTTCCCTGTCAGTGATCTGACCTGAGCTACTTTTGAGTGGGCCAGTCTTGTCCCTAATCTTATTTGTATATACCTGAAAGAAATCTTTTGGGTTAGTCTTTGAATCGCTTGCTTGTCTTATTCCCTTTTTTATTTTTTCTCTGTAACTGAATATATTGATTTCTTAACTACCAATGCCCTCTTTTGATATGCCTAAATATGCCTCTCTTTAGGCCTATGAGATGTTTTAATCCATTGTTTATCCATTTGGGATCATTTTTGGTTGATCTGATTTCCCTACTTGGAACATAAGTTATCTGGGCAGCTGGAACTGTGCTCTGAAAAACATCATATTGACAACCAACACCACCTACCTGACCCATAGCCAGGTCATTCCAGTTTAGCCCACCCAGGTAATTTCTCAGTCCCATGAAACCAGCTAAGTGGAAGTCTGGGACAGAGGCTTGATTGCATGTTATTTGAGTAATTCCATGATATATTGAAATTAAGTGACTTGTGATCACTCCCAAGTGCATCATTAACCTCAAGATTATTAATTAGTGATTTCGTGTTGGCAAGAACCAAGTCAAGCAGATTGTTTCCTCTAGTTCGTTCTGTCACAAACTGTTTTAAAAAGCAATCCTGAATCGTATCAAGAGAGTCACTAGATTCAAGATTTCCTGTCATATTGTTCGAATCAATTTGTCTAAAGTTAAAAATCTCCCATTAACATGACATTTTCATATCGAGATGCCTTATGAATTTCGTCCCATAGCAGCTTACTGTACTCCCTATCAAGATTTAGGGCCTGTTAATCACACCTAAAATTAATTTGTCGTGACCCTCGAGAAACTGTAGCCAAACAGATTTTGTGTCCGATGCTTCTAATCTTACATCTTGTCTAACACAACAATTTAAATTATCTCCGACATACATCGCTAATCCACCACCCTTCCTATTGACCCTATCAGTATGGAAAAGTTTATAGCCTTGTATGTGGCATTCAGAAGGCATTTCTCTGTCTTTCATGTTGAACCAGGTCTCTGTTATAGCAATAATATCTATATTACCTGCACATGCAAGTACTCTTATCTCATCTATCTTATTTCTTAGACTCCTACTGTTAGTATAGTAAACCTTAAGGGAGCTAGTCACTCCCTGCCTTCTACTGTCTTTCTTGTTGATCAGTTGCTTTGCCAGTACTAGCAACTTTATTTTGATTATTGTATATTAACCCTTTGAGGGTTTTGGTCGTACTAGTACGTCTTACGCGTAGGGGTTTTTGTCGTACTAGTACGCATAAATTCTAGCGGCCTCAAATCTCACAGGAAAAGGCTGATAAGCCTAGATGTGAGAGAATGGGTCTGTGTGGTGGGTGTGCGCAGTAGGAAAAAAATCTGGGACCCAGTGGTGCATTGTGGGAATGCCATCATAGTACACAATTTCCACCATGCCCTGTGGTAAGAAGTTCCTCACTCCTCAGCGAATTGGGACACTTTTGTTCCCCAGTGACAGTTCTAATACAGATGGAAGTGACAGTGAAGATGAGTTTCAAGTTCTGGTGAGGTTTTGACCGAAACTAATGACCATAATATGGGTAATAGTGAGGAAAACCCAGACAACCCACAGCCTTCCACCTCTGGTGCTGGGCCATCTTGTTCACGTTCAGTTGTACCAGAATCAAAGAGGAAACTCCTATTTTCCAAAATCCCAGACTCAGATGTGAGCATGTGATGATATGATAGTGATTATGAACTACAAGCTCTTCAAACTTGTTCCAAGAATGGAGGAGGAGGAGGAGGAGGCAGAGGAGGAGGAGGCAGAGGA
>NC_069402.1:73218847-73236347 GCF_026875155.1 Cherax quadricarinatus
TGTGTGTGTGTGGGGTGTGTGTGTGTGTGTGTGGGGTGTGTGTGTGTGGTGTGTGTGTGTATGTGTTGGGGTGTGTGTACTCACCTAATTCCACCTAATTGTGGTTGCAGGGGTCGAGACTCAGCTCCTGCCCCGCCTCTTCACTGATCGCTACTGGATCCTCTCTCCTCTGCTTCCTGACTTTGTCCATACCTCTTCAAAAAACTATGTATGGTTCCTGCCTCCACTACTTCACTTGCTAGGCTTTTCCACTTGCTGACAACTCTATGACTGAAGAAATACTTCCTAACGTCCCTGTGACTCGTCTGAGTCTCAGCTTCCAGTTGTGACCCCTTGTCCCTGTGTCCCCTCTCTGGAACATCCTAATCTCTGTCCACCTTGTCTATTCCCCGCAGTATCTTGTATGTCGTTATCCCTGTCTCCCCTGACCCTTCTGTCCTCCAGTGTCGTCATCCGATTTCCCTTAACCTTTCCTCGTACGACATTCCCTTTAGCTCTGGGACTACCTTGTTGCAAACCTTTGTACTTTCTCTAACTTCTTGACGTGCTTGACCAAGTTGGGGTTCCAGACTGGTGCTGCATACTCCAGTATGGGTCTAACATACACAGTGTTTAAAAGTGTCTTGAACGAAATTCCCTTTTTAAGGTATCGGAACGCTATTCTCAGGTTTGCCAGGGGCCCGTATGCTGGGAGGGGGTTTATTTGGTTGATGTGTGCCTCCGGGGATGTGCTCGGTGTTATGGTCCCCCCCAAGGTCTTTCTCCCCGGTGAGGCTGTAGTCTTTGGGCCACCTAGCCTATATTCTGTCTGCGGTCTTCTTTGCCCCTCCCCAATCTTCATGACTTTGCATTTGGCTGGATGAATTCGAGGAGCCAGTTACGGACCACAGTCCAGCCCCTCCAGGGCCCTTTGCAGTCCTGCCTCATCCTCGTCCGATTAATTCTTCTCATCAACTTCACGTCATCTGCGAACAGGGACACTTCAGAGTCTATTCCTTCCATCATGTCGTTCACAATATCAAAAATAGCACTGGGCCTAGAACTGACCCCTGTGGGACCCCGCTCGTAAACAGGCGCCCACGTGATACCTCTTCACGTACCATGACTCGTTGCTGCCTCCTGTCAGGTATTCCCTTATCCATTGCAGGCCCTTTTCCCTTTTTCCATTCCATTTCCCTGGGGGGTTGAAAACCCCCTAAAAAGCAACTTCTCTCTTTCCTTTTTTCCTTGAAAAACCCCCGGGGGTTTTGTGTAAAAAAATTTCCCTTCCGTGCTTTTTTAAATTTTCTTGTTCCTTTTCCGTGTGAATTTCCTCCTATAATTTTTGTTCCCCGCTGAAAAGGTCCTGTATTTTACTCTTTCCCTTTCAAAATTCAAATTCCTCCATTTCTCGGTTTTCCCTTTTTCTGTTTTTTTTTAGAGGCAACCCACCTCCCTTTTCCAAACCCAAATTTTCCCCCATGTTTGGGGTAATCCTTAAGATTTTCACCCCCCCCGTTTTTTGTCCCCAAAAATGTTGGTTTTTCTGACCCCTTGTGCGGGGCCCCCACAGCCCCCTTTCCCCCTGTTTAAAAATTTCTTAAATTTTTTCCATTTCCCTTGCATTTTTTGGGGGTCCCACCCTTTTTCCCAATTTTCCCCGGTTTTATTGTCTTTCCCCGGGGGAAAACAGGGGATCGATTCTTTTGTGATTTTAGGGTTGCCCCCCTCCTTTGTGTCCCGTTTTCCTTTTAAACCCCCCTTTTGGGTCCTGCCTTCCATTTTTTCCTTTGTTTTTTTGCCCCCCTACCTTTTCCATTTTTCCTCCCTTTTTCTTTCCCGGGGGTTTTAAATCCCCTTCTTTTTTGTCTTTTCCCTTTCTCTTTTCTTTCTCCCCCATACCCCCCCGGAATTTTTCCCCTGTACCCCCTTTTATTCGGCTTTTCCTTTCCCCCTTTATTTCCCCTTGATTTGTTTGAAAAACTTTAGGGGGGATCCTCTTGTGCCCAATTTACCCCCGGGGAAAATCCAAACCTGGTTCTTTCCCCCCCCCCCAACCTTAGTGCCCTTAACGTTTTTTTTTTTCCCCCCCCCTCTCTTCCATGTTTCCCCAAGGGCTCCGTTTTTCCCAGCAATCTCCCTTTTTCCCCCTAACCACAACTTTGCTCTTGGGGAGTGAGTTCCTTCCCCTAAAGTGTTCCCCCTTCCGTTCCCTTCAACCTTTTGGCCCCTAAGTTCTTGGTTTTCTCCTCCCAAGCCCTTTTGGCCCCCCCAGTAATTCCTTGCTTTAGCCCTTTTTTCCTTCCTGTTCTCTTTTCCCTTTCCCAAACTCTTTTCTGTTTTTAAGAACCCCCCCCCCTCCCCTTTACTTTCCTTTTGGGCCTGGGGGGTTTGCCGATTGTAAAAAGTTGTTTCAAGTTTTCGGACCTTTGTCTTTCTTCCTTTCCCCCTTGATTCTTAATCTTGCTTTGTGACCAAACCTAAACTTCTTCTAATCTTAACTTTTTTGGGGGGCAGAGGGTTTGGGGGGTGTTGGGTTAATTTCTCCCCTTTGCGGGGCAACCTTTCTCTTTTCTTCCGCCCTTCCATTTTCCGGGTTTTTCTCCTTTTTTTTTTTCCCATTTCCCCCCCTTTTCTCCTTTCAAAATTTTTTTTCTTGCCCTTTGCCCCATTTCTTTAGGAAAGGAAAAAATTTTTTGGGGGTTTTTTGGGAAGGGGGGTTTTGGTTGAAAATTATTTGGAGGGCGATTTTTTTTGGAAAAAATTTGTTTAGGGGAGTTTTTAAAGTTTAACGTTTTTCCCTTTTTTTTTTATTATTTTTAGTTCGTCAAGAAAAAAAGGTTTCCCCCCTTTTTTGTGCCCCCATTTGTTTTGTGTTTTTTATTTTCCCCCCGGGAGTGTTTTTTTTTTTGTTTGGGCCCCTTTGTTTTGTTTTTGAATGTTGGGCCCCCCGGTTTGGTGGTTTGGGGTTTTTTGTTTTTTTTCTGTCCTGGGTTGTTTTTTTTGGATTGGGTTTAAAGGTTAAAATTTTGTTATGTTTTCCCCGTTGTTTTTTGATGTAGTTGGTTGTTTGGAAATTTTTTTGGTGTTTTGGTGTGTCCCTTTCAAAATTTTTTTGATTTCCTGCTGTGGTTTTTTGCTTTTTGGGAATTTTTATTTTTAAAGTTCCTTTAGTCCCCCTTTTTTTTTTATTTTTCCCCAATTTCCTCTCTTCCCTTTTTCCCCTTTCCGGGTTAGGGGGGGGGGGTTAAAATAGTTTAGGTTATTAAAAATTTGGGGGGGGTTAATTGGGGGAAGAAAGGATTTTTTTTTTGGGGGGGAAATTTAAGGGGGGGAATTGTGGGGGGGGTTGGGTTTTTGGGGGGGGGTTTTAGTGTTTTGGGGGGGGGTCCTGGGTGGGGGGTAGGGAAGGGGGACTTTTGTGTCAATGTTTGGCCAATCGGAGGGTTTTGTTTGTTTTGTTTTTTGTGTTTTTTTTTTGGGGGTTTTTTTTGGTTTTCTTGGGGTGGGGTTTAAAAGTTGGGGGGGCGTTGCGGGTTTGGGTTGGTTGGTGATGGTGTGTGTGGGTTTTTTGGGTTTACATTTTTAGATGTTTTATTTTATTGTTTTTTTTTTTTTTTGTGTGTTTTTATTCTACCCTTTGTGGGGCCCCTTTTTTGGGGGGGGGGGAATTGGGGGGGGGGTTGGGTAAATCCGGGGTTAGGCCCCAAATTTGGCTTTTATTTTCCCCAAATTAGCTCCTCCCACTTATTTTTTCATTTACGTTTAATTGTTCGGGTTTTTTAAAACCTTTGTTACTTAAGGGATTTAGCCCCTTTTTAACGCAAAAACTCCGGGTGTAACCCCGTTTCCGGGTTTTGGTTGTGAGGGGTGTGTGTGTGTGGTTTGGGGGTTTTTGTGGGGTTTTTTGTGTGTAAAATTGGGGCCTTGGTTTTGTTTGTGTTGTTATTTTTGAAAAATTTTGTTTGTTTTTTTTTTGGGTTTAAAAAATTGGGTGGTGGAAAAATTGGGGGGGTTGTGGAAAAAATGGGTGACTTTGAGTGTGGGTGTTTTTGGGGGTTTTTTTTTGGGACCCCCTGTGTTATAACCATAATTCGCCCCTTCCTCCCCTTTCACGTGAAATATCATTTTCACATTTTACACTTCACTTCATTTTTAATCCAAAACGCTTAAACTTAAATTTTTCCAACCCAAATGGGGAAAGGGAAAAACCCCCTTCCTTTTAAATTTTGATTCAGCTTTTACTTCAATTTCCAATTTCCCTGTTTTACTGAGCCCAACCCCTGAACTTCTGCTTTTCCCGGTCTTTCCCAGAAATTGAGCCTTTTTCCCCCTTTTCCCCACCAGGGCCCAGTGGGGTTTTTTTTTGTGGGGTTTTTGTGGGTTTGTTGGGGGGTTTTTTTTGGGGTTTTTTTTTTTGGTGTTGGTGGGTGTGGTTTGGTGGGTTTTTTTTGGGGTTGGTGTGGTTTGGGTTTGTTTTTTGTTGTGGTGTTTTTTTGGGTTTGTGGGTGTGGGTTTTTGGGTGTGTGGTTGGGTGTGTGGGGTTTCCAAACCCAGGATTTTCCCTTTGGGGTTGGGGGTAGTAAGCCCCGGGCCCCCTTTTAGGGCCCTGTACTCTCCCTGCGGTTTTTTCATTGCCCTCCCCACTACATGAAACTTTCCCCCCAAACTTGGGGGAAAAATTTATTTCCAAAACCCTTTGACCGGTTTTCGGGCCCCAAATTTTCCCTTTTTATTTCTCTTGGTCTTTTTTTTTTGCCCCCTGTTCTTCCCTCTCAATTTTTAGCATTGCCCCCACCCCCCCCATGTCTAGTTTTCCCCCTCCCTTCGTAACAAATTTTTCCCCAGAAACCCGCACTTTCCTAGTTTTTTTCCGTCCCGGCAGGGTGGTTCCAAAGGTGCCCATCTAAAAGGGGCCAACAACCGGGACTCCTGTGTTCCCTTTAAAGTTAATTTTTGGGTTTGGGGGTTGTGGGTTTTTGGGGTATGGGTTGGGTGTGTTTTTATCCCCCCCAAACTTTTTTTGGGGTTTTGATCCGCCCCCTGCTTACCCCCTCTCGGTTCCCCCTTCCCCTCCATGATTTTCCTTTGTATTAACCCCCAACCCAATGCGGCCCTTCCACTGTAACCCCCTTTGTGTTTGCCGGTTTCGTGAGTGAATTTTTAAATTCCCTTGAAAAGGGAATCAGATTTTTCCCTTCCGCTGTGTTCAAAATAAAAAACTTTCCGATGTGGGGTGGTAAGGGGGAAAAGGTCCATTTGTTGTTTTGGTTTGTGTGGGGTGGTTTGTTGGTTTTGTGTGGTAGTGTGGGTGTTGTGTTTTTGGGGTTTGAGGGGTTTTTGGTTGGGTGGTTTTTGTAAATGGTTTTTTTTTGTTGGTTATTCTTGTGGGAATGTGTTTTTTTTTTTTGGGGACCGGGTTTTGGGGTTGGTTTGGTTTGTTGGATTTTTGGTTTTTTGGTGGGGAAGTAAAATTTTTTAAATGTGTGTTAGTGGGGGTGGGGGGGGGGGGGTGGGGGGTGGGGTGGGGGTGGGGGTGGTGGGGTGGTGGTGTGGTGTGGTGGTGGGTGGTGGTGGGGTGGTGGTGGGGGTGGTGGTGGTGGTGGGGTGGTGGTGGTGGGTGGTGGTGGTGGGTGGTGTGGTGGGGTGGGGTGGTGGGGGTGGTTGGTGGTGGTGTGGTGGTGGTGGGGGTGGGTGTGGGGTGGTGGGGGGGTGGGTGGTGGTGGGGGGGTGGTGGTGTGGGTGGTGGGGTGGGGGTTGGTGGTGGTGGTGGTGGTGGTGGTGGTGGTGGGGTGGTGGTGGTGGTGGTGGGGGGGTGGTGGTGGGGGTGGGGTGTGGTGTGGTTGGGGTGGGGGTGGTGGTGAGGGGGGTGGTGGGGGGGTGGTGGTGGTGGGGTTTGGTGGGGTGGTTGGTGGTGGTGGTGGTGGTGGGGGTGGTGGGGTGGTGGGGGGGTGGTGATGGGGTGGGGGTGGTTGGTGGTGGTGGTGGTGGTGGTGGTGGTGGGGGGGTGGTGGGGGTGGTGGTGGTGGTGGGGGGGGGGGGGGGTGGGGTGTGGGGGGTGGTGGGGTGGTGGTGGTGGTGTGGGGGTGGGTGGTGGTGGTGGGTGGTGGTGGGGGGGGTGTGGTGGGGTGGTGGTGGTGGTGGGGGTTGGGGGTGGTGGTGGGGGTGGTGGTGGTGGGGGTGGGGGTGGGGTGATGGTGGGGGTGGTGGGGGTTTGGGGGTGGGGTGGTGGTGGGGGGGTGGGGGTGGTGGTGGTGTGGTGGGGGGTGGTGGTTGGTGGTGGGGTGGTGGGGGGGAGGGGGTGGTGGTGGTGGTGGTGGGGGTGTGGTGGGGTGGGGGTGGGGGTGGTGGTGGGGGTTTGGGGTGTGGTGTGGGGTGTGGTGGTGGGGGTGGTGGTGGTGGTGGTGGGGGGTGTGGGGGATGGTGGGGGGTGGGGGTGGTGGTGGGGTGTGGTTGGTGGGGTGGGGTGGTGGTGGTGTGGGGGTGGGGTGGTGGTGGTGGTGGTGTGGGGGTGGGGGTGGTGGTGTGGGGGGGTGGTGGGGGGGTGGTTGGGGGGTGGGGGTGTGGTGGGGGTGGTGTGTGGTGTGGTGGGGTGGTGGGGGTGGTGGTGGTGGTGGTGGTGGTGTGGTGGGGGTGGTGGGGGGTGGGGGGTGGTGGGGGGTGGTGGGGGTGGTGGGGGTGGTGGTGTGGTGGGTGGGTGGGGGTTGGTGGTGTGGGGTGGTGGTGGTGGTGGTGGTGGGGGGGGTTGGTGGTGGGGGTTTTGGGGGTGGTGGAGGGGTGGTGGTGGTGGTGGTGGGTGGGGTGGTGTGGGGTGGGGGTGGTGTTGGTGGTGGTGGTGTGGGGGGGGGTGGTGGTGGGGTAGGGGGGGGGGGGTGTGGTGGTGGGGGGGTTGGTGGTGGTGGGGTGGTGGGGGGGGTGGTGGTGGTGGGGGTGGTGGTGGTGGTGGGTGGAGGTGGGGGGGGTGGGGGTGGGGTGGTGGGTGGGGGGTGGTGGGGTGGTGGGGGTGGTTTTGGGTTGGTGTGGTGGTATGGTGGTGGGGTGGTGGTGGTGGTGGGGGTGGGGGTGGGGGGTGGGGGTGGGGGTGGGGGTGGGGGTGGTGGTGGTGTGTGGTTGGGTGGGGGGGTGGGGTGGTGGTGGTGTGGGGGTGGTGGGGGTGGGGTGGTGGTGGTGTGGTGGGGGGTGGTGTTGGGGTGGGTGGTGTTGGGGTGGTGATGGGGGTGGTGGGGGTGGTGGGGGTGGTGTGGGGGAGGTGGGGTGGGGGTGGTGGGGGGTGGTGGGGGTTTTGGGGGTGGTGGGGGTGGTGGGGGGGTGGGGGGGTGGTGGGGGTGGGGGGTTGGTGGGGGGGGGGGGTGGTGGGGGTGGTGGTGGGGGTGGGGTGTGGTGGTGGTGGTGGTGGTGGTGTGGTGGGGGTTTTTGGTGGGGGTGGTGGTGTGGTGGTGTGGTGGTGGGGGTGGGGGGGTGGTGGTGGGGGTGGTGGGGGTTTTGGAGGTGGTGGTGGGGGTGGGGGTTGGTGGGTGTGGGGGTGGGGGGGTGGTGGGGTGGGTGATGGGGGTGGTGGTGGTGGTGGTGGTGGTGGGGGGGGTGGGGTGGTGGGGGTGGTGGGGTGGTGGGGTGTGGTGGTGGTGGGGGTGGTGGGGGGGGGTGGTGGTGGTGTGGTGGTGTGTGGTGGTGGGGGTGGGTGGGGGGGTGGTGGTGGTGGGTGGTGGTGGTGGGGGGTTGGTGGTGGTGGTGGTTTGGTGGATGGTGGGGTGGTGGGGGTGGTGGTGGGGTGGGGGGGTGGTGGGGTGGTGGTGGGGTGGTGGTGGTGGAGGGGGGTGGTGGTGGTGGTGGGGGATGGGGTGGGGTGGGGGGTGGGGGGGGTGTTGGTTTTGGGTGGTGGGGGGTGGTGGGGGGTTTTGGGGGGGTGGTGGGGGTTTGGGGGGGTGGGGTGGGGTGGGGTGGTGGGGGGGGTGGTGGTGGGGGGTGGGAGGGGTGGTGGGGGTGGGGTGGGGTGATGGGGTGGTGGTGGGGGGGGGGGTGGGGGTGGGGTGGTGGGGTGGGTTGGTGGTGGTGGGGGTGGTGGTGGGGGTGTGGTTGTGGTGGTGTGGTGGGGTGGTGGTGGCGTGATGGGGTGGTGGTGGGGGGGGTGGTGGTGAGGTGGTGGTGGGGTGGGGTGGTGGTGGTGTGGTGGTGTGGTGGTGGTGATGGGGTGGTGGTGGTGGGGGTGGGGTGTGGTGGGGGGGTGGTGGTGGGGGTGGTGGTGGTGGTGGGGGTGGGGGGGGGGGGTGGGGGGGTGGTGAGGTGGTGGGGGTGGTGGGGGTGTGGTGGTGGGGGGGTGGTGGTGGGGGGGTGGTGAGTTGTGGTGGTGGGGGTGGTGGTGGTGGGGGTGGGTGGTGGGTGTGGGGGTGGGGTGGGTGGTGGGGGTTTGGTGGGGGGGGGTTTTGGGGGGTGGTGGTGGTGGTGGGGTGTGGTGGTGGGGGGGGGGGTGGTGGTGATGTGGGGTGGTGGGGGTGGTTTGGTGGGTGGGGGTGGTTTAGTGATGGTGGTGGTGGTGGTGGGGGTGGGGGTGGTGTTGGGGGTGGTGGTGGGGTGGTGGGGGGGGTGGTGGGGGGGTGTGGTGGGTGGTGGTGGTGGGGGGTTGGTGATGGTGGGGGTGGGTGGTGGTGGTGGGGGTGATGGGGTGGTGGTGGTGGTGGTGGTGGTGGTGGGGTGGTGGTGATGGTGGGGGAGGTGGGGGTGATGGGGGGGGGGATTGGGGGTGGTGGTGGTGGGGTTGTTGATGGTGGTGGGGGGGTGGTGGTGAGGTGGGGGGTGGTGGGGTGTGGGGGTGGTGGGGGGGGTGGTGTGGTGGTGAGGGTGGGGGATGGTTGTGGGGGTGGTGGTGGGTGGTGGGGTGGTGGTGGTGGTGATGGTGGCGGGGGTGGAGCGGGGGTGGAGGTGGTGGGTGTGGCGGTGGTTGTGGGATGGTGAGGGTGGTGTGTGGTGGGGTGGGGTGTGGTGGTGTGGTGGTGATGGTGGTGGGGGTGGTGGGGGGGTGGTGATGGTTGGTGGGGTGGTGGTGGGGGTGGTGGTGGGGGGTGGGATGGTGGCGGTGGTGGTAGCGGTGGTGGAGGTGGTAGGTGGGGGGGTGGGGTGGGTGGGGTGGTTGGTGGTGGTGGTGGTGGTGGGTGGTGGTGGTGGTAGTGGTGGGGGGGGTGGTGGGGTGTGGTGGCGGGGGGGTTGGTGGTTGTGGTGGTGGTGGTTGTTGGTGGTGGTGGTGAGGGGGTGATGGGGTGACGATGGTGATGATGGTGGGGGTGCTGGTGATGGTGGGGGTGATGGTGGTGGTAGGGGTGGGGGTTGGGGGGGTTTTTGGGGGGGGTGGTAGGGGTGGTGATGGTGGTGGCGGTGGTGAGGGCTGGGGTGTGGTGGTGGGGGTGGGGTGGGGGGTGGTGGTGGTGTTTGGGGTGGTGGAAAGGTGGTGGTGGTTGTGGGGTGGTGGTGTGGTTGGGGTGGTGGTGGTGGTGTTGGGTGAAGGGTGGGGGTGCTGGTGATTGGTGGTGGTGGTGGGGGTTGTGATGGGGTGGTGGGGTGGTGGGGGTGGTGGGGTTTTGGTGGTGGGGGGTGGTGGGGTGGTGGGGGGGTGTGATGAGGTGGTGGGGTATGGGGTGTGGGGTGTGGTGATGGGGGTGGGGGTAGGGGGTGGTGGTGATGGTGGGGTGATGGGGGGTGGTGGTGGTGGTGGTGGGGTGGTGGGGGATGGGGTGGTGGCAATGGGGGGGTGGTTGTGTGGGGGTGGTTGTGGGGTGGTGGGGTGGTGGTGGTGGTGGTGGTGGGGGTGGGGGTGGGGGTGGTGGGTGGTGGGGTGGTGTTGGGGTGGGGCGGGGGGGGCGGTGGTGGGGTGGTGGTGGTGGTGAGGGGGTGGGGGGTAGGCGATGGTGGTGATTTTGGGGGGAGGAGAAGGGAGCCGCCATCTTTTTCCAAAACCTCTTTCCGACATAGACAAGATTCAGCCCAGACCGGTTTTTTCCTTTGCAATGACACCCGAATCTGCTGACGGTTTTCCCCTTTTTTGCAGACACTGCAAGGCCCAGGGGGACTTTCAACCAAATTTTTCGGGGGTTCAGAAAACAATATGAATTTCAACGAGGGAAAAAATTTTAAATTTTACTCAATAGGGAAACGAGGAAAAAAAACCCTTAAAAGGTACAAAACAAATTTCTGGCCACAAATAAGCGAAACACCACGCAAAGACCTTGGGGTGATCAGTCGGGACTCCCTTAAAGGACCTAACTTTTAAATCCATCTCTAAAAAAAGACGGATGGATAAGAAACCCAAAATAGGGAGGCCAACCCCAGATACACTCTTAGGTCCTTTTTAATCTGGCTGGAATATTTTGGCCACACAGACCTTTCAAGGCAGGGGAAAAATTGCCGACCTAGAAAAAGTACAGAGAACTTAAAAGGCGCGCATAACGAGATAAAAACACCTCAATTATTGGGGGCGCTTGAGGTTCCTAACCTGTTCCCTGGAACGCAGGAGGGAGAGATACATGATTAAACACCTGGAAAAACCTAGAGGGCATAGAACTTGCACAAAAAAATCACCCACACAAAGCAAAAAACTTGCAGACGAGCACCATTTCCCCCCAAAAAAAAGCAGGGGTGTCACACACTTAAGAACCTACAATAAGTGCAGGGGCCCAGCTGTTCAACTGCCTCCCAGCACACATAAGGGGGGTTACCAAACCCCTGGCAGCTTCAAGCTGGCACTGGACAACCCTAAAGTCTTCCCGGACGCCCGGGGTGGGCTTTTATGTTGGGTTTTCGTCAGCCAGCACAACACCTGGTTTTATCAGGGTCTGACCACCCGGAGGCTGGGCCAAACCGGGGGCCCCGGGGCGTTGACCCCCCCCAAACCCCTCCCGGTAAAAATCCAGGTAAACCAGGACCAAAACCCGACCAACTACCAGGACCCAAAACCAGGTCCAACCCCCAGGGGCCCAAACCCCCAGGCCAACACCAGGGCCAAAATACCAGGCCAACCCCCAGGACCAACCACCAGAAACCCAAAGTCCAGGGCCAACCACCGGGCCAACACCGGGCCAACCCCCAGGACCAACTACCAGGTCCAACCCCCAGGGCCAAACTACCAGATCCAACCCCCAGGACCAAACCCGACCAACCACCCGGGGCCAACCACCCGACCAATACCGGGCCAACCCCCCAGGACCAACTACCGGTCCAACCCCCAGGGCCAACACCAGGTCCAAATCCAGAAACCCAAATACCGGACCAACCCCCAGGGCCAAACCACCAGGACCCCCACCCGGGCCAACTCCAGGCCAACCAAACCCGGACCAACCCCCAGGACCAAGTACCGGGCCAACCACCAGGGGCCACTACCAGGACCTACCCCCAGGACCAACCCAAACCAAAATACCGGGGGGGGGCCAACCACCAGGACAAATACCAGACCAACTACCGGACCAACTCCAGGTCCCCCCCCCCAGGCCCAACACCAGGACCAAACCCCAGGGCCAACCCCGGACCACTACCAGGACCAACCACCAAGGCCAAAACCAGGCCCCAAACCCCAGGACCAACTACCGGGACCAAACCCCCAGGACCAATCCAGGGCCAACCACCAGGGGCCAACTACCCGGCCAACACCAGGGGCCCACCAGGACCAAAATACCGACCAACCACCAGGGGCCCTTTACCAGGGCCAACCACCAAAACCAAACCCCAGGACCAACACCCGGACCAACCCCGGCCCCCAAACCCCACCACCAACACCCAAAAACCAGGACCAACCACCGGCCCCCCCAAACCAACCACTAGGAAACCCAAACCAGGACCAACCACCAGGACCAACCCCCAGACCCCAAACCCCAGGACCAACCAAAGGACCAACCCCAGGAAACCAAACCAAACCCGGACCCCAACCACAAACCTTAACCCCCAGGACCAACCACCAGGAAAAACCCAAACCAACACACCCGGAAAACCCCAAAAACAAACCAGGACCCAACCCCCAGAAAACCCCAAAAACCCCCGGACCCAAACCCCCAGGGCCAACCCCCGGGTCAACCACCAGGGATCCCCCACCAGACAGCTACCGGACCAACACCAGGTCAACAACCCGGCCAACCCCCAGGCCCAAACCCCCAGGACCAACCCCGGGCCCAAACCCCCGGACCAACCACCAGGATCAACCACCAGGATCAACCACCAGGATCAAACCACCGACCAACCACCAGGGTCACAACCAGGGCAACCACCGGCAACCCCCAGGACAACCGGCAACCACCGGACAACCACCGAACAACCACCGGGTCAACCACCAGGGCAAAACCAGGATCAACCCCCAGGAATCAACCAAACCCGGATCAACCCCCAGGAAACCACCAATTAAAAACCAGGATCAACCACCATACAACCCCAGAATCAAACCCCCAGGATCAACCACCCGGGCCAAAACCAGAAACACCACCCAACCAAGGACACCCCCCAGGTCAACCCCGGCCAACCCCAGGATTAACCACCAGGGTCACCACCAGATAACCCCAATCAAACACCAGGATAACCACCCGGGCAAACCCCCGGAAACAACCACCCGGGTCAACCCCCAGATCAACCACCGGCAAAAAAAACCCCGAAACCAAAAAACTTTAGGAATTTCCCCCGGGGGGGGAAACCCCCATCAAACTTTTCCCGGGGAAAACCTTTTTTCCCCGGATCCCAAAAGGATCCCTCAGACAACCACCAAAGGAGCCAAAACCCTTTTGGCCCACAAGGGGCAACAAAAATAAATTGGGGGCTGTGGGGGGGGGTTGGGGTTGGGGAGGGAGAGGAAAGGGTTGGGGGCCTGCGCGTTGGCGCCACCCCCTCCACCTCCCCAGAATGGCTTTGGGACTTGCCTCAAATGGTAAATTCCCTTGATCCAAGACAAATATATAGCAAAAACCCGAGGAACGGTTTTTCCAAGGTGGGACCCCCCCGGGGAAATGGGTTGGTGACTGGTTCCCCCTGGTGTGGGGTGTGTGGGGGAGGAAGGGGGGGAAACAGGGGAAGGTGGGTTCGCTGGCGTTCCCCTCCACACTGGGACGAAAGGTTTTAAACCCTAAACCCCGGGATTGAAAATTCACCAACTAAGCCAAAGTTTAAAGGCCCGGAAAAAGGCTTAGGTTGGGGGGGGATGAGGGACTACAGTGGGTAGACGGGGGTTCCCCGAAACCCCGGGGTAAACCACAAAATTTCCCCCCGCTTTAAAACCCCAAAAAATTTAAATCCACCCCACCGGTGAAACAAGGGAGGTGATATGGATGGGAAAGTTCCCCCAGTCAAACCCCCAAATCAAAAACAACCCCGGTCAACCCCGGATTTTAAACCCCAATACCCCCAGGGGCAAACCAAAGAACCCCCGGGAAAACCCCAAAAAAAACCATTGGGTTAAACCGAGTAAAATAGGTAAACCCGGGTTTAACCACCGGTCAACCCCCGACAAACCCGTCAACAAACCAAACCAAAATTCCCCCGGTCAACACCGGGTCCCCCAAAAAAAAGGGAGCAAACCGGGAAAAGGTAAAAGATACCCCCCAGGATCAACCCAGAAAACAACCACCAGGACAACCCCAGGTCAACCACCCGGATAACCACCCAATTTAACCCCCAGGATCAACCCCCCCAGGTCAACCTTTAGGGTCAACCACCAGGGTCAACCACCGGGAACAACCACCAGATCCCAAACCTCCCCCCGGATCAACCCCCAGATCAAACCCCCAGGGCCCAAACCCCAGGTCAACCACCAGGATAACCCCCCAGGATCAACCCCAGGTCACCCCCCGGATCACCACCCGGATCAACCACCAGAAACCCCAGAGTCAACCCCAGGCAACCACCCGGATCAACCACCGAAAAAACCCCCAGGAATCAGGGAAAACCCCCAGGTCAACCCCCAGGATCAACCCCCCAGATAACCACCAGGAACAACCACCCGACCCAACCCCCAGGATACCCCAGGGTCAACCAAGATCAACCCCAGGATAAAAACCCCCGGTCAACCACCAGGCCAACCACCCGAACAACCACCAGATCAACCACCAGGATCAACCACCAGAACCCAAACCCCCAGGATCAAACCCCCAGATCAACCACCAGGAACAACCCCAGGTTTAACCCCCCGGGTCAAAAACCCCCAGGGGAAACCCCCAACCACCGGATCAACCACCCGGGCCCCCAGAACAACCACCAGATCAAACCACCGGGTCACCCCCCGACAACCTAGGATCCCCAACCACCAGGGTCAACCCCCAGGATCAACCCCAGGACAACCCCAGGGGTCAAACCCCCCCCCGGACAACCACCCGATCAAAAACCCCAGGTCAACCCCAGGATCAACCACCAGGATAAACACCAGAAACCACCAGGGCAAAACCCCAGTCAACCCCCAGATCAAACCACCAGATCAAACCCCCGATCAACCCCAGGATCAACCACCAGGGTCAACCCCCAGGATCAACCCCCAGGATCAACCCCAGGGTCAACCACCAGGGTCAACCCCAAAATCAACACCAGATCAACCACCAGGATTTAACCACCCGGATCAAAAGAACAAAAATAAAAAACCAGGGTACCCGATCAACCTTTAATCAACCAACCGAAACAACCACAAACAAACCCGGGGTCCCAAAATTCCAGCAACCCAGGTTAACCCAAGGATCAACCCCAAGTCAACCCCAGTAACCAAAGGAATGGGCAAAAAGGGTCCCAAAAGGAAACTCCATTTTCCCCCCTTTACAGGGGTCACCAGGATTTAAAAAAGGGGGCAAAATCCAGAAACCACAGATTAACAAATTTTGGAAAAAAACAAAACCCCGGGCAAAAACCCCGATCCCCAACTACAAAAGACAAAGGGCGAAATTTTTTCTGTGGGGGTTTGAAACCAAGGGCCCCCCCACAACAGGGGGGAAAAAAAACCACAGGCAAAAATTTCCTTTTTTTACCCGTAATTTCCTTTTTTGGGGGAGATAAATAGGGGAAAAAACCATAAACAAACTCAGGGTGAACAACCAAAGTCCTGGGGGTGGAAAAAACTTTAAGCAACTTAGGGTTAATTTTGTTTTAAGAAATCAAAAAACCACAAACCCGTCGAATTTTAAAAACATTCCTGGGTACCGGAAAAAAAGGGGAAGTGGGTCAGCAAAGGTTTTAAAAAGAAAAACCATCCATTTTTTTCCCACCTAAGGAAAAGAAAAACTTTTTTTAAAGAATGAAGGTAACGCGTACCAAAGAACGGGCACACTATTGAAATTTTATGGTGAAGGGGAAAATTAGACCCGGAACACCCCCAAAGCACTAACACCCCTCCTATTTCTTAGTAAAAGGGGAATGCAAGGAATCGAAATTTTTCCCCCCCCGGGGGGTAGGGGGGGGGAAACCCTGAGCCACAAACCATTTCTTATTTTTTTTTAAAATAAAAAAAAAAATAGTTTGGGGAAATAAAAAAAATTTCGTGGTTTAAAAATTCCTTGGAAAAATTTCTTGGTTAATTTAATGGGAAAAACCTTTCTGCATGTTAACATAGGCCCCGGTCATTAATCCCCCGCTTTTTTAATAATTATAAAAAAATTTATTATTAATTAAAATTAATATTTTATAAAAAAAATAAAAGGGGGGCTCTCAACCCTGCCCCCCCCTTTCCCCTTTTTCCAAAAAATTTCCCCGGGGGGGAAAAAGGGGCAAGGAAAAAGGGGGGGAGCCGAGGGGGCCCCGAAAAGTACCAATCAGGTAACTTCCCCCCCGGGGCCCCTTTTCCCCTCATCCCCTTATTACCTTTTTTCTCCCCTACCCCCTTTTACCCCTACCTCCCCTACCATCCCCGATCTCTCCCCCCCCAAAACCCTTTTTCCCCCCCCCCCCCTCGGAAACGTGTTACCAGGAGCGCCCACCCCCAAAACCCCCAGTAACGCAGACATGGCCTTCCCCCCCCCAAAATTACTCCAAAAACACCTCGGATCCCACCCTTGGTTGAGGGGGATTCCGCTCCAAATTTTATACCCACAACCTTTTTATTTTCCCTTTTTCAACTAAAAAAAACCCCAAATCAGGGTTGTGTCCCGGTCCCCCAAAAAGCAGTATTTGCTCGAAGTTAAAACCTCCCTTCCGTCCCCTGTGGCGTCCTTAAATCATTTTCCCAACCTGCAGCTGGTGAAAACTTGCACTTAACCAGCCAAATTTCACCCCCTTGGCCTTTTTTGGATTTAAAAAAATAAATAAATAAAATAAAAAATTTAACAACAAACCAAAAATAAAAAAAAAAATAAAGGCCAACAAAACAGTCTGCAACAGCCCTTTTTCAAAAATAAATCAAAAAAAGTAAAAAATCAATAAAAAAAAACTAAAGCCCAAAAAGCAATAAAAACAAAAACCAAACCAATATAACCCCCCCCAAAACCGCCCCCTCTCCTAACCCCCCCTAAAAACCCCCTAAAAACCCGTTACACGAAAAAAAAAAATTTAAAAAAAAAAAATGGAAATTTAAAAAGAAAATTTAAAAAAAAGGGGAAAAAAAGGGGGGGAAGGAGAGAGGGAAAGGAAAAAGAAAAGGGAAAAAGGAAGGGGCCTTAAAAGCTTTAATAACAAACCAACGCAAACCTGTGTGGGGGGGGAAAAAAAGGGGGGGGGGGGTGAAAAGGGGGGAGTAAAGAAAGGGTCACCGCCACATTAACGCACACATGTGCACACAGCAGCCGCACATGGTCACTCCCTCCCTCACCACACCTCATTACATACACACACACGCACACATGCTGTGTATTCACCTACCTGTGGTTGCAGGGGTTGAGTCTCAGCTCCTAGCTTCACTATCCTTCACAACCCTTGCATGAGTCGTTCCACTACTCGGCCTTCTAAGGCTGAAGAAGTATTTCCTAACATCCCTAACATCAGCTGTGCCCTCGTGTACCTGATTCCTGCCTCTCCTGTCCTTCCTCTCAATCCCTGTCAGTATTTCGTACGTCGTAATCATGTTACCTCCGAGCTTCCTGTCCTCTAGTGGCGTCAGGTTTAACTCCGGTATTCTCTCTCATACTCTGGGACTAGTCTGGTTGAAAACCTTTGCACTTAATCCAGCTTCTTAATTTGCTTTACCAGATGTGGCACTTCTCTAGGCACTGTCTAGACACCGTATGAAAGTAAATAACAGTAACAATAAAAACAGTAACAACAGCAACGACAACAATAATAAGAGCAATAACAATAACGGCAACAACAATAACAGAAATAACAATAGCAACAGCAACAATAATAACAACAATAACATCAACAACAACAGTAACAGAAATAACAATAACAACAGAAACAATAACAGCAATAATAGCAATAACATCAACAACAACAATGCACCAATACTAACAACGGCAGAAACAACAACAGAAAGGACAACAGCAACAACGGCATCAATAACAACAATAACACAATAACAACAACATAACAGCAATAACAACAACGTTATCACAAGTAAAAACAGGAAAAGTGGAAAGGAAAGAACGGGAAAATG
>NC_069402.1:73241347-73244941 GCF_026875155.1 Cherax quadricarinatus
ACCAGCGAAGAGCAGGGGCCCAAAGGAGCCGTGACTCGTTCCCTGCAACCACAACTAGGTGATTACTAGGTGAGTACAAACACACACACAGAGCAATGATCGACACACTAGCCGAGGTGGCCAGGAGAGCACACATGGGGGGAGCAAAGTTACTAGTTATGGGTGATTTCACTCACAAGGAGATTGACTGGGAAAACCTGGAGCCCCATGGGGGTTCCGAAATATGGAGAGCCAAGATGATGGATGTGGTACTGGAAAACCTCATCATCAACATGTTTAGAGACACTACCAGAGAGAGGGGAGAGGATGAACCAGCAAGACTGGACCTTGTTTTTCACCATGAGTAGTTCGGAACATCGAGGGTATCATGTATGAAAGGCCTCTGGGAGCTAGTGATCATGTGGTTCTGTGCTTCGATACATAGTGAGCTCCAAGTGGAGAGAGTAGCAGGAATAGGCTGGGAAAAACCAAACTACAAAAGGGGGAATTACTCAGGCATGAAGAACCCCTTTCAAGACATTCAGTGGGAGAGGGAATGACAGGAAAACCAGTACAAGAATGATGAACTATGTAGCAACAAAATGCAAGGAGGCAGAGGTGAGGGTTTGTTCCCCAAAGGGGGAACAGAAATAATGGGAAGAACAGAACGAGTCCTTGGTTCACCCAAAGGTGTAGGGAGGGGAAAAACTAGGTGTACTAGAGAATGGAAAAGGTACAGAAGACAGAGAAAATCAGGAAAATTAAAGAAATCACCGAAGAGCCAGGAACGAAAATGCACAGATAAAAAGGGAGGCTCAGAGACAATATGAAAAAAGACATAGCATCAAAAGTAAAGACTGACCCGAAGCTGTTGTACAGCCACATCAGGAGGAAACAACAGTCAAGGACCAGGTAATCAGACTGAGGAAGGGTGATGGGGAATTCACAAGAAACGACCAAGAGGGATGTCAGGAGCTCAACACAAGATTTTAAAGAGGTATTTACAGTGGAAACCAGTAGGACTCCAGGAAATCAGAACAGGGGGGCACACCCGCAAATGCTGGATGAGGTACATATAACCAAGGAGGAGGTGAAGAAGCTGCTATGCGAACTTGACACCTAAAAGGCGGTGGGACCAGACAACATCTCTCCATGGGTCCTTAAAGAGGGAGCAGAGAAAATTGTGATAGCCATTAACAAAGATCTTCAACACATCACTTGAAATGGGCAACTCCCTGAGGTAGGGAAAAAATGGCAAATGTAGTCCCAATTTTTAAAAAGGGAGACAGACATGAGGCACAAAAACTACAGACCTGTATCACTAACGTGTATAGTATGCAAGGTCATGAAGAAGATCATCAGGAGGAGAGTGGTGGGGCACCTGGAAAGAAACAAGTGTATAGTTGACAACCAGCACGGTTTCAGGGAAGGAAAATCCTGTGTCACAAACCTACTAGAGTTTTTATGACAAGGGGGACAGAAGTAAGACAAGAGAGAGAGGGGTGGATCGACTGCATATTTTTGGACTGCAAGAAGGCCTTCGACACAGTTCCTACAAGAGTTTACTGCAAAAGCTAGAGGATCAGGCACACATAACAGGAAAGGCACTGCAATGGATCAGAGAATACCTGTCAGGGAGGCAACAACGAGTCATGGTACGCGACGAGGTGTCAGAGTGGGCGCCTGTGACAAGCGGGGTTCCACAGGGGTCAGTCCTAGGACCTGTGCTGTTCTTGGTATATGTGAACGACATAACTGAAGGGATAGACTCAGAAGTGTCCCTTTTTTGCAGATGATGCGAAATTAATGAGAAGAATCAAATCGGATGAGGATCAGGCAGGACTACAAAGAGACCTGGACAGGCTACAAGCCTGGTCCAGCAACTGGCTCCTTGAATTTAACCCTGCCAAATGCAAAGTCATGAAGATTGGGGAAGGGCAAAGAAGACCGCAGACACAATATAGTTTAGATGGCCAAAGACTGCAAACCTCACTCAAGGAAAAAGACCTGGGGGTGAGTATAACACCGAGCATATCTCCTGAGGCGCACATCAATCAGATAACTGCTGCAGCATACGGGCGCCTTGCAAACCTACGGATGCGTTCCGTTTACCTCAGTAAGGATTCGTTTAAGACTCTGTATACCATTTATGTCAGGCCCATACTGGAGTATGCAGCACCAGTTTGGAATCCACACCTAGTCAAGCACGTCAAGAAATTAAAAAGAAAGTGCAAAGGTTTGAAACAAGACTAGTCCCAGAGCTACGGGGATTGTCCTACGAAGGAAAGGTTGAGGAAATCGGCCTGACGACACTGGAGGACAGGAGGGGTCAGGGGAGACATGATAACGACATATAAAATACTGCGCGGAATTGACAAGGTGGACAAAGACGGGATTTCCAGAGAAGGGACACAGACACAAGAGGTCAAAATTGGAAGTTGAAGACTCAGATGAATCAAAGGGATGTTAGGAAGTATTTCTTCAGTCATAGAGTAAGTCAGACCGTGGAATAGCCTAGAAAGTGACGTAGTGGAGGCAGGATCCATACATAGTTTTAAGGCGAGGTATAATAGAGCTCATGGAGCAGGGAGAGAGAGGGACCTAGTAAACAATCAGCGAAGAGGCGGGGCCAGGAGCTGTGACTCGACCCCTGCAGCCACAAATAGGTGAGTACACACACACACACACACACACACACACACACACACACACACACACACACACACACACACACACACACACACACACACAATGGGTGTCAAAGTAAAGTGTATTGGACTGATGTCTCCTGTGTTGACTTTGGTGTGGCTCTCTCTCTCTCTCTCTCTCTCTCTCTCTCTCTCTCTTTTTCTCTCCTATTCACAAACATCTAGGTAAGGTATTTCCGCCCGTATACCTTAACCCCAGCAGGCGACAGCAGCTGTGTACTATTGTTTGTGAGGAATACCTCAAGGATACCTTCCCGTAAAGAATACCAATGGGGGATGCCCGTTTAAGAACAACTGATAATAAGTTAAAGGGTATATTGAGGGGGGACATAAGTGAGACGTTGCCCAGTACACTCGCAACCTCACTCAACCATCACTGACATTCAACTGACGGAGAAATCTAAAAATCAATAGATCTAAAGTCAGTAGTAGATGGGTTGTGATAGTCACAGGTGAGCAGGTAGCAAAGCAGAGGTAGGACCATGGTACACACTGCT
This sequence comes from Cherax quadricarinatus, assembly GCF_026875155.1. Taxonomy (NCBI): domain Eukaryota; kingdom Metazoa; phylum Arthropoda; class Malacostraca; order Decapoda; family Parastacidae; genus Cherax; species Cherax quadricarinatus. The sequence continues at coordinate 73,244,532 of NC_069402.1, forward strand.
CTGTGAGTAAAAGTGTAGTAGACGGAGGTTGAAAACCACGTCTACCATCCGATACCATCTCTCCTGTAAAAGCCACACTATTTTTCTCTCCTTCTTTACATGATGTCAGTGGTCGGAGGGAATGTAGGGTGGTGAGAGAGCCTTCTGCTTAACTATCCTTGACTCACACATCTAGATAGTACAAGATACTCCATAATGTAAGTGTAAGTAGTTCTTTTCAGCATTAGTCAGAGGACTATCTTCTCAGCAGACAGTCCTCTGTTTTCTTTCTTTTTTTAACACAGGGTTTGACAAAGTTAGGTTAAGGATCCCTAACTTTATTGACAAGTTATTGACAAGTTAAGGATCCCTAACTTTATTGACAAGCTAAGACTTTTGCCTACATCAGCTCATCTGAAAGCATTTTTTTA
>NC_069402.1:73245441-73252941 GCF_026875155.1 Cherax quadricarinatus
TTTCCGCACTTGGGTGACTTGTTCGGCAACTCTGGGTGACTTCCGATATTGGTAGTTCGAATTTGTGTGATATATGTTGGACATTTGTAGTGAATATATGTAGTGAATATGTGATGATATATGTAGTGAATTTATTGTGATTTGTATATATATGTAGTGATTATGTAGTGATTTCATTAGCAGGAGTCACCAGGGGAAGACTTTAACCGGAAGTGGGTTTTCGGTAGGCTTAAGTTATGTCTAGTTGACACAGCTGAGCCACGAACCGTGCGAGTTTAACTCTTTCCTGAATACTACTACTGTCACCACTACTGCTGTTACTACTACTACTAAAACACTAATAATAATAATAAATAATAATAATAATAATAATAATAATAACAATAATAATAATAATAATAATAATAACTGTGACTGGGTGACTGTTCCGACACTCTGGGTGACTGTTCCGACACTCTGGGTGACTGTTCCGACACTCTGGGTGACTGTTCCGACACTCTGGGTGACTGTTCCGACACTCTGGGTGACTGTTCCGACACTCTGGGTGACTTCCGACACTCTGGGTGACAGTTCCGACACTCTGGGTGACTGTTCCGGCACTCTGGGTGACTGTTCCGGCACTCTGGGTGACTGTTCCGGCACTCTGGGTGACTGTTCCGACACTGGGTGACTGTTCCGGCACTCTGGGTGACTGTTCCGACACTCTGGGTGACTGTTCCGGCACTCTGGGTGACTGTTCCGGCACTCTGGGTGACTGTTCCGGCACTCTGGGTGACTGTTCCGACACTGGGTGACTGTTCCGACACTCTGGGTGACTGTTCCGGCACTCTGGCTGACTTCCGACACTCTGGGTGACTGTTCCGGCACTCTGGGTGACTGTTCCGACACTCTGGGTGACTGTTCCGACACTCTGGCTGACTTCCGACACTCTGGCTGACTTCCGACACTCTGGGTGACTGTTCCGACACTCTGGGTGACTGTTCCGACACTCTGGGTGACTGTTCCGACAATCTGGGTGACTGTTCCGACACTCTGGGTGACTGTTCCGACACTCTGGGTGACTGTTCCGACACTCTGGGTGACTGTTCCGACACTCTAGGTGACTGTTCCGACACTCTGGGTGACTGTTCCGACACTCTAGGTGACAGTCTGTGTAACTGGGTGACAAAGGTCACCTTAATTTGAGATAAAGGTGCAAGTGATGAATGGAGGGAAAGGTGTTAGAGGGGAGAATATATCAGACCCATATAACACTTGGGTGTCTTCATTGAGGATACGTTTGTGCACACAAGATACCTAGGTGTTGCACATGTGTCTGATTTATCAAGTTGACGGTTCTCTGAATCATTTATCAGCACACATGGGAGACAACTGTCTGGTAGTGGGTAGGCATGGTTACAGGGGGAGGAGGGACGTGTGTGTGGAGGGACGTGTGTGTGGAGGACGTGTGTGTGGAGGGACGTGTGTGTGGGGGACTGTGTGGGAGGACGTGTGTGTGTGGGGAGGACGTGTGTGGGAGGACGTGTGTGGGGAGGGACGTGTGTGGGGAGGGACGTGTGTGTGGGGAGAGTGGGGACGTGTGTGGGGAGGACGTGTGTGTGGAGGGACGTGTGTGGGGAGGACGTGTGTGGGGAGGGACGTGTGTGTGGAGGGACGTGTGTGGGGAGGACGTGTGTGGGGAGGGACGTGTGTGTGGAGGGACGTGTGTGGGGAGGACGTGTGTGTGGAGGGACGTGTGTGTGGAGGGGACGTGTGTGGGGAGGGACGTGTGTGTGGTGGATGGGGACGTGTGTGTGGAGGGACGTGTGTGTGGAGGGAGTGTGTGGGGGGAGTGTGGGGAGTGAGTGTGTGGGGAGGGACGTGTGTGGGGAGGGACGTGTGTGTGGAGGGACGTGTGTGGGGAGGAGGGTGGACGTGTGTGGGGAGGGACGTGTGTGGGGGATTGGGGACGTGTGTGGGGAGGGACGTGTGTGGGAGGGACGTGTGTGGGGGCGTGTGTGAGAGGGACGTGTGTGGGGAGGGACGTGTGTGTGGAGGGACGTGTGTGTGGAGGGACGTGTGTGTGGAGGGACGTGTGTGTGGAGGACGTGTGTGGGGAGGGACGTGTGTGTGGAGGGACGTGTGTGGGGAGGGACGTGTGTGGGGAGGGACGTGTGTGTGGAGGGACGTGTGTGTGGAGGACGTGTGTGTGGAGGGACGTGTGTGTGGAGGGACGTGTGTGGGGAGGACGTGTGTGTGGGAGGGACGTGTGTGGGGGGACGTGTGTGGGGAGGGACGTGTGTGTGGAGGGACGTGTGTGTGGAGGACGTGTGTGTGGAGGGACGTGTGTGGGGGGACGTGTGTGTGGAGGGACGTGTGTGGGGAGGACGTGTGTGGGAGGGACGTGTGTGGGGAGGACGTGTGTGTGGAGGGACGTGTGTGGGGAGGACGTGTGTGGGGAGGGACGTGTGTGTGGAGGGACGTGTGTGTGGAGGGACGTGTGTGTGGGAGGACGTGTGTGTGGAGGGACGTGTGTGGGGAGGACGTGTGTGGGGAGGGGGGACGTGTGTGGGAGGGACGTGTGTGGGGAGGGACGTGTGTGTGGAGGGAAGTGTGTGGGAAGACGTGTGTGGGGAGGGACGTGTGTGTCTTGGAGGACGTGTGTGGGGAGGACGTGTGTGTGGAGGGACGTGTGTGGGGAGGGACGTGTGTGTGGAGGGACGGTGTGTGGGAGGGACGTGGTGTGTGGAGGAAGTGTGTGTGGAGGGACGTGTGTGTGGAGGGGACGTGTGTGTGGAGGACGTGTGTGGGGAGGACGTGTGTGTGGAGGGACGTTGTGTGGGGAGGACGTTGTGTGTGGAGGGACGTGTGTGGGGAGGACGTGTTGTGTGTGGAGGACGTGTGTGGGGAGGACGTGTGTGTGGAGGGACGTGTGTGGGGAGGACGTGTGTGGGGAGGGACGTGTGTGTGGAGGGACGTGTGTGGGGAGGACGTATGTGGGGAGGGACTTGCTGTGTGGGGAGGACGTGTGTGTGGAGGACGTATGTGGGAGGGACGTGTGTGGGGAGGACGTGTGTGGAGGGACGTGTGTGGGGAGGACGTGTGTGGGGAGGACGTGTGTGTGTGTGGAGGGACGTGTGTGTGGGAGGACGTGTGTGGGAGGGACGTGTGTGTGGGAAGACGTTGTGGGGAGGGACGTGTGTGTGGAGGGACGTGTGTGGGGAGGACGTGTGTGGGAGGGACGTGTGTGGGGAGGACGTGTGTGGGAGGGACGTGTGTGGGGAGGACGTGTGTGGGGAGGGACGTGTGTGTGGAGGGACGTGTGTGTAGGAGGGACGTGTGTGTGGAGGGACGTGTGTGGGGAGGGACGTGTGTGTGGAGGGACGTGTGTGGGGAGGGACGTGTGTGTGGAGGACGTGTGTGTGGAGGGACGTGTGTGCGGAGGGACGTGTGTGGGGAGGACGTGTGTGGGGAGGGGACGTGTGTGTGGAGGGACGTGTGTGGGAGGGACGTGTGTGGCGGAGGGGACGTGTGTGGGAGGACGTGTGTGGGGAGGGGACGTGTGTGTGGAGGGACGTTTTGTGGGAGGACGTGTGTGGGAGGGACGTGTGTGGGGAGGGACGTGTGTGGGGAGGACGTGTGTGTGGGAGGGACGTGTGTGTGGAGGGACGTGTGTGTGGAGGGACGTGTGTGGGGAGGGACGTGTGTGTGGAGGGACGTGTGTGGGGAGGGACGTGTGTGTGGAGGGACGGTGTGGGAGGACGTGTGTGGGGAGGGACGTGTGTGTGGAGGGACGTGTGTGGGGAGGACGTGTGTGGGGAGGGACGTTGTGTGGAAGGGACGTGTGTGTGGAGGACGTGTGTGGGACGGATGTGTGTGTGGGGGACGTGTGTGGGGAGGACGTGTGTGGGGAGGGACGTGTGTGGGGAGGGCTGTGTGTGTGAGGGACGTGTGTGTGGGGAGATACATGTGCTTTGAACTGGAGATACACGTCAGTGATGATAGGCAGCCTTGATGACCCTCGTGAAGTCTTTTAAAGACTTTAAACCCCATTGAACAAGCAGACAGATTGTTGTTGTTACGGTAGCGGTGATGTGTGTGTGTGTGTGTGTGTGTAGTGTGGTGTGTGTGTGCAGTGTGTGTGTTGTGTGTGTGTGGTGTGTGTGTGTGGTGTGAGTGGGTGTGTGTGTGTTATCGGCACTGTTGTCTACTAACATATGGTAACTAATGGTTCTGGGCAAAGCAAGGAAGGACAACAACTGACTTGCGGTCTTGTCGGTTCCTTTCTTGATTTTCAGTGATCCCTAGGGTGGGCCACAGGAGCCCCGGATGGACCCCGGCCCCCCGGTGGATCCCCCCAGGTGGGCAGTACGGAAAAAACACTAGAGACGGAGATGCTCGTGGGACCCCCCAGGGTGGATCGGTTGCAACCTCTAAACTCAATAGTCGAGGAGATACTAAAGGAAAAATCCTGTGGCTTTCCCTGGGGGGATTTCCTTTACATTCAGAAAACGTTTCTTCTTCTCTTTCTTTAAATTCCTCACCCACCTCCCCCTTCTCCTACCCTTAGCCAGGGACAAAATAAGAAAGACACTAAACACCTGAACCTCAGTGAAATCACTGCAGTTCCCAAGACGGCCTGCAGACTACTCTGCAGACACACAGATCCTCCGTGATAATTCCTGATTTCATCTTCAAGTATGTCTAGCAATACGAGAATCTTCAGATTCATCTGCAGTATCAGAAATGCTAGGAGAAGATTGTATCACTTGGTTCTCTTTGCTAAGGCCAAGGAAGTAGACATGTCTACAAAAAACTGACACTCCTAGTACTAAAAGGAAAACTCCTCCCAAACTCCCAGGATATGTTGCATTCCCAGTGTTAGAAATAAGGGAATAGAGAGCCGACTTGTGCCAAAAATGGGCCGACTTGCAAATACAGTGGACCCCCGCATAACGATTACCTCCGAATGCGACCAATTATGTAAGTATATTTATGTAAGTGCGTTTGTATGTGTATGTTTGGGGGTCTGAAATGGACTAATCTACTTCACAATATTTCTTATGGGAACAAATTAGACCAGTACTGGCACCTGAACATACTTCTGGAGTGAAAAAATATCGTTAACCGGGGGTCCACTGTATATCAAAGACTACAAGAATGCTAACTTCCATGTTCAGACTTCCTTACTTACCACAATGGTACATTCAACCTTTGTAATGTGTCTGTGAATTGTGGAAGAAAAGAAACTCTTCTAAGAGTCACGAATAAAACATAACTTCAGTGCACGGTGTATATTTATGAGAAGCAAAACTAACATAGATGGAAGTGTGTTTGTTGGACACCTTGAAGAAAATAACTTCGGTCTACGTCCCCGTCTCAGATAACATCATTCACCTTGAAGGTGGTCTACCTGACTATGACACAGGAGGTCTACCTGACTATGACACAGGAGGTGGACCTGACTATGACACAGGAGGTCTACCTGACTATGACACAGGAGGTCTACCTGACTATGACACAGGAGGTCTACCTGACTATGACACAGGAGGTGGACCTGACTATGACACAGGAGGTCTACCTGACTATGACACAGGAGGTCTACCTGACTATGACACAGGAGGTCTACCTGACTATGACACAGGAGGTCTACCTGACTATGACACAGGAGGTCTACCTGACTATGACACAGGAGGTCTACCTGACTATGACACAGGAGGTCTACCTGACTATGACACAGGAGGTCTACCTGACTATGACACAGGAGGTCTACCTGACTATGACACAGGAGGTCTACCTGACTATGACACAGGAGGTCTACCTGACTATGACACAGGAGGTCTACCTGACTATGACACAGGAGGTCTACCTGACTATGACACAGGAGGTCTACCTGACTATGACACAGGAGGTCTACCTGACTATGACACAGGAGGTCTACCTGACTATGACACAGGAGGTGGACCTGACTATGACACAGGAGGTCTACCTGACTATGACACAGGAGGTGGACCTGACTATGACACAGGAGGTGGACCTGACTATGACACAGGAGGTCTACCTGACTATGACACAGGAGGTGGACCTGACTATGACACAGGAGGTGGACCTGACTATGACACAGGAGGTGGACCTGACTATGACACAGGAGGTGGACCTGACTATGACACAGGAGGTGGACCTGACTATGACACAGGAGGTCTACCTGACTATGACACAGGAGGTGGACCTGACTATGACACAGGAGGTCTACCTGACTATGACACAGGAGGTGGACCTGACTATGACACAGGAGGTGGACCTGACTATGACACAGGAGGTGGAACTGACCATGACACAGGAGGTGGACCTGACTATGACACAGGAGGTGGACCTGACTATGACACAGGAGGTGGAACTGACCATGACACAGGAGGTGGACCTGACTATGACACAGGAGGTGGACCTGACTATGACACAGGAGGTGGAACTGACCATGACACAGGAGGTGGACCTGACTATGACACAGGAGGTGGACCTGACTATGACACAGGAGGTGGAACTGACCATGACACAGGAGGTGGACCTGACTATGACACAGGAGGTGGACCTGACTATGACACAGGAGGTCTACCTGACTATGACACAGGAGGTCTACCTGACTATGACACAGGAGGTGGAACTGACCATGACCAGGAGGTGGACCTGACTATGACACAGGGTGGACCTGACTATGACACAGGAGGTCTACCTGGACTATGACACAGGAGTCTACCTGACTATGACACAGGAGGTCTACCTGACTTGACACAGGAGGTCTACCTGACTTATGACACAGGAGGTGGACCTGACTATGACACAGGAGGTCTACTGACTTGACACAGGAGGTCTACCTGATATGACACAGGAGGTCTACCTGACTATGACACAGGAGGTGGACCTGACTATGACACAGGAGGTGGACCTGACTATGATACAGGAGGTGGACCTGACTATGACACAGGAGGTGGACCTGACTTATGACAAGGAGGTGGACCTGACTATGACACAGGAGGTGGACCTGACTATGATACAGGAGGTGGACTGACTATGACACAGGAGGTGGACTGACTATGACACAGGAGGTGGACCTGACTATGACACAGGAGGTGGACCTGACTATGACACAGGGGTGGACCTGACTATGATACAGGAGGTTACCTGACTATGACACAGGAGGTGGACCTGACTATGACACAGGAGGGTGGACCTGACATGACACGGAGGTGACTGACTATGACACAGGAGGTCTACCTGACTATGACACGGAGGTCTACCTGACTATGAACAGGAGGTGGACCTGACTATGACACAGGAGGTGGACCTGACTTTGATACAGGAGGTGGACCTGACTATGACACAGGAGGTGGACCTGACTATGACACAGGAGGTGGACCTGACTATGACACAGGAGGTGGACCTGACTATGACACAGGAGGTGGACCTGACTATGACACAGGAGGTCTACCTGACTATGACACAGGAGGTCTACCTGACTATGAC
>NC_069402.1:73257941-73297892 GCF_026875155.1 Cherax quadricarinatus
TGTTATAGGTCTCAAGACTGGAAGTGTTATGGGTCCAGAGCTGGAGCTGTTATGGGTCCCAGAGCTGGATCTGTTATGGGTGCCAGAGCTGGAGGTGCTATGAGTCCCAGAGCTGGAGGTGTTATGGGTCCCAGAACTGGAGGTGTTATGGATCCCAGAGCTGGAGGTGTTATGAGTCCCAGAGCTGGAGGTGTTATGGATCACAGAGCAGGAGGTGTTATGGGTCCCAGAGCTGGAGGTGTTATGAGTCCCAGAGCTGGAGGTGTTATGGATCCCAGACCTGGAGGTGTTATGGGTCCCAGACCTGGAGGTGTTATGAGTCCCAGAGCTGGAGCAGTTATGGTCCCAGAGCTGGAGCAGTTATGGTCCCAGAGCTGCAGCAGTCATGGTCCCAGAGCTGGAGCAGTTATGGTCCCAGAGCTGGAGGTGTTATGGGTCCCAGAGCTGGAGGTGTTATGAGTCCCAGAGCTGGAGCAGTTATGATCCCAGAGCTGGAGCAGCTATGGTCCCAGAGCTGGAGCAGTTATGGTTCCAGAGCTGGAGCAGTTATGGGTCCCAGAGCTGGAGCAGTTATGGGTCCCAGAGCTGGAGCAGTTATGGGTCCCAGAGCTGGAGCAGTTATGGGTCCCAGAGCTGGAGCAGTTATGGGTCCCAGAGCTGGAGCAGTTATGGGTCCCAGAGCTGGAGCAGTTATGGGTCCCAGAGCTGGAGCATTATGGGTCCCAGAGCCGAGCAGTTTATGGGTCCCAGAGCTGGAGCAGTTATGGGTCCAGAGCTGGAGCATTTATGGGTCCAGAGCTGGAGCAGGTTTGGGTCCCAGAGCTGGAGCAGTTATGGGTCCCAGAGCTGGAGCAGTTATGGTCCCAGAGCTGGAGCAGTTATGGGTCCCAGAGCTGGAGCAGTTATGGGTCCCAGAGCTGGAGCAGTTATGGTCCCAGAGCTGGAGCAGTTATGGGTCCAGAGCTGGAGCAGTTATGGTCCAGAGCAGGAGCAGTTATGGGTCACAGAGCAGGAGCAGTTATGGTCCCAGAGCAGGAGCAGTTATGGGTCCCAGAGCTGGAGCAGTTATGGGTTCCAGAGCTGGAGCAGTTATGGTCCCAGAGCTGGAGCAGTTATGGTCCCAGAGCTGGAGCAGTTATGGGTCCCAGAGCTGGAGCAGTTATGGTCCCAGAGCTGGAGCAGTTATGGGTCCCAGAGCTGGAGCAGTTATGGTCGCAGAGCAGGAGCAGTTATGGGTCCCAGAGCAGGAGCAGTTATGGTCCCAGAGCTGGAGCAGTTATGGGTCCCAGAGCTGGAGCAGTTATGGGTCCCAGAGCTGGAGCAGTTATGGGTCCCAGAGCTGGAGCAGTTATGGTCCCAGAGCAGGAGCAGTTATGGGTCCCAGAGCTGGAGCAGTTATGGGTCCCAGAGCTGGAGCATTTATGGTCCCAGAGCTGGAGCAGTTATGGGTCCCAGAGCTGGAGCAGTTATGGTCCCAGAGCAGGAGCAGTTATGGGTCCCAGAGCAGGAGCAGTTATGGTCCCAGAGCTGGAGCAGTTATGGGTCCCAGAGCAGGAGCAGTTATGGGTCCCAGAGCAGGAGCAGTTATGGTCCCAGAGCAGGAGCAGTTATGGGTCCCAGAGCAGGAGCAGTTATGGTCCCAGAGCAGGAGCAGTTATGGGTCCCAGAGCAGGAGCAGTTATGGGTCCCAGAGCAGGAGCAGTTATGGGTCCCAGAGCTGGAGCAGTTATGGTCCCAGAGCAGGAGCAGTTATGGGTCCCAGAGCTGGAGCAGTTTATGGTCCCAGAGCTGGAGTCAGTTATGGTCCCAGAGCAGGAGCAGTTATGGGTCCCAGAGCTGGAGCAGTTATGGGTCCCAGAGCTGGAGCAGTTATGGTCCCAGAGCTGGAGCAGTTATGGGTCCCAGAGCAGGAGCAGTTATGGGTCCCAGAGCTGGAGCAGTTATGGTCCCAGAGCTGGAGCAGTTATGGTCCCAGAGCTGGAGCAGTTATGGGTCCCAGAGCTGGATCAGTTATGGTCCCAGAGCTGGAGCAGTTATGGTCCCAGAGCTGGAGCAGTTATGGCCCCAGAGCTGGAGCAGTTATGGTCCCAGAGCTGGAGCAGTAATGGTCCCAGAGCTGGAGCAGTTATGATCCCAGAGCTGGAGCAGTTATGGTCCCAGAGCTGGAGCAGTTATGATCCCAGAGCTGAAGCAGTTATGGTCCCAGAGCTGGAGCAGTTATGGTTCCAGAGCTGGAGCAGTTATGGGTCCCAGAGCTGGAGCAGTTATGGGTCCAAGAGCTGGAGCAGTTATGGGTCCCAGAGCTGGAGCAGTTATGGTCCCAGAGCTGGAGCAGTTATGGTCCTAGAGCTGGAGCAGTTATGGTCCCAGAGCTGGAGCAGTTATGGTCCCAGAGCTGGAGCAGTTATGGTCCTAGAGCTGGAGCAGTTATGGTCCCAGAGCTGGAGCAGTTATGGTCCCAGAGCTGGAGCAGTTATGGTCCCAGAGCTGGAGCAGTTATGGGCCCCAGAGCTGGAGCAGTTATGGGTCCTAGAGCTGGAGCAGTTATGGTCCTAGAGCTGGAGCAGTTATGGTCCCAGAGCTGGAGCAGTTATGGTCCCAGAGCTGGAGCAGTTTATGGTCCTAGAGCTGGAGCAGTTATGGTCCCAGAGCTGGAGCAGTTATGGTCCCAGAGCTGGAGCAGTTTATGGTCCCAGAGCTGGAGCAGTTATGGTCCCAGAGCTGGAGCAGTTATGGGCCCCAGAGCTGGAGCAGTTATGGTCCCAGAGCTGGAGCAGTTATGGTCCCAGAGCTGGAGCAGTTATGGTCCCAGAGCTGGAGCAGTTATGGTCCTAGAGCTGGAGCAGTTATGGTCCAGAGCTGGAGCAGTTATGGTCCCAGAGCTGAGCATTATGGTCCCAGAGCTGGAGCAGTTATGGTCCCAGAGCTGGAGCAGTTATGTCCCAGAGCTGGAGCAGTTATGGTCCCAGAGCTGGAGCAGTTATGGGTCCCAGAGCTGGAGCAGTTATGGGTCCCAGAGCTGGAGCAGTTATGGGTCCCAGAGCTGGAGCAGTTATGGGTCCCAGAGCTGGAGCAGTTATGGTCCCAGAGCTGGAGCAGTTATGGGCCCAGAGCTGGAGCAGTTATGGGCCCAGAGCTGGAGCAGTTATGGCCCCAGAGCTGGAGCAGTTATGGGTCCCAGAGCTGGAGCAGTTATGGCCCCAGAGCTGGAGCAGTTATGGCCCCAGAGCTGGAGCAGTTATTGGTCCCAGAGCTGGAGCAGTTATGGTCCCAAAGCTGGAGCAGTTATGGTCCCAGAGCTGGAGCAGTTATGGTCCCAGAGCTGGAGCAGTTATGGTCCCAGAGCTGGAGCAGTTATGGTCCCAGAGCTGGAGCAGTTATGGTCCCAAAGCTGGAGCAGTTATGGTCCCAGAGCTGGAGCAGTTATGGGTCCCAGAGCTGGAGCAGTTATGGGCCCAGAGCTGGAGCAGTTATGGGTCCCAGAGCTGGAGCAGTTATGGGTCCCAGAGCTGGAGCAGTTATGGTCCCAGAGCTGGAGCAGTTATGGCCCCAGAGCTGGAGCAGTTATGGGCCCAGAGCTGGAGCAGTTATGGGCCCAGAGCTGAGCAGTTTGGGTCCCAGAGCTGGAGCAGTTATGGGCCCAGAGCTGGAGCAGTTATGGTCCCAGAGCTGGAGCAGTTATGGGCCCAGAGCTGGAGCAGTTAATGGAGATCCCAGGAGCAATGGAGCAGCAGTTATGGTCCCAGAGCTGGAGCGAGTTTATGGGCCCAGAGCTGGAGCAGTTATGGGTCCCAGAGCTGGAGCAGTTATGGGCCCAGAGCTGGAGCAGTTATGGTCCCAGAGCTGGAGCAGTTATGGGCCCAGAGCTGGAGCAGTTATGGGTCCCAGAGCTGGAGCAGTTATGGGCCCAGAGCTGGAGCAGTTATGGGCCCAGAGCTGGAGCAGTTATGGGTCCCAGAGCTGGAGCAGTTATGGGCCCAGAGCTGGAGCAGTTATGGTCCCAGAGCTGGAGCAGTTATGGCCCCAGAGCTGGAGCAGTTATGGTCCCAGAGCTGGAGCAGTTATGGTCCCAGAGCTGGAGCAGTTATGGTCCCAGAGCTGGAGCAGTTATGGCCCCAGAGCAGGGAGCAGTTATGGTCCCAGAGCTGGAGCAGTTTATGGTCCCAGAGCTGGAGCAGTTATGGTCCCAGAGCTGGAGCAGTTTATGGTCCCAGAGCTGGAGCAGTTATGGCCCAGAGCTGGAGCAGTTATGGTCCAGAGCTGGAGCAGTTATGGTCCCAGAGCTGGAGCAGTTATGGTCCCAGAGCTGGAGCAGTTATGGTCCCAGATGCTGGAGCAGTTATGGCCCCAGAGCTGGAGCAGTTATGGTCAGAGCTGGAGCAGTTATGGTCCCAGAGCTGGAGCAGTTATGGTCCCAGAGCTGGAGCAGTTATGGGCCCAGAGCTGGAGCAGTTATGGGTCCCAGAGCTGGAGCAGTTATGGCCCAGAGCTGGAGCAGTTATGGGCCCAGAGCTGGAGCAGTTTATGGGTCCAGAGCTGGAGCAGTTATGGTCCCAGAGCTGGAGCAGTTATGGTCCCAGAGCTGGAGAAGTTATGGCCCAGAGCTGGAGCAGATTATGGTCCCAGAGCTGGAGCAGTTATGGTCCCAAGAGCTGGAGCAGTTATGGTCCCAGAGCTGGAGCAGTTATGGTCCCAGAGCTGGAGCAGTTATGGTCCCAGAGCTGGAGCAGTTATGGCCCCAGAGCTGGAGCAGTTATGGTCCCAGAGCTGGAGCAGTTATGGTCCCAGAGCTGGAGCAGTTATGGTCCCAGAGCTGGAACAGTTATGGTCCCAGAGCTGGACAGTTATGGTCCCAGAGCTGGAGCAGTTATGGTCCCAGAGCTGGAGCAGTTATGGTCCCAGAGCTGGAACAGTTATGGTCCCAGAGTTGGAGCAGTTATGGTCCCAGAGCTGGAGCAGTTATGGGCCACTTTACCCAACAATGTCAACTCTACATGAGACTTTAATTACATATCAGTATTAACCATAACTATTATTTAATATTGAATTAAACTATATTATTAATATTATTATTAAAACAACTCTTCTCCTGCAGTAAAACCAAAATTTTTAAACAATATGGACTAAAGTGGCTTCTGGGCCCATCAGAGACTAAGGGGCCCAGAAGGTAGAGGGTCATCAGTTGCACAGTAGATCCGTCCCTGACTTGCCACCGGGAGACTGAAGAAGGCAGGCAGTGTGCCGTGTTCTGCCGTCAACGTCTGCCTCTCACTATATTATATATTTCCACACTGGCAGACTGGTATTGAAATCTGATAACGATCTGAAAAAAAATGTTGGCGAATGAGATCTGTGTGTTGCAGTGCAAGACTTTAACCTTATCTGCTGGCAAAGTTATTTTTTTTATGTCGTTATCATATCTCCGCTGGTTAGGGTGTATTTTCTATCTTGTTATCATATCTCCCCGTTTCTCGTTTTTTATTTTGTATGTCGTTGTATCTTTTTCCCTGACTCTTCTAGCCTCTAATGTGGCCAGGTTCAGGTCCTCTAGTTTATCCTGGCGGTTCCTTCCCACTATCTCTGGTGGTAGTCCCTTGGCAAATACTACTGCATTTTTCTACGATTTCTTGATGTACTCTCTGGGTGAGCCTCTTCCTGGGAGACTTCGTCATCGTTATCCTACATCACATACACACTCGCCCGTCCTAGGCAGGTCCGTCTCAAATCCAAGCTACCTAGCATCCTCCACCTGACTCTCCACTCTGTATATACTCACCCATATCAAATGTTTAGCAGTGTAACGCACAGAGACTGTAGGAAGACAGGAACACCTGAGTGAGATCTGCATCTCCTTAGAGATCCTCAGACGCGCCATCTTAGGATTAAAACTCGTATCATCACAGTTACTGACGAATCAATCAGTCCATTTACCTAGGTAGATCTCTTTGTGACTTTACAGAGTCCACTGTGTGGACGAAACGTAGTCAGTAAAGTCCACTGTGTGGACGAAACGTAGTCAATACAGAATCGCATTATACTGCATTTGTTCATTTTTCCCAGGTGAAGGGTTCCATGGTGGTGCTGCGTACTCCAGGATGAGCCGGACACATGTTGTTTATAAAGGACTGTAACTAGAGTCTTAAGTGAGAATCCTGCAAGATGATCTACATTCAGCAAGCGAGCACTGGCTCTAGACGTTACTGGATTGACATCCTCCTCAGCCAGACTTACTGAAGAAGAATTTTCTACAGCACTTGGCACTATGTTCACTCCTCGGTCTTTCTCTTTGAGTGTCAGGTTTGGAGTCACTGTGCCTCGATGCTTTACTCCGTTTCAAGTCTTCTTTTCCACTATCCTTAGTATCCTTGACCTCTCATTTATCAGCCCGTCTTCTTCACAATAGTCTATAGTGGTGTTTCTGGTTCACCTGGACGACATACCTGGAGAGTCGTATGTATCCCTGTATGCAGATGTATGCGAACCAACAGTAATGTCACTGTTGTTGTGACAACAGTGCCATGGCACTGTTGTCACAACACTCAAATAAACTGAATTTCAGTAGCCACTCTCTGACCAGTTTGCAGTTTGTTCAGGGTCATTTGTAGTCTCCACTTGTCCTCATCACTGTTGGTTCTCACACGTCTGCATACAGGGATGCATACGACTCTCTCCAGGTGTGTCGTCCAGGTGGACCAGAAACACCACTGGTCCTAGTACTGATCCTTGCGCCACTCCGCTTGTCACACTTTCTCAGCTCTCTTGCTGGCTAGTGTTTCTGAAACTACTGCTCTTCAGGTACTCCACTGCTCTCCTGCATTATCTTGTTGCAGGTACTCACCTAGTTGTACTCACCTAGTTGTACTCACCTAGCTGTATTCACCTCGTTGTGATTGCGGGGGTCGATTCACAGCTCCTGGCCCCTCCTCTTCAACTGGCCGCTACCCGGCCACTCTTCCCGCTCCGTGAGCTTTATCATACCTCTTCTTAAAGCTATGTATAGATCCTGCCTCTACTTCATCACTATTCAGGCTATTCCACTTTCTGACAATTCTGTGACTAAAGAAATACTTCCTAACATCCCTGTGACCCCTTGCTGCTGTATCCCATCTCTGGAACATCCTTTCTCTGTCCACCTTGTCTATACCTCTCAGTATTTTATACGTCGTTATCATATCCCCCCTAACTTTCCTGTCTTCCAGTGTCGTCAGGTCGATTTCCCTTAACCTCTCCTCGTAGGACATACCTCTTAGCTCCAGGACTAGTCTTGTTGCAAACCTTTGCACTTTCTCTAGTTTCCTTACATGCTTGGCTAGGTGAGGGTTCCAAACTGGTGCCGCATACTCCAATATGGGCCTAACGTACACGGTGTACTGGGTCCTGAATGACTCCTTATTAAGACGTCGGAATGCTGTTCTGAGGTTTGCTAGGCGCCCATATGCTGCAGCAGTTATTTGGTTGATGTGCGCTTCAGGAGATGTGCCTGGTGTTATACTCACACCAAAATCCTTTTCCTTGAGTGAGGTTTGTAGTCTCTGGCCCCCTAGACTGTACTCCGTCTGCGGTCTTCTTTGCCCTTCCCCAATCTTCATGACTTTGCACTTGGTGGGGTTGAACTCCAAGAGCCAGTTGCTGGACCAAGTCTGCAGCCTGTCCAGATCCCGTTGTAGCTCTGCCTGGTCCTCGTCCGACTGAATTCTTCTCATCAACTTCACATCATCTGCATACAGGTGTGTATTTGTGTGTGTGTACTCACCTAGTTGTGGTTGCAGGAGTCGAGACACAGTTCCTGGCCCCTGGCTCCTGTGTGATTGTGTGTGTGTGTGTGTGTGTGTGTGTATGTTTATGTGCGTGTGTGTGTGCGTGTGTGTGTGTGTGTTTTATGTGTGTGTGTATGTGTGTGTGTGTATGTTTATGTGTGTGTGTGCGTGTGTGTGTGTGTGTGTGTATGTGTTTATGTGTGTGTATGCTCACCTTCCTACGGTCACGGGTGTCGAGTCTCAGCTCCTGGCCCCCCACCCCCACTTCTCCCAACCTCTCACAATATTGTTTCAGCACTTCCTTGCCTCGAGTCCTATCACTCCTAATCACAAAACTGCGTACGGTGCCGTACACACATGTGTGCGCGTGCGTGCTTCCATGCGTGCGTACGTGGCCGTGGATGCGTAACGCATTTGCGAGTATATACGCCATCTAATCCGAATTAACATTAGGGTAACGAGACGCCCCTGAAGCAGTACACGGTATATATTTGCATTTGATAACGACCCCTCATTAAGGGAACAGAGGAACGGGGAGGGGGGGTTGAAAGGGCGCTAATTGCATGGCTCTGTTAGCGTCAATCAGGTAATTACCTCTCAGGTGACTGGTAATTAAGAGGTGATTAGTGGCTTGTGTGGTGTTTCAGAGCTGGACACACCAGCCATTGTTAGTGAACAAGCAGAAGCTAATTATTATTATTATTATTATTATTATTATTAGTAGTAGTAGTAGTAGTAGTAGTAGTAGCAGTAGTGATAGTAGTAGTAGAAGTGATAGTAGTAGTAGTAGTAGTAGAAGTGATAGTAGTAGTAGTAGTAGTAGTAGTATAATAGTAGTAGTAGTAGTAGTAGTAGTAGAAGTCGCAGTAGTAGTAGTAATAGTAGCAGTTAAGTAATAAGCAGCAGGCCAAGCAGACGTGAGCCAAGCAGACGTGAGCCAAGCAGACGTGAGCCAAGAGACTTCTCAGCAACAGGAAGACAGACGTACCTGGAGAAACATATAGACATAAACACACACAGACAGACACAAACATACAGACAGACACAAACATACAGACAGACACAAACATACAGACAGACACAAACATACAGACAGACACAAACATACAGACAGACACAGACATACATACAAGCAGACACAAGTCACAGAAAGACAATCGCAAACTGTTCCTCACCTCTCTCTCTCTCTCCCCTTCTTATTGCTATCTATGTTCCCTCTCCATTTCTGTCTCCCTCCCCTCTTCTTTCCGCGTCTTTCTCCCCTCTTCCCATCTTTCTCACGTCTACCCTCCCTCCTTCCATCCACCTCTCTACACTCCTGCGAGGGGACGCGGGGGACCTGTTTCCCCTCTTTTAGCCCCCAGGCCACACCATCATCCCCAGATGTTTACACACTGATGGTCTTCCACAGTTTGAAGGGGAGGAAGGGGAGGGGGAGAAGGAAGGGGAGGGGGAGAAGGAAGGGGAGGGGGAGAAGGAAGAGGAGGATGGAGAGAGAGAGAGAGAGAACATGGGAGGCAGGAGGAGGTGCATCGTCTTCTTAAACGAAGAAAAGGCTGTGGGCCCAGACAAGTTGAGCCAAAGATTGCTAAGTAGATGTGTAGGCCAGCTAGCAGTACGTCTGTGAAGGCTTACTCAGCCCTGTAACAACTTCAGTCAATATTCCTAAGGCTGGCTCCTCCTCAGGAAAAATTAACGAATAGAAAAAGAACAAAAACTGACAACCATAAACACTTTATTATTTAGAAAATATAAAATATAAAACACTTAAATACGCTGCAATGATGAGGGGTTACGTCCTGCAACTTCATACGTGTGCACAGGTAAGTAGATAAAACATGGGACGTCTCAGGACGTTAGTCCGTCTCCTTCAATTCTACTCGTTGGTTGGCAGGTGACCCGATCTGTCATTCCAAGCTGGAAAGAGAGACAGGTTACCCACTGCTTAAGAAATCACTCTCCATAAGTACAGTACCTAAAAGACGTGGTGATTATTAAGACATTTAACATACAGCAAGACTGAAAGGACTAAGTTTATTATTGGTCAAAAGTGAAGCTTTCAACCAATAAGTACACTAGAATATGAGCAGGCATGTACTCACAGCTGTGAGTCGAGTGATTACTGTTTGATCGGAGCCCCACACGTCACCTTTCGGGGTGGGGGGAAGAGGGAGGGGAAGGGATAGCGGGAGCTAGACTTACCCTACCTTAACAAGTAGCCGGCAATCAAACTATTGTTACTATATACTCCCTCGCTACTTCTATCTATTGAACTTTTCCCTCACAACGTCTAACTCGCATCTTTCAGCACTGCCTAGTACAGTGTAAATGGCCCTCTCTGTGGAAAGAGGCAAATGTAGTCCCTGTTCACAAAAAGAAGAGCAGAGCAGAGCAGAAATCAGCAACTACAGACCAGTGTCACTCGTGTCAATCACTGGTAAGATCCTTGAGACAATAATCTCAAGACAAACGACAGAGCTTTTTGACTACCACTCACTACTTTGTGACCGTCAATATGGCTTCAGGAAAGGTTACTCTGCTGTTGATCTGTTGTTAAACCTCTCCACTAAGTGGCACCAGTCACTGGATGAATCCAAAGTCAGCTGTGTGGTAGCACTGGACATTGCTGGCGCTTTCGACCGAGTGTGGCACCAGGGCCTCTTGGCAAAACTGGAAGTACCGGTAATTGCAGGTTCTACACTATGTCTCTTCAGTGATTACCTTCATGGTAGATCCCTAAGGGCAGTTCAATGGAACAGATCAGCAAGTGTTCCACAAGGAAGTGTGCTTGGGCCATTGTTATGGAATATCGACTTCAATGACCTTCATCTCATCCCAGAATCCCATGCATATGCAGACGACTGTACTCTGACATTTACTTATCCAAGAGAAGAAATGCCAGCTGCTCTAAGCTACATCAATGACCAGCTAAGAGCTATATCAGCTTGGGGAAACCGATGGTAAGTAACATTTGCACCTGAGAAAACACAAATGATGATGGTCTCTAGGCACCTTGATGGTAATGCTGGTGCATTAGTGAGTATGAATGGGAGGGTGATAGTACCTGGGGAAGAAGTTGATATCCTTGGGGTGAAATTTGACTCCAAACTGACCATGAAGAACCACGTTGTAAATCTTGCAAACAAAGCAGCGAGGATGCTTACAGCACTTCGACGTATCTCGCATTTGCATGACAGTAGGGGTTGCAAGATTCTGTATAGGCACAAGTACGTTCACATCTTGAGTATGCTCCACTTCCTTGGTTTGCCTGCAATCCCCTCCCCTCATCTGCTTGACAGAGCAGAGAACAGAGCAAGATGTCTCATTTCTCGCCTGGACCCATCCTGGATAGATCTGTCATTTCAGTAGAGCCTTCAACACAGGAAGGATGTGGGTTGAGGACAGCGAGAAGTGAGTTTCTATACCTGAGATCATATTTACCCAGAATGACTCGAGTCTGGAACACGTTCGTACAGCATAATGATATGAACGAGATAAAGTCAGTTGATCAAATGAAAATGATGGCCCACAAATGGCTCCAACTTCATCCTGTTTCCTACTTGTATGTTTCATAACAATAAAATGCTTTCAGATGAGCTGATGTAGGCAATAGCTCTTAGCTTGTCAATAAAGTTAGGGATCCTTAACTTGTCAATAACTTGTCAATAAAGTTAGGGATCCTTAACCTAACTTTGTCAAACCCTGTGTTAAAAAAAGTTCAGAAAACAGAGGACTGTCTGCTGAGAAGATAGTCCTCTGACTATATGCTGAAAAGAACTACTTACACTTACATTATGGACTATCTTGTACTATCTAGATGTGTGAGTCAAGGATAGTTAAGCAGAAGGCTCTCTCACCACCCTACATTCCCTCCGACCACTGACATCATGTAAACAAGGAGAGAAAAATAGTGTGGCATTTACAGGAGAGATGGTATCGGATGGTAGACGTGGGTTTCAACTCCGTCTACTACACTATTACTCACAGAGCAGTGTGTACCAGTGGTCCTACCTCTGCTTTGCTACCTGCTCACCTGTGACTATCACAACCATCTACTACTGACTTAGATCTATTGATTTTTAGATTTCTCCGTCAGTTGAATGTCAGTGATGGTTGAGTGAGGTTGCGAGTGTACTGGGCAACGTCTCACTTATGTCCTCCCTCAATATACCCTTTAACTTATTATCAGTTGTTCTTCACGGGTATCCCCCATTGGTATTCTTTACAGGAAGGTATCCCTTGAGGTATTCCTCACAAGCGAATAGTACACAGCTGCTGTCGCCTGCTGGGGTTAAGGTATACGGGCGGAAATACCTTACCTAGATGTTTGTGAATAGGAGAGAAAGAGAGAGAGAGAGAGAGAGAGAGAGAGAGAGAGAGAGAGCCACACCAAAGTCAACACAGGAGACATCAGTCAATACACTTTACTTTGACACCCATTGTGTGTGTGTGTATGTGTGTGTGTGTGTGTGTGTGTGTGTGTGTGTGTGTGTGTGTGTGTGTGTGTTTGTACTCACCTAGTAACCACCTAGTTGTGGTTGCAGGGATCGAGTCACGGCTCCTGGCCCTTGCTCTTCGCTGGTCGCTACTATCAGGTCCATTCTCTCTCTCTGCCCCATGAGCTTTATCATACCTCTTCTTAAAGCTATGTATGGATCCTGCCTCCACTACATCACTTTCCACTTCCTGACAACTCTGTGACTGAAGAAATACTTCCCAACATCCCTGTGACTCAAATGAGTCTTCAGCTTCCAACTGTGACTCCTTGTTGCTGTGTCCCATCTCTGGAACATCCTGTCTCTGTCCATCCTGTCAATTCCTCTCAGTATTTTATATGTCATTATCATGTCTCTCTCCTATCCCATTGCGTACGTGTTCACGCTGGTTGTCACCATACTGAGTACAATGTACTCTTAACGTGTTAGTGCAGCAACGAATCCACATTGTTTGTATACAGTTGTGTGTGTGTGTTCTTAGATATATAATGTAGACCAGTGTTGTCCCACTCCGTCCCACTCCGTCCCACTCCGTCCCACTCCGTCCCACTCCGTCCCACTCCGTCCCACTCCGTCCCACTACCCTCTCTCTCCTATATTTGCTTATTCTTGGCCCGGCTTTGTGATGACTGGACGGGCCCGGCTGTGTGATGACTGGATGGGCCCGGCTGTGTGATGACTGGACGGGCCCGGCTGTGTGATGACTGGACGGGCTCGGTTGTGTGATGACTGGACGGGTTCGGCTGTGTGATGACTGGACGGGCCCGGCTGTGTGATGACTGGACGGGCCCGGCTGTGTGATGACGGGACGGGCTCGGCTGTGTGATGAATGGACGGGCCCGGCTGTGTGATGACTGGACGGGCCCGGCTGTGTGATGACGGGACGGGCCCGGCTGTGTGATGACGGGACGGGCCCGGCTGTGTGATGACTGGACGGGCCCGGCTGTGTGATGACGGGACGGGCCCGGCTTTGTGATGACTGGACGGGCCCGGCTGTGTGATGACTGGATGGGCCCGGCTGTGTGATGACGGGACGGGCCCGGCTGTGTGATGACGGGACGGGCCCGGCTGTGTGATGACTGGACGGGCCCGGCTGTGTGATGAATGGACGGGCCCGGCTGTGTGATGACTGAACGGGCCCGGCTGTGTGATAATTGGACGGGCGCGGCTGTGTGATGACTGGACGGGCCCGGCTGTGTGATGACTGGACAGGCCCGGCTGTATGATGACTGGACAGGCCCGGCTGTGTGATGACGGGACGGGCCCGGCTGTGTGATGACGGGACGGGCCCGGCTGTGTGATGATTGGACGGGCGCGGCTGTGTGATGACTGGACGGGCCCGGCTGTGTGATGACTGGACGGGCCCGGCTGTATGATGACTGGACAGGCCCGGCTGTGTGATGACGGGACGGGCCCAGCTGTGTGATGACGGGACGGGCCCGGGTGTGTTGATTGGACGGGGGCCGGTGTTGATGACTGGGCGGGGCCCGGGGTGTGATGAAGGGCGGGCCCGGCTGTATGAACGGCAGGCCCGGCTGTGTAAAGACGGGGCGGGGCCCGGGTGTGTGAGACGGACGGGCCCCGGCTGTGTGATGACTGGAAGGGGCCCGGGGGTGATGACGGCGGGCCCGGCGTGTGTGACGGGGGCGGGCTCGGCTGTGTGATGACGGACGGGCTCGGTGTGGGTGCGGACGGGCCCCCTTGGTGACTGGAGGGGCCGGGTGTGTGAGACGAACGGGCCCGGCTGTGTGAACGGGCGGGCTCGGGTGTGTGATGACGGACGGGTGGTGTGGAACTGGAGGGCCCGGCGTGGATGACGGACGGGCTCGGCTGTGTGAGACGGGACGGGGGCCCGGGTGTGTGATGACTGGCGGGCCCCCTGTGTGATGACGACGGGCCCGGCTGTATATGACTGGACAGGCCCCCGGGTGTGTGATGACGGGACGGGCCCAGTGTGGATGACGGGACGGGCCCGGTGTGTGATGATGGACGGCGCGGGTGTGATGACGGACGGGCCCCGGGTGTGGATGACTGGAGGGCCCCGGGTGTTTTGGGCTGGGGCAGGCCCGGCTGTGAATGCGGGACGGGGGGCGGTGAGACGGGAGCGCCCGGGTGTGTGATGACTGGAAGGGGCCCCCTGTGTGAGCTGGCGGGCCCGGCTGTGTGAGACGGGGCGGGCTCGGCTGTTGAGACGGGACGGGCTCGGCCCGTGTGATGACGGGACGGGCCCCCGGGTGTGTGATGACTGGACGGGGTCGGCTTGTGATGACTGAAAGGGCCCGGCTTGTGATGCGGGACGGGGGTCGGTTGTGATGACGGGACGGGCTCGGCTGTGGATGAATGGACGGCCCCCGGTGTGGATGAGGACGGGGCTCGGGGTGTTGATGACGGAGGGCCCGGCTGGTTTATGACGGGACGGGCTCGGGTGTGGATGATGGGGCGGGGTCGGGTTGTGATGACGGGACGGGGCCCGGGTGGGGAGACGGGACGGGCCCGGCTGTATGATGACGGGGGGGCTCGACGTGTGTTTACGGGGGGGGGCCCGGCTGTGTATGACTGCGGGGTCGGCTGTTGATGACTGAACGGGGGCCCGCTGTGTGATGACGGGCGGGGTCGGCTGGGATGACGGGACGGGCTCGGCTGTTGTATACTGGAGGGCCCGGTGTGTGATGACGGACGGGCCCGGCTGGGTGACGGGAGGGGGGTCGGTGGTGATGAAGGCGGGCTCGGCTGTGTGATGAGGGACGGTCGGCGTGTGATGACGGACGGCCCCGGGTGTGTGATGACGGGGGGGCTCGGGTGTGTGATGCGGGGGGGGCTCGGCTTGTGTGGGTGACGGGGCGGCCCGGTGTGTGATGACTGGACGGGGTGTCCTGAGAGATGGAAGTCCCAGGGGACCGCAACTGTAGCTGTGCTGGACGGTGACCAGTGAAGATGTCACAGCTGTGGGAACCTTCAACGGTATACTTCAAGATGTCGTTATTGACCCTACTGAAGTCTCCCAACTCTGGCTGATGCTACTGAAGACTCCCAACTCTGGCTGATGCTACTGAAGTCTCCCAACTCTGGCTGATGCTACTGAAGTCTCTCAACTCTGGCTGATGCTACTGAAGTCTCTCAACTCTGGCTGATGCTACTGAAGTCTCTCAACTCTGGGGATGTACTGAAGTCTCCCCAAATCGGTGATGCTACTGAATTCCCCAAACCCGGCTGATGCACTGAAGTCTCTCAACCGGCTATGTATGAAGTCTCCCCAAAATCGGCTGATGCTACTGAAGTCTCTCAACTCTGGCTGTGCTACTAAGTCTCCCCAAATGGCTGAGCTACTGAAGTCTCCAACTCTGGTGATGCTAGAAGCTTCAACTCTGGTGATGCTATGAAGTCTCCCCCAAATCTGGCTGTCTACTGAAAATCTCCCAACTCAGGCTTATGCTACTGAAGTCTCCCAACTCAGGCTGATGCTACTGAAGTCTCTCAACTCTGGCTGATGCTACTGAAGTCTCCCAACTCTGGTGAGCTACTGAATCTTCAACCTGGCGATGCTCTGAAGTCTCCCAAATCGGGTGATGCCCGAAGTCTCCAACTCAGGCTTATGCTACTGAAATTCCCAACTAGGCTGATCACTGAAGTTCTCACCTGGCTATGCTACGAAGTCTCTACTCTGGGTGTGACTGAAGTCTCTCAACCTGGCTGATGATGAAGCTCCCAACTCTGGCTGATGCTACGAAGTCCCAAAATCGGCGATGCTACTGAAGTCTCCCAATCTGGCTGATGCACTGAAGTCTCCCAATCTGGTGATGCTACTGAACTCCCAACCTGGCTGATGCTACGAAGTCTCCCAAATTGGTATGCTATGAAGTCTCTCAACTCTGGCTGATGCTAAATGAAGTCCCCAATCTGGTGATGACGGTCTCCCAACTCTGGTGTGCTACTGAAGTCTCTCAACTCTGGCTGATGCACGAATCTCTCACTCTGGCTGATGCTCGAAGTTCCCCAAAATCAGGTGATGCACTGAAGTCTCTAAATAGGCTGATCTACTGAAATCCCCAAAATCTGCCTGATGCTACGAAGTCTCCCAAACTCTGGTGATGCTACTGAAGTCTCCAACCAGGCTTGCACTGAAACTCCCAACTCTGGCTGATCTACTGAAGTCTCCCCAAATCTGGCTGATGCCTTTTAAGGGGCTCAAAATCAGGTGATGCCGAAGTCCTCAACTCAGCTGATGCTACTGAAGTTCCCCAAAATCAGGTATGTAGAGTTTCCAATAGGCTGTGCTCTGAAGTCCCCCCCAGTTAGGCTTAAGTTTTAACACTGAATGGAACCAAGCTATGGATGGAATAGACAGTGAAAACCATCTGGTGATGGAAAAATGACAGTGAAACACCATCCGTGTGATGGAAAAATACATGAAACACCATCTGTGTGATGGAAATATGACGTGAAAACCCATCCCGTGTGATGGAATAAAAAATGAAACACCATTTTTGTGTGGAAAGACAGTGAAACACCAACCCGTATGAGAATATGAAGTGAAACACCATCCCGAAAAATGGAAATGCAGTGAAACACCCTCCGTGTGATGGGAAAATACATGAAACACCATCCTGTGTGATGGAATATGACAGTGAAACACATCCTGTTGATGGAAAAGAAAGTGAAACACCATCCTGTTGTTGGAATATGACATGAAAAAACCCCTCCTGTGTGATGGATAAAGACGTGAAAAAACCATCCTGTAGATGGAATATACAGTGAAACACCACCGTATGAGGAATATCATGAAACACCATCCTGTGTGATGGAATATACAGTGAAACCCATCCGTATGATGGGGTATGACAGTGACAACCCTCCTGTTGAAAGAAAAATACAGGGGAAAAACCCCTCCGGTGATGGAATTGACAGGAAAAACCCTCCTGTTGATGGAGTATGACAGTGAAACACCATCCTGTATGATGGATATGAAAGTGAAAACCATCCCTTTTATGGAAAATTTAAGTGAAAAAACCATCCCTTAGATGGGGTATGGGAGGAAAACCATCCTGTATGTGGAATATACATGAAACACCCCTCCTGTGTGATGGGTAGACAGTGAAACAAATTGTTAATGGAATAATGACATGAAACACCTCCGTTGATGGCTAGACAGGAAAAACCACCCTTTTGGGGTGGGTATGACAGTGAAAAACCATCCTGTTTTTTTGGAATATAAATGAAAACCCCCCCGTTTTGATGGAAAATTTACAGTGAAACACCATCCTTATGATGGAAAAGACAGTGAAAAAACCGTGTGATGGAGTATGACAGTAAACACCATCCTGTGTATGGAATATACAGTGAAACACCATCCTGTTTGATGGACTATGACAGTGAAACACCCTCCTGTTGTGGAATTTGACATTTAAAACCATCCGTGTGTGGAATATGACATGAAACACCATCCCGTATGATGGAAAAAAAAGTGAAACAATCCTGTTGATGGAATTGACAGTGAACACCCTCCTGTTTGATGGAAATTTACAGTTAAACACCATCCGTATGTGGACCCTTTACAGTGAAACACCATCCCGTTTTGATGGAAAAATGGGTGAAACACCCTCCGTTGATGGACTAGCAGTGAAACACCATCCGTGTGAGGGGTTCAGTGAAACACCATCCTTATGGGACTATGACAGTGAAAACATCCTTTAAAGATGGAAAAGACAGTGAAACACCCCTGTATGATGGACTATCAGTGAAACAACCCTCCGGTGATGGAGTATGACGTGAAACACTCCTGATGATGGAAAATGACAGTGAAAACACCCCTGATGATGGGCTATGAAATGAAACCCATCCCGTGGTGATGGAGTAGACAGTGAAACACCATCCCGATGATGGACTTTTAAGTGAAACACCATCCTTTTGGAGATGACAGTGAAACACCATCCAGTGTGATGGGTATGACAGTTTAAACACCATCCGTATGATGGACATGCAGGAAAAACCATAGTTGAGGAGTATCAGTGAAACCATCCAGTGGGGAGTATGACGTGAAAAACCATTGATGATGACTATGACAGTGAAACACCCTCCTGTTTAGGACTTGCAGTGAAACACCCCCAGTTGTGGAGTATACGTGAAAAAAACCATCCGTAGTGGAGTATGACAGTGAAACACCATCCAGTATGATGGAGAAAAGACATTTTAAAAAACCCTCCAGTATGATGGGGATGACAGTGAAAACCACCAATGGGGTAGACAGGAAAAACCCCCCCATATGATGGAGTTGCAGTGAAACACCATCCCGTAAGATGGAGTATGCAGTGAACACCATCCCGTTGAGGAGTATGACAGTGAAACACCATAGTAAAATGGGTATGAAGTGAAACACCCCTCCGTAGATGGAGTATGACATGAAACACCATCCAGTATTTGGGGGTAAAAGTGAAACACCATCCTAGAGGAGTATGCATTTTTAAAAACCTCCAGTATGAGGAGTTACAGTGAAACCCATCCATGTGATGGAGTATGACAGTGAAAAAACCCCCTCCGATGAGGGTATGACATGAAACACCAAACCAGTAGATGGAGTAGACAGTGAACAATCCAGATGTTTGGAGTAGACAGTGAAAACCCCTCCAGTAGAGGAGTATAAAGTGAAACACCATCCGAAATGGAGTTGCAGTGAAACACCCCCATATGATGGAGTTGACAGTGAAACAAACCCTCCAGTATGATGGAGAGACAGTGAAACACCCTCCAGTTGAAATGGTATGACAGTGAAACACCATCCAGGGTGATGGAGTTGACAGTGAAAAACCCTCCAGAAGTGGGGAAGACATGAAACACCCCCGTATGATGGAGGGTTTCGTGAAAAAACCCCTCCAGTAGATGGAGTATGACAGTGAAACACCATCCCGTTTGAGGGAGTATGACAGTGAAACAAACCCCCGTAGAATATACATGAAACCCATCCAGTATGATGGATAAGACAGTGAAACACCATCCCGTGGATGAGTATGACAGTGAAACCCATCCGTTATGGGTAGACATGAAACACCATCCAGTATGTGGAGTATGACAGGGGGAAAAACCATCCATATGATGGAGTATGACAGTGGGAAACACCTCCAGATGATGGGAAAATATGACAGTGAAACACCATCCAGTATATGGAGTATACAGTGAAACACCATCCAGTATGATGGAGTATGAAACAGTGAAACACCATCCAGTAGTGGACTATGCAGTAAAAACCCTTCCGTTTTATGGGGAGACAGTAAACACCACCGTGGATGGACTAAAGACATGCACTACGTAAAAAAAACATTGAACACGCCCAAAAACGTCTGGTCCCCTTTTTGTTTAGTTCTACAAAATTGATTTTTCTGAAATTATCTTTTTTTTTGTTGGTAGATGTAAGTAGGGAAAATTGGGTGATCAGTGTGTAATTAAAGTTTGGTGGGTCTTGGCTTGAAGGAGGAGCTGCTTGTGTGTGTGTGTGTGTGTGTGTGTGTGTGTGTGTTGTGTGTGTTGTGTGTGTGTGTGTGTGGTGTGTGTGTGTGTGTGTGTGTGTGTGTGTGTGTGTGTGTGTTGTGTGTGTGTGTGTCGGTTTTTGGCTCTTTTTTTTATTTTTTTTTACACAGGTGTTGAGGATCCCTAGCTTTATTGACAGCTATATTACAGGTTAAGGATTCCTAACTTTATTGACAAGCTAAGAGCTGTTACCTACATCAGCTCATTTGAAAGCATTTTTATTGTTATGAGACATACAAGTAGGGAACAGGATGAAGTTGGAGCCATCTGTGGGCCAGCATTTTCATTTGATCAACTGACGTTATCTCGTTGACATCATTATGCTGTACGAATGTGTTCCATACTCGAGTCATCCTGGGTATGTATGATCTCAGATGGAGTGATGTTCTGGAGAAGGGTACAGCCAGAGTGAAGTTGCTGCTTTCTGCCCGTCTTGTGGTATAGAAGCTTGCTTCACGCTGTCCTCGAAGTGGATCCAAGTGTGGTACTTTGACAATATTGGCCTTGTACGTAACAGTAAGGCCACCCACATCCCTCCTATGTTGAAGACTCTGCTGAAATGACAGATCTATCCAGGAATGGTCCTGGCGAGAGATGAGACGTCTTGCTCTGTTCTCTACTCCGCCAAGCAGTCGCAAACCAAGAAAGTGGAGCATACTCAAGGTGTGAGCGTACTTGTGCCTCGTACAGAATCTTGCAACTCATACTGTCAAGCAGATGCGGTATAAGACGAAGTGCTGTAAGCTTCCTGGCTGCTTTCTTTGCAAGATTTACGACGTTGTTCTTCATGGTCAGTTTGGAGTTAAATTTCACCCTAAGAATATCAACTTCTTCCCCAGGTACCAACACTCTCCCATTCATACTTACTACTGCACCAGCATTACCATCATGGTGCCTAGAGACCATCATCATTTGTGTTTTCTCAGGTGCAAATGTTACTTGCCATCGGTTTCCCCAAGCTGATATAGCTCTTAGCTTGTGATTTAAGTAGCTTAGAGCAGCTGGCATTTCTTCTCTTGGATAAGTAAATGTCGGAGTACAGTAGTCTGCATATACATGGGATTCTGGGATGAGATGAAGGTCATTGAAGTAGACATTCCATAACAATGGTCTCAGCACACTTCCTTGTGGAACACTTGCCCCAGTAGGATGTCTTGCTGATTCTGTTGCATTGAGAACTACCCTTAGAGATCTCACTCTCTCATTTACCCCACCAGACAGGAAAGCGTTGAAATCCATAACATAAATGAAGAACGACTCATCTGATCGGCTTCAAACCTTCACCAGCCCATTGGTGAGAAGTTGAACGCTCGTCTTCTCTGCTACACGTCCACGTTTGCCAGTTTTATTGAACAGCCAGTGATATTAATATATTTTCAATATCTCAAGAATGATTCCTCCAATCGGCTTCAAATCATCGATCGTGATATAGTCTATAAGAACGGTTATGCTCCATATGGATTTTTTTTCCCGAAATTGTAACAAAAGTCTCGTAGTTAAAAGTTCTCACCATGACTGAATGAGAGAGAGAGAGAGAGAGAGAGAGAGAGAGAGAAATGTCAGTGCCAAAAGTTAATGGGTTCATTAATGCCAGGGTGCCATGAATCCCAGCTCACTGTTGGCACTGTTGTTGGCACTGAATGTGCCGAATATTTTGCTGTTTGATGTGTGTTTGTTTATAACTGGTAGGGAGAGACTCTCTCTTCTCTCTCTCTCTCTCTCTCTCTCTCTCTCTCTCTCTCTCTCTCTCTCTTCTTCTCTCTCTTCTCTCTCTCTCTCTCTCTCTTTTCTCTCTCTTCTCTCTCTCTCTCTCTCTCTCTCTCTCTCTCTCTCTCTCTCTCTCTCTCTCTGTCTCTCTTCTGTCTTCGTCTGTCTGTCTGTCTTCTCTCCTCTCCTCTCTCTCTTCTCTCTCTCTCTCTCCACTAACTCTTTCTTTCTCTTCCTCTCTCTCTCTCTCCTCTCTCTCTTCTCTCCTCTTCTCTCCTCTCTCTCTCTCTCTCTCTCTCTCTCTCTCTCTCTCTCTCTCTCTCTCTCTCTCTCTCTCTCTTTCTTTCTCTCTCTCTCAATCTTTTTTACACAGGGTTTGACAAGGTTGAGGATCCCTAGCTTTATTGACAAGCTAAGAGCTGTTACCTACATCTGCTCATTTGAAAGCATTTTTATTGTTATGAGACATACAAGTAGGGGACAGGATAAAGTTGGAGCCATCTGTGGGCCAGCATTTTCATTTGATCAACTGACTTTATCTCGTTGACATCATTATGCTGTACGAATGTGTTCCATACTCGAGTCATTCTGGGGATAAATGATCTCAGGTACAGACACTTGCTTCTCGCTGTCCTCAACCCACATCCTTCCTGTGTTGAAGGCTCTGCTGAAATGACAGATCTATCCAAGATGGGTCCAGGCTGGAGATGAGACTTCTTGCTGTGTTCTCTACTCTGTCAAGCAGTCGCAGACGAGAGGGGAGGCAGGCAAACCAAGAAAGTGGAGCATACTTGAGGTGTGAGCGTATTAGTGCCTCATACAGAATCTTGCAACCCCTTCTGTCATGCAGATGCAAGATACGGCGAAGTGCTGTAAGCTTCCTGGCTGCCTTGTTTGCAAGATTTATAACGTGGTTTTTCATGGTCAGTTTGGAGTCAAATTTCACCCCAAGGATATCAACTTCTTTCTCGGGTACCAACACCCTCCCATTCATCCTTACTACTGCTCCGGCATTACCATCATGGTGCCTAGAGACCATCATCATTTGTGTTTTCTCAGATGCAAATGTTACTTACCATCGGTTTCCCCAAGCTGATATAGCTCTTAGCTGGTCATTGATGTAGCTTAGAGCAGCTGGCATTTCTTCTCTTGGATAAGTAAATGTCAGAGTACAGTCGTCTGCATATGCATGGGATTCTGGGATGAAATGAAGGTCAGTGAAGTAGATATTCCATAACAATCGTCCCAGCACGCTTCCTTGTGGAACACTTGCCCCAGTATGATGTCTTGCTGATTCTGTTCCATTGAGAACTACTCTTAGAGATCTACCATGAAGGTAATCACTGAGGAGACCTAGTGTAGAGCCTGCAATTCCCAGTGCTTGAAGTTTTACTAAGAGGTCCTGGTGCCACACCCGGTCGAAAGCACCGGCAATGTCCAGTGCTACCACACAGCTGACTTTGGATTCATACAGTGACTGGTGCCACTTAGTGGAGAGGTTTAACAACAGATCAGCAGCAGAGTAACCTTTCCTGAAGCCATATTGACGGTCACAAAGTAGTGAGTGGTAGTCAAAAAACTCTGTCGTTTGTCCTGAGATTATTGTCTCAAGGATCTTACCAGTGATTGATAGGACTGACACTCGTCTCTCTCTCTTTCTCTCTCTCTCTCTCTCTCTCTCTCTCTCTCTCTCTCTCTCTCTCTCTCTCTCTCTCTCTCTCTCTCTCTCTCTCTCTCTCTCTCTCTCTCTCTCTCTCTCTCTCTCTCTCTTTTCACTCTCACCACTCTATCACTCTCTCTCTCACTCTCTCCTCTCTCTCTTTTACACAGGGTTTGACAAGGTTAGGTTAAGAATCCCTAGCTTTATTGACAAGCTATTTACAGGCTCTCTCTCTCTCTTTGTCTCTCTCTCTCTCTCTCTCTCTCTCTCTCTCTCTCTCTCTCTCTCTCTCTCTCTCTCTCTCTCTTTCTTACTCTCTCTCTCTCTCTCTCTTCAACATTCCATTTTCCCGTTCTTTCCTTTCCACTTTTCCTGATTTTACTTGTGATAACGTTGTTGTTATTGCTGTTATTGTTGTTATTGATGCCGTTGTTGCTGTTGTCCTTTCTGTTGTTGTTTCTGCCGTTGTTAGTATTGGTGTATTGTTGTTGTTGATGTTATTGCTATTATTGCTGTTATTGTTTCTGTTGTTATTGTTTTTTTCTGTTACTATTGTTGTTGATGTTATTGTTGTTATTATTGTTGCTGCTGTTATTGTTATTTCTGTTATTGTTGTTGCCGTTATTGTTATTGCTCTTATTATTGTTGTCGTTGCTGTTGTTACTGTTGTTATTGTTACTGTTATTTACTTTCATACGGTGTCTAGACAGTGCCTAGAGAAGTGCCACATCTGGTAAAGCAAATTAAGAAGCTGGATTAAGTGCAAAGGTTTTCAACCAGACTAGTCCCAGAGTATGAGAGAGAATACCGGAGTTAAACCTGACGCCACTAGAGGACAGGAAGCTCGGAGGTAACATGATTACGACGTACGAAATACTGACAGGGATTGAGAGGAAGGACAGGAGAGGCAGGAATCAGGTACACGAGGGCACAGCTGATGTTAGGGATGTTAGGAAATACTTCTTCAGCCTTAGAAGGCCGAGTAGTGGAACGACTCATGCAAGGGTTGTGAAAGATAGTGAAGCTAGGAGCTGAGACTCAACCCCTGCAACCACAGGTAGGTGAATACACAGCATGTGTGCGTGTGTGTGTATGTAGTGAGGTGTGGTGAGGGAGGGAGTGACCATGTGCGGCTGCTGTGTGCACATGTGTGCGTTAATGTGGCGGTGAGCACGCGTCTCCATGGTAACCACGCTCAGCTGAGGGGAGTGGGGGAGAGGGGAAAGTGGCGTGGAGGGGGAGAGATGGGCAGGGGATGGTAGGGGAGAGTATGAGGGTAAAACGGGTGGTAAGGGGAGGAGGGGGGGAAGGGGGAAAGTAAGGGGAGTGAGGGGAGAAGAGGGCGGCGGCGGGAAGTTAAACCTGAGTTGTGTTACCCTCTCTGGCTCCCTCTGGCTCCCTCCTCTGGTTTTCCCACTTTAATGGATTTCCAAAATTTTTCCCTCGAGCTGAATTTTTGGGCCTAAAGGGCAAAAGGGCAAAGGGGCGTGCTGCCCCTTGCCCTTCAGAGACCACAACCATCCTTATATAGATATATATATATATATTATATTTATATGTATATATATATATATATATATAAACAAGCTAAGGGGGGAGTTGAATGATAGCTATAGGATCTGCAGTGTTACAAACAGTGCATGACAGGTTTGCAGTGTTGAGAGATGAGTAGGACGTCACAGCAGATCGTCTCGAAGGAACGTTTTTACTTCGAGCAGAAACGTTCCTTTTATTTGACCTGCAAACACTGATTTGTTTTTTTTATTGTTGAAAAAGAAAATAAGAAATGGTTGTCCCGTAGCTCGACTGGTAGCGGCATCCCCCCCCAAGCTCACAATGAGGTCGGGGGTCGATAAAAAATCCCGGTACGGTGGAAATTAGGACGTATTTCCTTAAGACACCTGCTGCCCATGTTCACCTAGCAGTAAAATAGGTACCTGGGTGTTAGTCGACTGGTGTGGGTCGCATCCTGGGACATAACTGACCTAATTTGCCCGAAATGCTCAGCATAACAAGCGGCTTTCTATATAGTAGTATGTCACTGATGTCATTGATGTCAGCTAGGACTGTATACCTTGTACATGTACTTGTAGAAATAAAGATTATTCATTTACCTTGAGGAATGCTAGGATAAGTCAAGCACTGGTCTTAAGGTCACTCTTGATATAAAGGTCACATTTGCTGNCCCCCCCCCCCCCTTAAGCCTCGAACTTCCTTTCTTTTCCTGGTGACTTTGTTCCACGGAAATGTTGTAAGAATGTCTGAGCAGTGAAGTTGATGATGACTGTTTGATGTTCAGTGTATAACAAGTGACATCAACTTCCTGGACCGCCTTTACAATCACCCTGACCAGCTTGTCTTCACCCTGACCGCCTCTGGACTTCACCTGACCAGCCTCTGACTTCACGGAACAAGCCCTGACTTCACCCTACTTCATCTCACACAACCAGGAAATTACATGGATAGTAAACCAGGAAATTTCTTAGTATTTATCAATCGTTCAGTTGTTCCTTATATTAACCACCAAACAAACTGCATAATATAACCTGGGAAGAGTCATGACAATGGTTCTGTTTTACCCACAGATTAAAATGTCGGATTCCTTTTGTCAGGTTGCTTAGCTATTGGGGGGTAAGGATGATGTTATGTTGCCTCTGTGTCTGTGTTCTAATGTTCTTCACAGTGTTAAATAACTAGTGTCCGTAGTTCGGTTGGTACGTCGCTCACCTCATACGTTGAAGTCCCTGGCTCGATCCCTGTACAAGTGGAAAAATGGAATGTCTTCCTTTTAAGAACCTGCTGCCCCACTCACCTACAGTAAGCGGGTACTGGGTGAACTAGTTGACATATGTTCGATTACGCGCGATGTCACGACCCCATACTATTGCAAAAGGTCAGTCTAAGTTGTGAGATTAGAGAGCGCCGTTCACGCCAGTGTGTGTTGCCTGCGTCGCAGCGTGCCTCGCTAGAGTCCACATGCATGAGTCATAGCCTACTCTTGACGTAACCTCGGACTACAGCTGTACACTGCTCGCTACGCTCAGAGCCTATTAATGTTATTACCTAAACATCATTATTTGATCCTGGTGGTTGATCTGGTGGAGTGATCCCTGGTGGTTGACTTGGTGTTGGATCCTGGTGGTTGACTCTGGTGTGTGTGAGACTGGTGGTTGATCTGGTGATTGATCTGGTGGGTTGACTCCTGGTGGTTACTCTGGTGTTGATCCTGGTGGTTGATCATGGTGGTTGACCTGGTGGTTGATCATGGTGGTGATCCTGGTGGGTTGATCCTGGTTGGTTGACTCTGGTGGTTGATCCTGGTGGTTTGACTCTGGGGGTTGATCTGGTGGATTGATCCTGGTGGTTGTCCTGTGGTTTGACGCTGGTGGTTGATATGGTGGTTGACTCTGGTGGTTGATCCTGGGTGGTTGATCCTGGTGGTTGATCCTGGTGGTTGATCCTGGTGGTTGACTCTGGTGGTTGATCCTGGTGGTTGATCCTGGTGGTTGATCCTGGTGGTTGATCCTGGTGGTTGATCCTGGTGGTTGATCATGTGTGGTTGACTCTGGTGGTTTGATCCTGGTGGTTGATCCCTGGTGGTTGATCCTGGTGGTTGCATGGTGGTTGATTGGTGGTTGGCCTGGTGTTGATCCTGGTGGTTGATCCTGGTGGTTGATTCTGGTGGTTGATCCTGGTGGTTGATCCTGGTGGTTGATCCTGGTGGTTGATCCTGGTGGTTGACTCTGGTGGTTGATCCTGGTGGTTGATCCTGGTGGTTGATCCTGGAGGTTGACTCTGGAGGTTGATTCCTGGTGGTTGATCCCTGGTGGTTGATACATGGTTGTTGTTCCTGGTGGTTAATCCTGGAGGTTGACTCTGGTGGTTGATCCTGGTGGTTGATCCTGGTGGTTGACCCTGGAGGTTGATCCTGGTGGTTGATCCTGGTGGTTGATCCTGGTGGTTGATCCTGGAGGTTGACTCTGGTGGTTGATCCTGGTGGTTGATACTGGTGGTTGATCCTGGAGGTTGATCCTGGTGGTTGATCCTGGTGGTTGATCCTGGTGGTTGATTCTGGAGGTTGATCTGGTGGGTTGATCTGGTGGTTTGTATCTGGTGCGTTTGATACTGAGGTTGACTCTGGTGGTTGATCCTGGTGGTTGATCCTGGTGGTTGATCCTGGTGGTTGATCCTGGTGGTTGATCCTGGTGGTTGGTTCTGGTGGTTTGATCATCGGTGCTTGATCCCTGGTGGGTTGGTCCTGGTGGGTAGATCCTGGAGGTTGATGCTGGTGGTTGGAGCCTGGTGGTTGATCCTGGTTAGTTTGTCCTGGTGGTTGATCCTGGTGGGTGATCCTGGTGGTTCGAGTCTAGATCCTGGTTGTTGTTCCTGGTGGTGATCCTGGGTGGTTGATCCTGGTGGTTGATCCTGGTGGTTGATCCTGGTGGTTTATCCTGGTGGTGATACTGGTGGTCGTAATGGTGGTTGCATTCTGGTGGTTGTTCCTGGTGTGATTTGGTGGTTGGTCCTGGTGTGGTTGACTCTGGTGGTTGATTCCTGGTGTTGATCCTGGTGGTTTGAACCTGGGGTTGAGCCTGGTGGTTGATCCTGAGTGGTTGGATCACTGGTGGTTGATCTGGGTGGCGTTAATCCTGGAGGTTGACTCTGGTGGTTGATCCTGGTGGTTGATCCTGGTGGTTGATCCTGGAGGTTGATCCTGGTGGTTGATCCTGGTGGTTGATCCTGGTGGTTGATCCTGGAGGTTGGACTACTGGTGGTTGATCTGGTGGTTGACTTGGTGGTTGATCTGGTGGTGATCTGGTGGTTGATCTGGTGGTTGATCCTGGTGGTTGATTCTGGTGTGTGATCTGGTGGTTGATCCTGGTGGGTGATTCTCAGTGGTTGATACTGGTGGTTGATCTGGTGGTTGATCCTGGTGGTTGGTCCTGGTGGTTGATCCTGGTGGTTGATCCTGGTGGTTGGTCCTGGTGGTTGATCCTGGTGGTTGATCCTGGTAGTTGATCCTGGTGGTTGATCCTGGTGGTTGATTCTGGTGGTTGATCCTGGTGGTTGATCCTGGTAGTAGATCCTGGTGGTTGTCCTGGTGGTTGATCTGGTTGTCGATATGGTAGCGTTTGATCCTGGTGGTTGATCCTGGTGGTTGATCTTGGGTGGTTGATCTTGGTGGTTGGTCTGGTGGTTGGTCCTGGTGTTGTGGTGGTGCCTGGGTGGTTGGTCCTGGTGGTTGGTCTGGTGTTGTTCTGGCGGTTGGTCCAGGTAGATGATCCTGGTGGTTGATCCTGGTGGTTGGTGATCATGGTGGTGGTCCTTTGTGGGGGGTTGGTCCTGGTGGTTGGTTCATAGTGTTGGTCTGGTGGTTGGTCCTGGTTGTTGATCCAGGTGGTTGGTCCTGGTAGCTGATCCTGGTGGTTGATCCTGGTGGTTGATCCTGGTGGTTGGTCCTGGTGGTTGATCCTGGTGGTTGGTCCTGGTGGTTGGTCCTGGTGATTGGTCCTGGTGGTTGGTCCTGGTGGTTGGTCCTGGTGGTTGGTCCTGGTGGTTGGTCCTGGTAGTTGGTCCTGGTGGTTGTCCTGGTAATTGGTCCTAGTGTTAGGTCTGGTGGTTGGTCTGGTGGTTGGTCCTTGGTGGGTGGTCTGGTAGTTGGTCATGGTGGTTGGTCCTGGTAGTTGGTCCCTGGTGCGTTGGTCTTGGAGGGGTGGTGGTCTGGTGTGGTGATCTGGTGGTTGATCCTGGTATTTGATCCTGGTGGTTGATCCTGGTGGTTGATTCTGGTGGTTGATCCTGGTGGTTGATCCTGGTAGTAGATCCTGGTGGTTGATCCTGGTGGTTGATCCTGGTTGTCGATCCTGGTGGTTGATCCTGGTGGTTGTCCTGGTGGTGATCCTGGTGGTTGATTCGGGTGGTTGATCTTGGTGGTTGGGTCCTGGTGGGTGATCCGGTGGTTTGATGATTCTGGTGGTTGTTTTTTGGTGGTTGGTCCTGGGTGGTTGATCTGGTGGTGATCATGGTGGTTGATCCTGTGGTTGATCCTGGTGGTGATTCTGGTGGTTGATCTTGGTGGTTGGTCCTGGTTGTTGATCCTGGTGGTTGATCCTGGTATTTGATCCTGGTGGTTCATCCTGGTGGTTGATTCTGGTGGTTGATCCTGGTGGTTGATCCTGGTAGTAGATCCTGGTGGTTGATCCTGGTGGTTGATCCTGGTTGTCGATCCTGGTGGTTGATCCTGGTGGTTGATCCTGGTGGTTGATCCTGGTGGTTGATCCTGGTGGTTGGTCCTGGTGGTTGGTCCTGGTGGTTGGTCCTGGTGGTTGGTCCTGGTGGTTGGTCCTGGTTGTTGATCCTGGTGGTTGGTCCAGGTGCTGATACAACCTGGTGGTTGATCTAGTGGTGGATCTGGTGGTTGGTCTGGTGGTTGGTCCTGGTGTTTGGTCTGGTGGTTTGTCTGGTGCGTTGGATGGGTGTTGATCCAGGTTGTTGGTCCCAGGTAGCTGTTCCTGGTGGGTTGATTCCTGGTGTTGATTTCCTGGTGGTGGTTCCTGGTGGTTGGTCCTGGTGGTTGTGTTCCTGGTGATTGTGTCTGGTGGTTGGGTCCTGGGTGTTGGTCCGGTGGTTGGTCTGAGGGTTGTGTCCTGTGGTTGAGTCCTGGTAGTTTGGGTCCTAGTGGTTGGTTCCTGGTGGTTGGTTCCTGGTGTTGGTCATGGTGGTTGGTCCTGTAGTTGGTCACCCCATGGGGTTGGTCCTGGTGGTTGGGTCATGGTAGTTGGTCATGCGTGGTTGGACCTGGTAGTTGGTCCTGGTCGTTGGTCATGGTGGTTGTCCTTGGTAAATGGTCCTGGTGGTTGGTCCTTGGTAGTGGTCCTGGTGGTGGTCCTGCGGTGGTTGGTTACTGGTAGTTGGTCCTGGTGGTTGGACATGGTAGTTTGGTCCTCAGGTGATGGTCCTGGTAGTTGGTGCCCTGGTGTTGGTCTGGTAGTTGGCCTTGGTGGCTTGGGTACTGGCTAGTGGTCCTGGTGGTTTGCGTCCTGGTGGTTGGTTCTGGTTAGGATTGGTCTGGTGGTGGACCTGGATGGATTGGATCCTGGTAGTTGGTCCTGGTAGTTGGTCCTGGTGGTTGGTCCTGGTAGTTGGTCCTGGTGGTTGGTCCTGGTGGTTGGTCCTGGTAGTTGGTCCTGGTGGTTGGACCTGGTAGTTGGTCCTGGTGGTTGGTCCTGGTAGTTGGTCTTGGTGGTTGGTCCTGGTGGTTGGTCCTGGTAGTTGGTCCTGGTGGTTGGTCCTGGTGGTTGGACCTGGTAGTTGGTCCTGGTGGTTGGTCCTGGTGGTTGGTCCTGGCGGTTGGTCCTGGTAGTTGGTCCTGGTAGTTGGACCTGGTAGTTGGTCCTGGTGGTTGGACCGGTAGGTTGGTTCTCCTGCGTGGTTGGTCCTGGTAGTGGTCCTGGTGGTTGGTACATGGTGTGTTTGGTTATGGTAGTTGGTCCTGGTTAGTTGTCCTGTGGTGGTTGGTCACGGGGCGGTTTGGTCCTGGTATGTTGGTTCATGCGTAGTTGGACCTGGTAGTTGGTCCTGGTGGTTGGACCTGGTAGTTGGTCCTGGTGGTTGGTCCTGGTGGTTGGTCCTGGTAGTTGGTCCTGGTAGTTGGACCTGGTAGTTGGTCCTGGTGGTTGGACCTGGTAGTTGGTCCTGGTGGTTGGACCTGGTAGTTGGTCCTGGTGGTTGGTCCTGGTGGTTGGATCTGGTAGTTGGTCCTGGTGGTTGGAGCTGGTAGTTGGTCCTGGTGGTTTAACCTGGTAGTTGGTCCTGGTGGTTGGTCCTGGACGTTGGTCCTGGACGTTGGTCCTGGTGGTTGGTCCTGGTGGTTTCCAGGTGGTTGGCCTGGTGTTGGGGGGGTGGTAGTTGGTCGGTGGTTGGTAGGGGGGGCCTGGGGTTGGTCTGGGGGTTGGCCGGTTGGGCCGGGGGGCCGCCCCCCACCTTCCCCCCACCAAATCACCACCATCACCACTACCACCACACAAACACACCACCACCACACACACCCCACCCACCCCATACACACACAACAACCACCACCAACAACCACCAAACCCCCACCACCACCATAACACCAAACCACCACACCACACAACCACCACCACCAAACCACCACCAACATTGCCCACCACATCACCACCACCACCCACACCCACCCACCACCCCACAACCA
Organism: Cherax quadricarinatus; assembly: GCF_026875155.1. NCBI lineage: Eukaryota > Metazoa > Arthropoda > Malacostraca > Decapoda > Parastacidae > Cherax > Cherax quadricarinatus. The sequence goes on from NC_069402.1 coordinate 73,289,295, forward strand.
TCACCAATACCAACCCCCACACACCCCCCCCCCCCAACACCACACGCACACACACACCACACACAAACAAAACACACCAAACCACCACACACACATAACACACCCCACACCCACAAACCCACACCCCACACCAACACAACACCACAAACCCACACACACCAACACCCCAACACCACAAACACCACAAAACACACACAACACACAACACCACACACAAAAACCACACACACACTTAACACACATAAAACCACAACACCACCACACACCCCACACACACACACACACACCACCACACACCCCACACACACACACACACACACCAACACACACACAACAAACTACACACACACACACATACACACCACACCACACACACACACAGACACACACACACAACACACCACACACAAACATACACACAAACCCCACCACACACACACACACACACACACACACACACACCACAACACCAACACACACACACACACACACACATACACACACACACAACACACCACACACAACATACACACACACCCCACACACCCCAACACCACCACACACATCACACACCACACACACCAACACAACAAACACACACACACACAGAAAGGCCCCAGTATGGAGCCCCCCCCTGGGGAAAAACATTTTAAAGAACCTGGTGTTTGAACGGGAGAGGTTATCGAACCGAATTAAGGACGAAAACCCCGAGGAGACATGATAAAAACATAATAATACTAATTAATTATGAAAATAGAAATGGGCAGGTTGTTTTGAGGCGGGAACAGGTTCTTGGGGGGATGGGTTAAATTTTAAAAACACACTGGGATGTTAGGAAAAATTTTCTTCAGCCTCGGTGGTAAGAAGTGGAGTGACCTTGAAGAGGTCCAGGAGGCTGGGAAGGAGGTGAGGGGCGGGATCCGGAGCTGGGGACTCAACTCCAACAACGCAAAAAATGGACGGGAAATCACTAGTGCAGTGTGCCGCCAAAGGGTGGATACAAAAAGGGGTATGCCGCCCAGGGTGGGGGACTCATGTGTGTCCCCGCCCACGAGTGGGTGGCCCAGGGTGGGCTCCCCACGGGGAGGGGACCAGGGGTATATCGCCCCTGGGCGGGGGGCCCAGGGAGGGGGCTCCACGGGTGGGGGGGAATATGGGGTGTGCCGCCGGGTGGGGGGGTACCCCACCCTCAAACCTGGTCTCCACGGCAACTCTCTTCCCTCACCTCCCCTCCCCCACCACCCCCTTCCCCTCCCTCCTTCCCCCCGTACGTCAGTTTCCCTCCCCTTACATTTCCCCTACAACAACAGCTCCTCCCCCCTCACTTTACGATTACTCTTTCTCCCCTCACCCTACCCTCCCTTCCCCTTTCCCTTAATCCTTCCCTTCCCTCCCCCTTTACACCCCCCGGTCTGCAACCCCCTCACTGTTCCCTCTTACATCAGCTCTGTATTGCTGCCCTCAACTAAAAGGGGAGGAGTGAGGGGAAAGGGGTAGGTGGAGATGAGGGGAAATGAAGGAAGTATGAAGGGAGGGGAGGAAGGGTTGCGATGGAGGCAAAGAGGGAGGGAGGGAAAAGAGAGAGAGAGAGAGAGAGAGAGAGGGGAGAGGAGAGGGGAGAGAGAGGAGAGAGAGAGAGAAGAGAGGAAGAGAGGGGAGAGAGAGAGGAGAGAGAAAAACACTTGAGGTAAGAGTAAGGAAGGAGGGGTGTATTTTTATATATATATATATTATATATATATATATATATATATATATTTTTATAATATATATATATATATATATAATATATATATACATGTATATATATTATATATATATATATATATTTGTTATGTTATGTGTGTGTATTTATGCAGTGGTTTTTGAGTCCTGAACAAGTGATGGTCTCAGTGTTATACACTGGGATGGCAGTGCCTCTCAGTGTATATACAATGAGATGGGCAGTGTCTCTCAGTGTATATACACTTGGATGGCAGGGGTCAGTGTATATACACTGGGATGGCAGTGTCTCTCAGTGTATATATATGGGATGGCAGTGTCTCTCAGTGTATATATATGGGATGGCAGTGTCTTTTCAGTGTATATACACTGGGATGGCAGTGTCTCTCAGTGTATATATACTGGGATTGGCAGGGGTCTCTCAGTGTATATTTCACTGGGATGGCAGTGTCTCTCACTGTATATTTCACTGGGATGGCAGTGTCTCTCAGTGTATTTATACTGGGATGGCAGTGGTCTCTCAGTGTATATACACTGGGATGGCAGTGTCTCTCACTGTATATACACTGGGATGGCAGTGTCTCTCAGTGTATATACACTGGGATGGCAGTGTCTCTCAGTGTATATACACTGGGATGGCAGTGTCTCTAAATGTATATACACTGGGATGACAGTGTCTCTCAGTGTATTTACACTTGGGATGACAGTGTCTCTCAGTGTATATACACTGGGGTGACAGTGTCTCTCAGTGTATATACACTGGGATGACAGTTTTCTCTCAGTGTATATACACTGGGATGACAGTGTCTCTCAGTGTATATTACACTGGGATGACGTGTCTCTCAGTGTATATAACTGGGATGACAGTGGTCTCTCAGTGTTTATACACTGGGATGACAGTGTTTTCTCAGTGTATTATACACTGGGATGACAGTGTTCTCAGTGTATATACACTGGGATGACAGTGTCTCTCAGTGTATATACACTGGGATGACAGTGTCTCTCAGTGTATATACACTGGGATGACAGTGTTTCTCAGTGTATATACACTGGGATGACAGTGTCTCTCAGTGTATATACACTGACAGTTAACTTTAATCACCTCAACTTCTAAATTATCCTCACACGTGAAGTGACTATCCATAAGTAACAATTCCCCGAGTTATGGTAGTGGCTAGTTTATTGTATACCATCCTGTGGATGGTAACAGTAGAAACACTTACTGTAACAAGCAAATTAAGAAAATTTGCTTAATATATCTGGTATCTTATTTTCATTAATACAATATCTTGACATGTCACATAGGTTATTATGAGTTGTGTCATCTACGTTAATTTACAATGTTTAGAAACACTTATCTGTAACAAGTTAAATTAAGAAAATTTGCTTAATATATCTGGTATCTTATTTTCTTAATACAATATCTTGACATGTCACATAGGTTATTATGAGTTGTGTCATCTACGTTAATTTACAATGTTTATCAAGTCGAGTATCTGACATGACTTCACATGGCATGTCCTCCCAGACCACAGGATTGAGTCAGTCATCCATGAGGGTCTACCCAGGGTTTGTTAGTGACTGCTTAAGATGGGGTATAAGCTTACGTTCTTCTAGGCTGTGAAGACTGACTGGCTGCTTCATTGCTTGCCTGCCTTCCTGCCTGCCTGCCTGCCTGCCTGCCTTCCTGTCTGCCTTCCTGCCTGCCTGTCTGCCTTCCTGCCTTCTTGCCTGCCTTCCTGCCTGCTTTCCTGCCTGCCTGCCTTCCTGTCTGCCTTCCTGCCTGCCTGCCTGCTTGCCTGCCTGCCTGCCTTCCTGCCTGCCTGTCTGCCTTCCTGCCTGCCTGCCTGTCTGCCTTCCTGCCTGCCTGTCTGCCTCTCTTCCTTCCTTCCTGCCTGCCTGCCTGTCTGCCTGCCTGCCTGTCTGTCTGCCTGCCTGTCTGCCTGTCTGCCTGCCTGTCTGTCTGTCTGCCTGCCTGTCTGTCTGCCTGCCTGTCTGCCTGTCTGCCTGCCTGTCTGTCTGTCTGCCTGCCTACCTGCCTGCCTGCCTGCCTGCCTGCCTGCCTGTCTGCTGCCTGCCTGTTGCCTGTCTGCCTGCCTGTCTGTCTGTCTGCCTGCCTACCTGCCTGCCTGCCTGCCTGCCTGCCTGCCTGCCTGCCTGCCTGCCTGCCTGTCTGCCTGTCTGCCTGCCTGTCTGTCTGTCTGCCTGCCTACCTGCCTGCCTGCCTGCCTGCCTGCCTGCCTTCCTGTCTGCTTCCTGCCTGCCTGCTTGCTTGCCTGCCTCCCTGCCTGCATGCCTGTCTGCCTGTCTGCCTGTCTGCCTGCCTGCCTGTCTGTCTGCCTGCCTGTCTGTCTGTCTGCCTGCCTGCCTGCCTGCCTGCCTGCTTGCTTGCCTGCCTGCCTGTCTGCCTGCCTGCCTGCCTGCCTGCCTGCCTTCCTGCCTGTCTGCCTGCCTGTCTGCTTCCTGCCCGCCTGCCTGTCTGCCTGCCTGCCTGCCTGCCTGCCTGCCCGCCGCCCGGGCCCGCCTGCCTGCTTGCCTGCCTACCTGCCTGCCTTCCTGCCTGCTTCCTGCCCCGCGCTGCCTGCCCGCCTGCCTGGGCCCGCCTGCCTGCTTGTTTCCTGCCTGCCTGTCTGCCTGCCTGCCTGCCTGCCCGCCTTCCTGCCTGTCTGCCTGCCTGTCTGCTTCCTGCCTGCCTGCCTGTCTGCATGCCTGCCTGCCTGCCTGCCTGCCTGCCTGCCTGCCTGCCTGCCTGCCTGCCTGCCTGCCTGCCTGCCTGCCTGCCTGTCTGCCTGCCTGTCTGCTTCCTGCCTGCCTGCCTGCCTGCCTGCCTGCCTGCCTGCCTGCCTGCCTGCCTGCCTGCCTGCCTGCCTACCTGCCTGCCTTCCTGCCTGCCTTCCTGCCTGCCTTCCTGCCTGCCTTCCTGCCTGCCTGCCTGCCTGCCTGCCTGCCTGCCTGCCTGCCTGCTTGCTTGCCTGCCTGCCTGTCTGCCTGCCTGCCTGCCTGCCTGCCTTCCTGCCTGTCTGCCTGCCTGTCTGCTTCCTGCCTGCCTGCCTGTCTGCATGCCTGCCTGCCTGCCTGCCTGCCTGCCTGCCTGCCTACCTGCCTGCCTGCCTGCCTACCTGCCTGCCTTCCTGCCTGCCTTCCTGCCTGCCTGCCTGCCTCTGTGCTTACCTGCCAACCTACCTCCCTCGCAAGTCTCAAGGTGACTGGCCCAGCCAGCCTTCATCACGGGTCCTGGCTCATCTTACCTCCACTCTTCCCTCTCCAGCGTTAGCTTGTGGCCTACAGCTGATCTACAGAGCTGGATATATCCCGTCTACAATGCTGGATATATCCCGTCTACAGTACTGGATATATTCCGTCTACAGTACTAGATATATACCGTCTACATTGTCGGATACATCCTTCTAAGATGCGTCTAGAGCCAGGTCGGCTCTCCCAGCCTGCCAGCAGCCTGGAAGGCAGCCTCGCCATCCGACCATTATCTTAACTCACTTTTCATTGTGTGTGTGTGTGTGTGTGTTGTGTGTGTGTGTGTGTGTGTGTGTTTGTGTGTGTGTGTGTGTGTGCTGTGTGTGTTGTGGTGGTATGTTGTGTGTGTGTGTTCTGTGTGTGTTGTGTGTGTGTGTGCGTGGTGTGTTGTGCTGTGTTGTGTAGTGGTGTGTGTGTGTTGTATTATGTTATGTGTGTGATGTGTGTGTGTTGTGAGTGTGTGTGTGTGTGCTGTGGTGCGTGCGTGTGTATGTGTTGTGTGTGTGTGTGTGTGTGTGTCGTGTGTGTGTGTGTGTGTGGTGTGTGTGTGTGTGTGTGTGTGTGTGTGTGTGTGTGTGTGTGTGTGTGTGTGTGTGTGTGTGTGTGTGTGGTGTGTGTGTGCGTGCGTGTGTGTGTGTGTGTGTGTGTGTGTGTGTGTGTGTGTGTGTGTGTGTGTGTGTGTGTGTGTGTGTGTGTGTGTGTGTGTGTGTGTGTGTGTGTGTGTGTGCGTGTGTACTCACCTAGTTGAGGTTGCGTGGGTCGAGTCCGAGCTCCTGGCCCCGCCTCTTCACTAATCGCTACTAGGTCACTCTCCCTGAGCCGTGAGCTTTATCATACCTCTGCTTAAAGCTATGTATGGATCCTGCCTCCACTACATCGCTTCCCAAACTATTCCACTTACTGACTACTCTGTGGCTGAAGAAATACTTCCTAACATCCCTGTGATTCATCTGTGTCTTCAGCTTCCAACTGTGTCCCCTTGTTACTGTGTCCAATCTCTGGAACATCCTGTCTTTGTCCACCTTGTCAATTCCTCTCAGTATTTTGTATGTCGTTATCATGTCCCCCCTATCTCTCCTGTCCTCCAGTGTCGTCAGGTTGATTTCCCTTAACCTCTCCTCGTAGGACATACCTCTTAGCTCTGGGACTAGTCTTGTTGCAAACCTTTGCACTTTCTCTAGTTTCTTTACGTGCTTGGCTAGGTGTGGGTTCCAAACTGGTGCCGCATACTCCAATATGGGCCTAACGTACACGGTGTACAGGGTCCTGAATGATTCCTTATTAAGATGTCGGAATGCTGTTCTGAGGTTTGCTAGGCGCCCATATGCTGCAGCAGTTATTTGGTTGATGTGCGCTTCAGGAGATGTGCCTGGTGTTATACTCACTCCCAAGATCTTTTTCCTTGAGTGAGGTTTGTAGTCTCTGGCCCCTAGACTGTACTCCGTCTGCGGTCTTCTTTGCCCTTCCCCAATCTTCATGACTTTGCACTTGGTGGGATTGAACTCCAGGAGCCAATTGCTGGACCGGGTCTGCAGCCTGTCCAGATCCTTTGTAGTTCTGCCTGGTCTTCGATCGAGTGAATTCTTCTCATCAACTTCACGTCATCTGCAAACAGGGACACCTCAGAGTCTATTCCTTCCGTCATGTCGTTCACAAATACCAGAAACAGCACTGGTCCTAGGACTGACCCCTGTGGGACTCCGCTGGTCACAGGTGCCCACTCTGACACCTCGCCACGTACCATGACTCGCTGCTGTCTTCCTGACAAGTATTCCCTGATCCATTGTAGTGCTTTCCCTGTTATCCCTGCTTGGTCCTCCAGTTTTTGCACCAATCTCTTGTGTGGAACTGTGTCAAACGCCTTCTTGCAATCCAAGAATATGCAATCCACCCACTCCTCTCTCTCTTGTCTTACTGCTGTCACCATGTCATAGAACTCCAGTAGGTTTGTGACACAGGATTTCCCGTCCTGAAACCATGTTGGCTGCTGTTGATGAGACCGTTCCTTTCTAGGTGTTCCACCACTCTTCTCCTGATAATCTTCTCCATGATTTTGCATACTATACATGTCAGTGACATTGGTCTGTAGTTTAATGCTTCATGTCTGTCTCCTTTTTTAAAGATTGGGACTACATTTGCTGTCTTCCATGCCTCAGGCAATCTCCCTGTTTCGATAGATGTATTGAATATTGTTGTTAGGGGTACACATAGCACCTCTGCTCCCTCTCTCAATACCCATGGGGAGATGTTAGCTGGCCCCATTGCCTTTGAGGTATCTAGCTCACTCAGAAGCCTCTTCACTTCTTCCTCGGTTGTGTGCACTGTGTCCAGCACATGGTGGTGTGCCCCACCTCTCCGTCTTTCTGGAGCCCCTTCTGTCTCCTCTGTGAACGTGTGTGTGTATGTGTGTAGTGAGTGAAGTGTGTTGTCTCAGCTTGTGGTAGATAAGCATAAGTGGTACAACACTGAAGTGGTATTAAGTTGCAATTAGAAGCACTTTAGACACTACGAATGAGAGGACGCAAGTGCATCATCACTTGGTTCGTTTTCACTGGATACATTTCCGTCCTGAAGATTGGACACTCCAAACGCTACGAGTCCCTCCCGTTCCGTGAGTTGTTAATGATCGTGCAATTATGATTTCGTGAGTCAAAGCTGTCCCAAGCGTACGTACCTGTGTTCCTTCATCCACAGTGCTGGTATCAACATACCTCCTACCTCCACACACAGTCTGGTTTCTCCAAAATATGCCTGCAGTGTACCCCGAGTATGTGGCTGCCTTTCAGCCCACACAGACCCTACACTCAGCCCACCACATGGGAATAACACAACAAGCAAAGTATATAAATAAGAGAAAGCCAGACATTTTATTTAAATCAGTTCGGGTGAGAATTAAATTCCGTCCTGACCTGTGGTGTGACCTGACACACACACAACACAACACACACACACACACACACACACACACACACACACACACACACATACATACACTCCCCCAGCAAACACTCACAGAAACAATCTAACCACGACAACCCCAATGCAACTGAACAATCTAAACGAAAACCCACACACTGTTCCCTCTGTCCCCACCCCCTACATCACAAACCCCACCCCTACAGATTCCTCCAATGGGTACTCTGTCCTCACCCCCTCATCACAAACCGCACCCCCAGCGCACCCCCCCCATAGGTCCCCGCCAGAGCTCCCGCTCTCCCCACCTCAGTATTCCTTTAGGGCCACAGTGATAGAAAAGAAGTTGAAGGTTTGGTACACGAACATGGATGGAATAACGAATAAATATGAGGGGTGGCATGAAAGAATCAATGAGAAGTCCCCAGACATCATAGCAGTCACAGAAATGAAACTCACTGAGACAATAACATGCAATCTTCTCAGTAGTACCAGTACCAGTAACAAGTTACCAGTGCCAGTACTAGTGACTCACTACCAACCGTCTGTGTGAATCACTTGTTATTCATTGTTGCAGCTGTCCCTAGCATGATTTTGAACGCTGCTCACCCCTAGGCATCATTCGTGAGTCAGTCTAAAGATAGGGAGTGGAGACGTAGGTCAGGCTGGGCGTTTCCCATGTATTCCATTTTAATTATACTCCATTTTGCT
>NC_069402.1:73298392-73300892 GCF_026875155.1 Cherax quadricarinatus
GTAGTAGTGTAGTGTAGTTAGTAGTGGTAGTAGTAGTAGTAGTAGTGGTAGTAGTAGTAGTAATAGCTGCAACATTTATGGAGAACTTTCACATATTAGTCACTCAGTGTTTACTGACAAAAACAAAAACACAAATGTAAATCAAGGATAAAATTAACAAGTAATTAAAACAACAAACACATACATTAAACACAATAACTATTCTCATAAGTCAAAAATAACCAGTATTACTAAATCCCCATTAAATTATTAATGTTAAAAGACTTCCTTAAAAGTTCCTGGAGGTCCCTACAGGCACCTCGGTAATTATAAAACTATGATGAAGGCTGAAACCTCTAAGTTAAGATATGTTTCCCAGTCAGTGGCAAGTCACAAGCTACACAGAGAGGAGCAGGAATCCCCGAGAACATGTGACTGTAAGTGTACTGTGTGTGTAACTGATCTTCAGTCAACAGATTTGTCTCATAGTGATGATTCCTGCTGAGGAGGAGGACCAGTCACCCACGTCCTGGTGAACCCTGTATAACTTGTTGACAATCTGCAGGGCCCACCAGGTCCACCACTTCCCACGGATGTATCTGTGAATATGGTCATAAAATCACTGTAAGGCAAAAGTCTGCTCTAGAGTGTACTCACTATAGCAGCTTTTGCCTCGGCATCTGCCTATTCATTTCCTGGGACGCCAACATGGTCCGAGCACCAACATCGTTGGCCAGGGCAAACAGAGGACATTGAGAATCTGGATACACAGAGAACTGAGAGCCTGCTAAACCACTTAGGAGGACAATAACAGCGAGGATTACTTGGAGCTCTGCAGTAAACACAGGACTCTCGGTAACAGCGCACAATAAGAGTCCTCACCGACAACCACAGCAAACCTGGCACCCTGTTTCCTAGACTCATCAGTAAAGCCCTTTGATCTTGAAGCATGAACCTAGTCACGTGCCAAGCAACTAGCCAAGATCATCATTAGGGGTCCCCGTCCACTGCCGATAAAAACACGATACTCAGGCATCATCCAAGAAGATAGAGAGAAACACCAGCTCTCTGACGATAGAGATGCAGAGGCCACAATTCATGAGAAGGACTCACATCCCAAACACCACACAGCACAGGAAGTCTCCCAACGACCACAACTGAAGCCGAAATTGAAATAGGTAGGCAGGCAGAGCGTCTTAGGGCAGAGATCCAGGAGAAACTCCCGAGTGTCGACATAGAGACTCTCAACTGGTACAGCAGGAAATGCAATCACGCAAAGCCGGATCTCTAGGTGATGGACAGAGTTCAGCAAGCGTAGCAGAGAAGTGGTTGGAACGACACAAAGCTGCATGCAGGGTATTATCCACCTGTTTGACCCCCAAGTACAGGGAAGGTCACCTTAAGAATGTCTTGTACCCTCACAGTATCCACTCTGAACTTCTTTATATGAAAGATCCACATCAGGTGACGATTAGAGATCATCCCCAAAAATGAGGACCCCGGGCAGAGCTCAACATTGTGTATCCCGGTAGAGCCCACAACACCTGTGTCCCGGTAGGGCTAAACAAAACTGTGTTTTCCCGGTAAAAGCTCGAAACACTGTATATTCCCCCAGGGCTCACAACACTGTTTTTTCCCCAGGGCTCACAACACTGTGTGTTCCCCCGGGGCTCACAACACTGTATCCCCAGGGCTTATAATACTGTGTATTTTCCCATTTCCTCACGACACTGTGTATTCCCCAGGGTTAACAACATTGTGTATCCCCGCATCTATAATTCACAATAAACTCAGAGTGCACAAATGGAGGCAGGAATCGCTGGCTTTCAGCTTCCAATCCTTTTTTAAATGATCCTCTTTTCTCCTAATCTATGGTGTGTGGTCAATATTGCAGGACTCCTTTCTCCTGTATTTATTCTTGTTGAATGTTTGTGTGTTGTTGTTGTTGTTGTTGTGTTTTTGTTGTTGTTGTTGTTTGTTGTTGTTGTTGTTGTTCTTGTTGTTCTTGTTGTTCTTGTTGTTCTTGTTGTTTTTGTTTTTGTTGTTGTTGTTGTTTTTGTTGTTGTTGTTTGTTGTTCTTGTTCTTGTTGTTGTTCTTGTTGTGTGTATTCACCTAGTTGTACTCACCTAGTTGAGGTTGCAGGGGTCGAGTCCATGCTCCTGGCCCCGCCTCTTCACTGGTCGCTACTAGGTCACTCTCCCTGAGCCGTGAGTTTTATCATACCTCTGCTTAAACCCTATGTATGGATCCTGCCTCCACTACATCGCTTCCCAAAATATTCCACTTCCTTACTACCCGTGGCTGAAGAAGTACTTCCTAACATCCCTGTGAGTCATCTGTGTCTTCAACTTCCAACTGTGTCCCCTTGTTGCTGTGTCCCATCTCTGGAACATCCTGTCTTTGTCCACCTTGTCAATTCCTCTCAGTATTTTGTATGTCATTATCATGTCCCCCTATCTCTCCTGTCCTCCAGTGTCGTCAGGTTGATTTCCCTTAACCACCTCCATCATCTTAGCCCTC
>NC_069402.1:73308392-73328157 GCF_026875155.1 Cherax quadricarinatus
CACACAACACACACACACATAAAAATTTCAAAACACACACACTAAAACACACACACACACACACCACACACACCTTTACAAATTCATACACACACACACATAAACACACACACACACACCCCCAAACACATACAAATTCATAAAACACACACACATAAACCACACACAACACACACACACCCCACACACACACACTCATACACACACACACTCATACTCACACACACCCCACACACACACAAACACACACACACACACACACACACACACACAACACACAAAACACACACCCCACTCACACACTCACACATCACACACTCACAACATAACACTACACACACTGTAGTCCCAATCTTTAAAAAAGGAGACAGACATGAAGCATTAAACTACGACCAGTGTCACTGACATGTATAGTATGCAAAATCATGGAGAAGATTATCAGGAGAAGAGTGGTGGAACACCCTAGAAAGGAATGATCTCTCAACAGCAGCCGAGGGTTTTTCAGGGACGGGAAATCCTGTGTCACAAACCTACTGGAGTTCTATGACATGGTGACAGCAGTAAGACAAGAGAGAGAGGGGTGGGTGGATTGCATTTTCTTGGACTGCAAGAAGGCGTTTGACACAGTTCCACACAAGAGATTGGTGCAAAAACTGGAGGACCCAAACAGGGATAACAGGGGAGGCACTAAATGGATCAGGGATACTTGTCAGGAAGACAGCAGCGAGTCATGGTTTCGTGGCGAGGGTGTCAGAGTGGGCACCTGTGACCAGCGGGGTCCCGCAGGGGTCAGTCCTAGGGGCCAGTTGCTGTTTTGGTATTTTTGAACGCATGACGGAAGGAATAGACTCTGAGGTGTCCCTGTTTGCAGATGAGTGAAGTTGATGAGAAGAATACACTCGATCGAAGACCAGGCAGAAAACTTCAAAGGGATCTGGACAGGTGCAGACCTGGTCCAGCAATTGGTTCCTGGATTTTCAATCCCCCCAAAGTGAAAAGTCATGAAGATTGGGAAGGGCAAAAAAAGGCCGCAGAGGAGTACAGTCTAGGCGGTCAGAGCTACAAACCTCACTCAAGGAAAAAGATCTTGGGGTGAGTATAACACCAGGCACATCCCCTGAAGCGCACATCAACCAAATAACTGCTGCAGCATATGGGCGTAGCAAACCTCAGAACAGCATTCCGACATTTTAAATTAGGAATCGTTCAGGACTGTACACCGTATACGTTAGGCCCATATTGGGTATGCGGCCCATTTTGGAACCCACACCTACCCAAGCACGTAAAGAAACTAGAGAAAGTGCAAAGGTTTGCAACAAGATAGCCCCAGAGCTAAGAGGTATGTCCTACGAGGGGAGGTTTAAGGGAAATCAACTGACGACACTGGAGGACAGGAGAGATAGGGGGGACATGGTAACGACATACAAAATATGAGGGGAATTGACAAGGTGGACAAAGACCCGGATGTTCCAGAGATTGGGACACAGTAAAAGGGGACACAGTTGGAAGCTGAAGACCAGATGAATCACAGGGATGTTAGGAAGTATTTCTTCAGCCACAGAGTAGTCAGTAAGTGGAATAGTTTGGGAAGCGATGTAGTGGAGGCAGGATCCTTACATAGCTTTAAGCAGAGGTATGATAAAGTCACGGCTCGGGGAGAGTGACCTAGTAGCGATCAGTGAAGAGGCGGGGCCAGGAGCTCGGACTCGACCCCCGCAACCTCAACTAGGTGAGTACACTCACACACACACACACACACACACACACACTCATACTCACACACTCACACACTCACACACATACACACATACACACAAACACACACACACAGGATCCATACATAGCTTTAAGCAGAGGTACGATAAAGCTCACGGCTCAGGGAGAGTGACCTAGTAGCGATCAGTGAAGAGGCGGGGCCAGGAGCTCGGACTCGACCCCCGCAACCTCAACTAGGTGAGTACAACTAGGTGAGTACACACACACACACACACACACACACACACACACACACACACACACACACACACACACTCATACACACACACACTCATACTCACACACACACACACACACACACACACACACACACACACACTCACACACTCATACACATACACACAAACACACACACACACACACACACACACACACACACACACACACACACACACACACACACACACACACACACACACACATATGTGGTAATGCTTTATTACAGCTAGCAAAGTCAGGGTATTTCTCCAGAATGGTCTGTAATATACCACTGTGGATAAAATACTTAGCCATTTCTTGAACACTTCTGAGTGAGTTGTTTCTAAATTCATTAATTTTATCGCACTCCAGTACATAATGACGCAGGGTGTGACAATAATCCATCTGGCAAAGTTTACATTTCGTTTGGTCTACATCTGGTGGTGGTGATTTAACCTGCCAAAGATACTTGTAACCCAGCCGGAGCCGGGCGGTAGTGACATCCAAGAGTCTGCTTATTTTGTTGGATGCACCATAGACATGTGGCTCCTCCTGCATGATAGAATGATGATAGATGGACTCACTGGTGTCAATCTCCCTGAGCCTCGGCACTAAACTACAAGTCTGGATTGCATTAGCCAGCTTCAGCTGTCAGGAATATGACTAGTCTCCAGAAACTTGAGAAAATCCTTCTTATATGCTCACCCGTCTACCTTCCTGAGCACCCATGGAGATATGTTATCAGAACTTACTGCTATCGTTAACGTTCAGTTCCTCCAGTATCTTGTTAGCCTCTTTCATTGAGCGTAAGGTTTATTTCTAGCGAGTGTTGATCTGTGGTTGCTGCTGTGTTGCCTGGCGTCTTTTCTTGTCCTGTGAATACCTCATAGAACTTTCTGTTTACTTCTCTGTCGTCTTCTGTTCATACTTCTTGCTGCTTCAGTCTTATCAATTGCTCCTTTACTCTTGTTTTCCTTCCTCTGCTATGTTAATTTCAAATTGTTCTCTCATCTTCTCTTGTTATCTATGCATAGTCGTTCCTGGCTCTTCTCACTGCTTCACTGTTTTCTTATCTCCTCTGTTCTCAATATTTCTTCCACATTGTTTTGGTCCTTGCCTTGGCTTCCCTACACACCTGCTGCAACCTCGTGATCCCTTCTCAACATTTTGTCTTCTCTTGTCTGATATAATCTTCCTTGTCTCTCTCTCTCTCCTTCTTCCCTTTCTCCCTGTCTGGTATAACCCTCTTCCATGCCTTTCTACGTTCTTTCTCAAGTATTTACATCTTCTGGACCCTCTTTCCTGCACTTCACTTTCCCAGTAAACTTCCTCTGAGAAGTCTCTTCTACCTTCAAAGTCTCCTCTCCGCTTTACTCTGCTAATCTCTCCTCTACCTCCAGGTGTTCAGACGCACACGTACACTCGTGCGTGTACGTGTGCTCACGTGTACTTGGGAGACTCGGCGGGCAACATTAGCGATGATTGGTTTAATATTAAATTATATATTCCGTTTTTCGCCAGATAAATTTTTTCATTCCCCCCAGAACTGAAAATTTTCCTTCTTAATATAATATATCTCACAACCGTCATGCACTTGACCCTTATGGAGTTTTTTTGTTTGGGGGGGAGAAGGGGGGTTTTATTCATTAGTTAATGAAGAGGTGAGTCCCACATGGAAGGGGGGTGGGAAATGTAACGTGGAGTTGAAAGGTTGTCTATCGACCTCAGTCTAAGGCCCTCTTCAGCAGATGAGAAGCAGTGAGTACACAGAGGTATGTAGTTGAAGACTGTGGCTCTACACAGGGCGAAACGTAGTCCCAGTAACAGCTTCTGTAGATGTCTTGACCTCACTCTTGTGAGTCAAGTTCACCTCACTCTTCTGAGTCAAGTTGACCTCACTCTTCTGAGTCAAGTTGACCTCACTCTTCTGAGTCAAGTTGACCTCACTCTTCTGAGTCAAGTTGACCTCACTCTTCTGAGTCAAGTTGACCTCACTCTTCTGAGTCAAGTTGACCTCACTCTTCTGAGTAAAGTTGACCTCACTCTTCTGAGTCAAGTTGACCTCACTCTTCTCAGTCTAGTACACCTGCTGAGAGATAACATTCTAGACTATTTCTAGGTAGCAATCTTTTTTTTTTAATTCAAACTCTCAACTAGAAAGCCAAGATAGTTGATCCTATCTTGTCCATAGCCAGGCTGGGCTCAGCTGAGAGTAAATCTGAGTATGTTCTTGTGAGTCTTGCTTGGCTTGTAACGAGCTAAATCTTACTGTCTACGAACTCAAATTTACCATCAAATGAGCCAAGTGTGTCTTTGGACAAGCTAAGATCTTGGTTCTCTAGATGAGAGTTTGACTTTAATTAACGTGACTCTGGTAAGCTAGAGAAGTCTTAACTAGTCACTGGTCCTGGTTATATGTAACCTTAAATTTTAAGGGGTGTGGAAAGGAAAGCCAGTGGAAGGCCTCGGTCAGATGACCAAAAGCTCCTGCTGCGGGTCATCATACAGCTAAGACTAGCGCCAGGAAGCACTTGACCTGTTTGATTACAAACCTTAACTAAACTAGCCTAGTGGTTAGTCCTCGTTTGACGAACACCTTGTTGCCTGACCAACCACATCCACTATCATGCAGAGCTTTTCTGTAGAGAGGTGATGGCATCCTGCTCTCACTGTCCTCGTGAAAGCTCGAAAGAAAGCTCGGAGAGGATTTAGGACAACTTCATTGGTCTTTCCTTAAGACAGGGCAGGATATTTTGTGTAAGACTCTCGTACCTTTCCAGTGATGTAGTTGTGTCGCGGAACATGTTGTGAGATGGCTGAGATTCCGCAAGAACACACCAGACAGCTCTTTTGTATCCAGTGATTCTTGTGTTTACCTTTCCTTCTAGTCTGTCCCATGTCTGAAGAGGTGCGAGCTGTACAAGGAGTTTTTGTCGACTCCGGGTTGCGTTGACAGCAGCAGCATCAGCAGCAGCAGCAGCAGCAGCATCAGCAGCAGCGGTAACAGCAGCAGCAGCAGCAACAGCAAAACATCAAAGTTCTAAATTTTTTCCTGGAATCAGAAAGTACAAGATTTGTTAAGTAAAATCAGGTGAAGATTTATACATCAGATGAAGCAACGACGGGAGTGAAGGAAGGGAGGGAGAGAGGAAGGGAGGGAAGAGAGGGAGGGAGGGGGAAAGCAGGGAGGGAGTGAAGGAAGTCTGTCTAGAAAGGACCGGAACATCCTCGTCTCTAACTCACCCTCCCAGCAAACCCTGGCTTGGTAGCCAGACACACAGGGACCATCAGGGAGGCTGCCAGAACGCTCACCTATAAATCCTCCCTCAGTTTGCACAGTCGGCGGAGAATCAACACAAATCCCCACAAAAGCAAGGGCAACTTTGTCTAAAATTATTGCGCGCTTGCCTGGTTATTTGTGAACATAAACATTGAATTTGCACGATGTGCAGAAGCGACGCAATAAATTTTCCTGTTTGCATAATGCACAAGGAGTTGACAAGAGTACTTGTCAGTTGGAGCTCTCTAGCAAGCTCTGCTTGATCGTGGTGACTGTTGTGAAGGGTGAATACTGTCCATGCTGGTAGAAAGTGGGAGAACAGGTCTAATTCCTTGGAATAAGAGCCCCCACCAGCATCAAGGCACCTCCCTAGGATTGATTTGAGGATACAATACCATGCTTGCAACAATTCACTGAAGACGCAGACACAACAAAGCAAAAGAAGGGATTGAAGAACAGGTAAACAGAGCTGATATGGAAGAAGAATCCTCAAAATAGGAGAGGAAATGAGAAAAACTGAAGGCCACAGAGGAAATGAGGGGAAGGATAATAGTTATAGAAACAATGAGGGAAGGAGCAGAGGGATCCATAAAGGACATAAACGGAAAGTTGCCAGCATTAATGGTCTCGGAAGAAGGAAGGCTACGGAGGTGATCCAGAGACAGCAAGAGAAATGGATAAAGCGAAGAAATTGAGAGGGAGAGGCAATGGAAGGAGGAAGAAGAGAGGGTCACTGATGCTATATGGACTCTACGAAGACTGAATGGGACCTAGAGAGCAGGACAGACAACAAGAAATGTGAGAGCCTATAGATTATCGAATGGAAATTTTTTAGAGAATCGAAAGATTCTGCCTTGACAAGTAACTTCCAGTCAAACTAACCTGGTTACACACACCTCAGAACAGCAGCATGCTAAGACACAAAGTATACCTAGAGGATCCCTCGGCGCTGCTGTTGTGTACACCAGGAAGAGGACAGGACGGTAACTGAGAGGAAGCAGCTAAGGGAGTGTGTGAAAACCCACCAGGCACAGAGAAGAGTAGCAGGTGAGGGGGGCCACCTCTCGAGGAATTCTTCCAGGCACAACCTCAGTCCATTTCCTAATAGGTTTAATTCTAGGGCTGCCCCCCTACCACCATTTACCTCAGCACCAACACTAACATCAGTCCCCCCTTCCCTTTCCCTTATCCCCATAGCCTCCTACTACCTCTTCCCTGCACAACCTTATCCTTGATACTGTCCCCTGTAGTGATGTGCAGACCAACCATACCTCTCCCACAGACAGAAGATGGACATGCAGAATATGAAAGGAGGGAAACAGGTACTTGGGGGCACATCTGGAAGTTAAGACACAGGGATGTTAGGAAGTATTTCCTCAGTCACAGGGTGGTCAGGAAGTGGAATGACCTCAACGAAGAACTGGTAAAGGCATGTTCCATACGTTGTTTCAAGAGGACGTACGATAGAGCCCACGAGGCTGGGAGGAGAGAATCTGGGAAGCGGCAAGTTGAGAGCGGGGCCAGGAGCTAAGATTCGACACACACACACATACACACACTCACACATACACACACACACACACGCACACACACACAAACATACACACACATGCACACACACACACACACATGCACACACACACATGCACACACACACACACATACACACTCACACATATGGTTTCAGGGAAGGGAAATCCTGTGTCACAAACCTACTGGAGTTCTATGACATGGTGACAGCAGTAAGACAAGAGAGAGAGGGGTGGGTGAATTGCATTTTCTTGGACTGCAAGAAGGCGTTTGACACATTTCCACACAAGACATTAGTGCAAAAACTGGAGGACCAAGCAGGGATAACAGGGAAGACACTACAATGGATCAGGGAATACTTGTCAGGAAGACAGCTACGAGTCATGGTACGTGGCGAGGTGTTAGAGTAGGTACCTGTGACAAGTGGGGTCCCACAGGGGTCAGTCCTAGGACCAGTGCTGTTTCTGGTATTTGTGAACGATATGACGGAAGGAATAGACTCCCAAGTGTCCCTGTTTGCAGATGACGAGAAGTTGATGAGAAGAATTCATTCGATCGAAGACCAGGCAGAACTACATAGGGATCTGGACAGGCTGCAGACCTGGTCCAGCAATTGGCTCCTGGAGTTCAACCCCACCAAGTGCAAAGTCATGAAGATTGGGGAAGGGCAAAGACCGCAGACGTCTAGGAAGTCTAGGGAGCCAGAGACTACAAACCTCACTCAAGGAAAAAGATCTTGGGGTGAGTATAACACCAGGCACATCTGAAGCGCACATCAACCAAATAACTGCTGCAGCATATGGGCGCCTAGCAAACCTCAGAACAGCATTCCGACATCTTAATAAGGAATCGTTCAGGACCCTGTATACCGTGTACGTTAGGCCCATATTGGAGTATGCGGCACCAGTCTGGAACCCACACCTAGCCAAGCACGTAAAGAAACTAGAGAAAGTGCAAAGGTTTGCAACAAGACTAGTCCCAGAGCTAAGAGGTATGTCCTAGGAGGAGAGGTTAAGGGAAATCAACCTGACGACACTGGAGGACAGGAGAGATAGGGGGGACATGATAACGACATACAAAATACTGAGAGGAATTGACAAGGTGGACAAAGACAGGATGTTCCAGAGATTGGACACAGTAACAAGGGGACACAGTTGGAAGCTGAAGACACAGATGAATCACAGGGATGTTAGGAAGTATTTCTTCAGCCACAGAGTAGTCAGTAAGTGGAATAGTTTGGGAAGCGATGTAGTGGAGGCAGGATCCATACATAGCTTTAAGCAGAGGTATGATAAAGCTCACGGCTCAGGGAGAGTGACCTAGTAGCGATCAGTGAAGAGGCGGGGCCAGGAGCTCGGACTCGACCCTCGCAACCTCAACTAGGTGAGTACAACTAGGTGAGTACACACACACACACACACACACACACACACACACACACACACACACACACACACACACACACACACACACACAGGAGAAAGATCTTGGGGTGAGTATAACACCGTGAGTATAGCACGTCTCCGGAAGCACACATCAACCAGATAACTGCTGCAGCATATGGGCGCCTGGCAAACCTGAGAACAGCGTTCCGATACCTTAGTAAGGAATCGTTCAAGACACTGTACACCGTGTACGTCGGGCTCATACTGGAGTATGCAGCACCTGTTTGGAACCCACACATGTTCAAGCACGTAAAGAAATTAGAGAAAGTTCAAAGGTTTGCGACAAGGTTAGTTCCAGAGCTCAGGGGATTGTCCTACGAAGAAAGGTTAAGGGAAATCGTCCTGAGAACACTGGAGGATAGGAGGGTCAGGGGAGACATGATAACGACATACAAAATACTGCGTGGAATAGGCAAGGTGGACAGAGACAGAATGTTCCAGAGAGGGGACACAGAAACAAGTGGTCACATTTGGAAGTTAAAGACTCAGACTCTTCAACTTGTCGGTTTTTCAAACCATTCATCACAACTGTCAGACTGCAGCATCATGGGATCTTGTTACAAAGAATTCTTCAACACTTGTTCAACCTTTGGACGAAGACCTACTTCGACTAGTGGATGGTGCCACTATGACCCCGCCTCCGCCTGCTTCACCTCACCTCACTACAGTATATAAGCCACGTCTACGGCCATATGCTGTACATTCTACAAGATTGATGGACTGAACACATCGACTCCAGGTTGAGGGACTGATTACCTCATACTACTCCTCTCCTTACGCCTTCCTCTTTGTATTGGACTGATGAAGCCACTGTGTGGCGAAACGTTTCCTGAATAAAGATTCCCATATGCTGCATAAGTGTCTCAATCTTCAACTTGTCGGTTTTTCAAACCATTCATCACACTAGCACTATACATTTTCAGGGGAGTGGCTCCCTTCTGCCGTCAACTCTCAGTCTCCAGCACCTCCTGTCGTTAGATGTCAGTGTAAAGCACCTCTTCTCGCTACAGCTGTCACCTTCGGGGTTCCTGTCTACCAGGAGTCGACCTGGTAGGCGCCACCTCTGGCAGACACTGTCTTTCCTCACCGACCAACTCAAGGCTACGGTAGTTATGTTACTGCCCTCACAGACCTGCTCCAGGCTATGGTAGTTATGTTACTGCCCTCACAGACCTGCTCCAGGCTATGGTAGTTATGTTACTGCCCTCACAGACCTGCTCCAGACTATGGTAGTTATGTTACTGCCCTCACAGACCTGCTCCAGACTATGGTAGTTATGTTACTGCCCTCACAGACCTGCTCCAGACTATGGTAGTTATGTTATGCCCTCACAGACCTGCTACAGACTATGGTAGTTATGTTACTCGCCTCACAGACCTGCTCCAGACTATGGTAGTTATGTTACTGCCCTCACAGACCTGCTCCAGGCTATGGTAGTTATGTTACTGCCCTCACAGACCTGCTCCAGGCTATGGTAGTTATGTTACTGCCTCACAGACCTGCTCCAGGCTATGGTAGTTATGTTACTGCCCTCACAGACCTGCTCCAGGCTATGGTAGTTATGTTACTGCCCTCACAGACCTGCCCAGACTATGGTAGTTATGTTACTGCCCCTCACAGACCTGCTCCAGACTATGGTAGTTATGTTACTGCCCTCACAGACCTGCTCCAGACTATGGTAGTTATGTTACTGCCCTCACAGACCTGCTCCAGACTATGGTAGTTATGTTACTGCCCTCACAGACCTGCTACAGACTATGGTAGTTATGTTACTGCCCTCACAGACCTGCTCCAGACTATGGTAGTTATGTTACTGCCATCACAGACCTGCTTCAGACTATGGTAGTTATGTTACTGCCCTCACAGACCTGCTCCAGACTATGGTAGTTATGCTCCTCGTCCTCCTCCTCACCCAGTACACCCCACACCCTCCCCGTCACCCAACACCCTCCCCGTCACCCCACACCCTCCCATCACCCCACACCCTCCCCATCACCCCACACCCTCCCCATCACCCACACCCTCCCCATCACCCCACACCCTCCCCATCACCCTCTCCCCCTCTAGCCTTCCATTGCCTTGTGCTCTTACCCTTGAAATTTATGTCACTGTTCATTCTTCCTTCTTTCCCCTCCTCTTATTCTCCCCTTCCTTCCTCTCCCTTCCTTTCCTCTGGAAATAATTTGCCTCCCTCTTCCCCTCTCCCTCTACCCCTCTCCTCCCCTCCTATGTGCTCTTACCTCCTAAAATTTATGCAACTCTCCCTCCATTTCTCTTGACCGTTTCCTCTCCTTCTCTTCCTCTCCCTTAGGATTAGCATTCCTCTTTTTTTTCCTGCTATTCCTCCATGGTTATCCCTCTCACCGTCTCTATACTTTGTCTCTACCTCCTCCTCCTCCTTCCCTTCCTTCCCTCACTCACATTTAACAAGCATTCGCCTCACAATAGCAAAAATCTAAGTTCGATTACCAGGCACGGAGAAACATGTGGGCTAGTGTTCTTGTACCCCTGCTGCCCCTGCCCACCTTGCAGTTAAACTAGGCACCTGTGTATTAGCAGGCTGTTGTGGGTAGCATCCAGGAAAAAATGTGTTAGAAAACTCCAGTACTGCCACGGTGGCCCGTGGCCTGGTAGGCAACGTTCTCGCTTCACACCCTGGTGTCCGTGGTTCGATCCCCTGCATAGGTGAAAACATAGGGCGTGTTTCCTTACACCTGTTGTCCCGTTCACGTAGCAAGCAAGTAGGTACCTGGTTGTTAGTTGACTGGTGTGGAACCACATCCTGGGGGACAAGACTCAGGACCACAATGAAAGTAAGACACAGACCTCGGTGATACTGACTCTCTGGGGATATCCTGGGTGGCTGACCCTCCAGGGTTAGAATTCGAACAATATCTTACGTTAATGTCATATCCTGTGTAAGACAACACTACAGGTCAGTGTAAGACAACACTACAGGTCAGTGTAAGACAACACTACAGGTCAGCGTAAGACAACATAGCAGGTCAGTGTAATACAACATAACAGGTCAGTGTAAGACAACATAACAGGTCAGTGTAAGACAACACTACAGGTCAGTGTAAGACAACGCAACAGGTCAGTGTAAGACAACACAACAGGTCAGTGTAAGACAACACTACAGGTCAGTGCAAGACAACACTACAGGTCAGTGTAATACAACATAACAGGTCAGTGTAAGACAACACAACAGGTCAGTGTAAGACAACGCAACAGGTCAGTGTAAGACAACGCAACAGGTCAGTGTAAGACAACATAACAGGTCAGTGTAAGACAACACAACAGGTCAGTGTAAGACAACATAGCAGGTCAGTGTAATACAACATAACAGGTCAGTGTAAGACAACACAACAGGTCAGTGTAAGACAACGCAACAGGTCAGTGTAAGACAACATAACAGGTCAGTGTAAGACAACACAACAGGTCAGTGTAAGACAACGCAACAGGTCAGTGTAAGACAACACAACAGGTCAGTGTAAGACAACACTACAGGTCAGTGCAAGACAACACTACAGGTCAGTGTAATACAACACAACAGGTCATTGTAAGACAACGCAACAGGTCAGTGTAATACAACATAACAGGTCAGTGTAATACAACATAACAGGTCAGTGTATTACAACATAACAGGTCAGTGTAAGACAATACTACAGGTCAGTGTAAGACAACATAACAGGTCAGTGTAATACAACATAACAGGTCAGTGTAAGACAATACTACAGGTCAATGTAAGACAACACAACAGGTCAGTGTAAGACACAACAGGTCAGTATAAGACAACACAACAGGTCAGTATAAGACAACACTACAGGTCAGTGTAAGACAACATAACAGGTAAGTGTAATACAGCATAACAGGTCAGTGTAAGGCAGCATAACAGGTCAGTGTAAGACAACACTACAGGTCAGTGTAAGACAACACTACAGGTCAGTGTAAGACAACACTACAGGTCAGTGTAAGGCAGCATAACAGGTCAGTGTAAGACAACACAACAGGTCAGTTTAAGAAAACACAACAGGTCAGTATAAGACAACACTACAGGTCAGTATAAGACAACACTACAGGTCAGTGTAAGACAACATAACAGGTCAGTGTAAGACAACATAACAGGTCAGTGTAAGACAACATAACAGGTCAGTTTAAGAAAACACAACAGGTCAGTATAAGACAACACTGCAGGTCAGTATAAGACAACACTACAGGTCAGTATAAGACAACACTACAGGTCAGTGTAAGACAACATAACAGGTCAGTGTAAGACAACATAACAGGTCAGTGTAAGACAACATAACAGGTCAGTGTAAGACAACATAACAGGTCAGTGTAAGACAACATAACAGGTCAGTGTAAGACAACATAACAGGTCAGTGTAAGACAACATAACAGGTCAGTGTAAGACAACACAAGAGGTCAGTGTAAGACAACATAACAGGTCAGTGTAAGACAACATAACAGGTCAGTGTAAGACAACATAACAGGTCAGTGTAAGACAACACAAGAGGTAAGTGTAAGACAACATAACAGGTCAGTGTAAGACAACATAACAGGTCAGTGTAAGACAACATAACAGGTCAGTGTAAGACAACACAAGAGGTCAATGTAAGACAACATAACAGGTCAGTGTAAGACAACATAACAGGTCAGTGTAAGACAACATAACAGGTCAGTTTAAGAAAACACAACAGGTCAGTATAAGACAACACTACAGGTCAGTATAAGACAACACTACAGGTCAGTATAAGACAACACTACAGGTCAGTGTAAGACAACATAACAGGTCAGTGTAAGACAACATAACAGGTCAGTGTAAGACAACATAACAGGTCAGTGTAAGACAACATAACAGGTCAGTGTAAGACAACATAACAGGTCAGTGTAAGACAACATAACAGGTCAGTGTAAGACAACATAACAGGTCAGTGTAAGACAACACAAGAGGTCAGTGTAAGACAACATAACAGGTCAGTGTAAGACAACATAACAGGTCAGTGTAAGACAACATAACAGGTCAGTGTAAGACAACACAAGAGGTCAGTGTAAGACAACATAACAGGTCAGTGTAAGACAACACAAGAGGTCAGTGTAAGACAACATAACAGGTCAGTGTAAGACAACATAACAGGTCAGTGTAAGACAACACAAGAGGTCAGTGTAAGACAACACAACAGGTCAGTATAAGACAACACAACAGGTCAGTATAAGACAACACTACAGGTCAGTGTAAGACAACATAACAGGTCAGTGTAAGACAACATAACAGGTCAGTGTAAGACAACATAACAGGTCAGTGTAAGACAACACTACAGGTCAGTGTAAGACAACACTACAGGTCAGTGTAATGCAGCATAACAGGTCAGTGTAAGACAACATAACAGGTCAGTGTAATACAGCATAACAGGTCAGTGTAAGACAACATAACAGGTCAGTATAAGACAACATAACAGGTCAGTGTAAGACAACATAACAGGTCAGTGTAAGACAACATAACAGTTCAGTGTAAGACAACATAACAGTTCAGTGTAAGACAACATAACAGGTCAGTGTAAGACAACATAACAGGTCAGTGTAAGACAACATAACAGGTCAGTGTAAGACAACATAACAGGTCAGTGTAAGACAACATAACAGGTCAGTGTAAGACAACATAACAGGTCAGTGTAAGACAACATAACAGGTCAGTGTAAGACAACATAACAGGTCAGTGTAAGACAAACATAACAGGTCAGTGTAAGACAACATAACAGGTCAGTGTAAGACAACATAACAGTCAGTGTAAGACAACATAACAGGTCAGTGTAAGACAACATAACAGGTCAGTGTAAGACAACATAACAGGTCAGTGTAAGACAACATAACAGGTCAGTGTAAGACAACATAACAGGAGTCGTGACAGACGGTGCAGGATACCTCCAGGGAAGCACTGAGACAGAGAACTCAATAAGTGTTAAGGGACCACGACTCTTCAACGCCCTTGATTCAGGCATAAGGTAGGAACACCAGCAGGTTTCTGGCTGTCTTCAGCAAGCAACTCATCAGATTCCTGAAAACATTTCCTGATCACTAGGGTTATGGTGCATACGCTGGAGTGCATTGGCGGCTGGCACTAATAGTCTCATTGATCAGGCCTGACCTCTGGGAACGGCGCCAGGTAAACCCTAGGCAAACGCCATGTAAACATCAGGTAAACTACAGGTAAACTCCAGGTAAACTCCACATAAATACTATGTAAACTCCATGTAAACTCCAGGTAAACTCCAGGTAAACTCCAGGTAAACTCCAGGTAAACTCCAGGTAAACTCCATGTAAACTCCAGGTAAACTCCAGGTAAACTCCAGGTAAACTCCAGGTAAACTCCATATAAACTCCAGGTAAACTCCAGGTAAACTCCAGGTAAACTCCATATAAACTCCAGGTAAACTCCATGTAAACTCCAGGTAAACTCCAGGTAAACTCCAGGTAAACTCCAGGTAAACTACATATAAACACTAGGTAAACTCCAGGTAAACTCCAGGTAAACTCCATATAAACACTATGTAAACTCAGGTAAACTCCAGGTAAACTCCATATAAACACTATGTAAACTCAGGTAAACTCCAGGTAAACTCCATATAAACTCCAGGTAAACTCCATATAAACTCCAGGTAAACTCCAGGTAAACTCCAGGTAAACTCCAGGTAAACTCCAGGTAAACTACATATAAACACTAGGTAAACTCCAGGTAAACTCCAGGTAAACTCCATATAAACACTATGTAAACTCCAGGTAAACTCCAGGTAAACCCATATAAACACTATGTAAACTCAGGTAAACTCCAGGTAAACTCCATATAAACTCCAGGTAAACTCCATATAAACTCCATGTAAACTCCAGGTAAACTCCAGGTAAACTCCATATAAACACTATGTAAACTCCAGGTAAACTCCATATAAACACTATGTAAACTCAGGTAAACTCCAGGTAAACTCCATATAAACTCCAGGTAAACTCCATATAAACTCCAGGTAAACTCCAGGTAAACTCCAGGTAAACTCCAGGTAAACTCCAGGTAAACTCCAGGTAAACTCCAGGTAAACTCCATATAAACTCCAGGTAAACTCAGTAAACTCCATATAAACACTATGTAAACTCCAGGTAAACTCCAGGTAAACTCCAGGTAAACTCCATATAAACTCCATATAAACTCCAGGTAAACTCCATATAAACACTATGTAAACTCAGGTAAACTCCAGGTAAACTCCATGTAAACTCCAGGTAAACTCCATGTAAACTCCAGGTAAACTCCAGGTAAACTCCAGGTAAACTGCATGTAAAAATCCAGGTAAAACCCAGGTAAACTCCATATAAACTCCATGTAAACTCCAGGTAAACTCATGTAAACTCCAGGTAAACTCCAGGTAAACTCCAGGTAAACTCCAGGTAAACTCCAGGTAAACTCCATATAAACTCCATGTAAACTCCAGGTTAACTCCATGTAAACTCCATATAAACTCCATGTAAACTCCAGGTTAACTCCATGTAAACTCCAGGTAAACTCCAGGTAAACTCCAGGTGAACTCCAGGTAAACTCCAGGTAAACTCCAGGTAAACTCCATATAAACTCCATGTAAACTCCAGGTAAACTCCATATAAACTCCAGGTAAACTCCATGTAAACTCCAGGTAAACTCCATGTAAACTCCAGGTAAACTCCATATAAACTCCATGTAAACTCCAGGTAAACTCCATGTAAACTCCAGGTAAACTCCATGTAAACTCCAGGTAAACTCCATGTAAACTCCAGGTAAACTCCAGGTAAACTCCATGTAAACTCCAGGTAAACTCCATATAAACACTATGTAAACTCCAGGTAAACTCCAGGTAAACTCCATGTAAACTCCAGGTAAACTCCATATAAACTCCATGTAAACTCCAGGTAAACTCCATGTAAACTCCAGGTAAACTCCAGGTAAACTCCAGGTAAACTCCAGGTAAACTCCATGTAAACTCCAGGTAAACTCCATGTAAACTCCAGGTAAACTCCATGTAAACTCCAGGTAAACTCCAGGTAAACTCCAGGTAAACTCCATGTAAACTCCATATAAACACTATGTAAACTCCAGGTAAACTCCATGTAAACTCCATATAAACACTATGTAAACTCCAGGTAAACTCCATGTAAACTCCAGGTAAACTCCAGGTAAACTCCAGGTAAAGTACCCGCGAATCAAGAAGAAGAAAGAATGACGCAGCATTCCCTGACGCAACATTTCCCGACGCAGTTTCTTGACGCAGGATCTTGCGTCTCAACAGTCAAACTTAGGGAAAAAATATTAAAATCGGGGAATTTACGAGGCTGGTTAGCCTATATTTTTATAAGTTGTGACAGAGAGGCAGGGAAATCTCCCTATAAAATGCCGAGTGATTAATGGCAGGGATTTTCTTACACTGGGGAGCTGGTAGGGATTTTTTTTTACACTGGGAGAGTAGGCAGGGAAACTTTCTCAACTCGGGGTGGACGAAGACAGGGAAATTTTGAGAAACTCCAGGGAGGTATATGGGAAAATGATTTCATGGCATCAGGGCGACGGCAGGGAATTTAAGTGCTGATGGTGGGGGAGACAGGGATTTTTTTTTGTCAGGTCAAATGAAAATAAATAGCCCAGTGGTGTAGAGCGTCGTAAAGTTTTGCTCTCTACCCACGAGGCGTGCTAAAACAACACGGGTTCGACCCCCCCGGCTAGCCGCATTTTATTATTTTTTTAAATATTATTTTTAAAATATTTTATATTATAATATAATAATTTATATAAAATTTATAATATATTATATTTTTAAATATTAAAAATAAACTGCGGCTACCCGGGGGGATCGAACCCGTGTTTTTTTAAACCCCCCTCGGGGGTAAGAGAAAAACTTTACGACGCTCTACACCACTGGGCTTTTTATTTAGTATTATTACACACAAAAGGTGTCCCTGTTTGCAGATGACGTAAAGTTGATAGAAGAATTCATTCGACCCGAAACCGGGCGAACTAAAAAAGGGATCGGGACGGCTGAAACCCTGGTCCACAAGGGGCTCCTGGAGTTCAACCCCCCAAGTGCAAAGTCAGAGGATTGGGGGAAGGGCAAAGAAGCCCGCAGACGGAGTACGTCTAGGGGGCCAGAGACTAAAAAACCTCATAAGGGAAAAAATTTTGGGGTGAGTATAACCCCGGGGAATCTCCTGAAGTCACATCAACCAAATAACTGCTGAGATATGGGCCCTAGAAAACCCCAGAACAGCATTCCGACATTTTTAATAAGGAATCATTCGGGGACCCTGTACACCGGTCGTTGGCCCATATGGAGCATGCGGCACCTTTGCCCCCACACCTACCCAAGACGTAAAGAAACTGAGAAAGGAAAAAGGTTTGCAACAAACTAGTCCCAGAGAAAGAGTTT
The DNA here is from genome assembly GCF_026875155.1 of Cherax quadricarinatus. Lineage (NCBI taxonomy): Eukaryota > Metazoa > Arthropoda > Malacostraca > Decapoda > Parastacidae > Cherax > Cherax quadricarinatus. The sequence continues at coordinate 73,326,059 of NC_069402.1, forward strand.
GTCCTACGGGAGGGGTTTAAGGGGAAAATCCCCCAACGAACTGGGGACAGGAGAGATAGGGGGGAATGATAAGACTTACAAAATAGAGGGGAATTTGAAAAGGGGGACAAAGACAGGTGTTCCAGAGAGGGGCCGCAACAGGGGGAACGGGGGGGAAACTGAAGAACAGATAATCAAAGGGATGTTAGGAAGTATTTCTTCCCCCACAGAGTAGTCAGGAAGGGGAAATTATTTTGGGGGAAGCAGTAGTGGAGGCGGGATCCATAATAGTTTTAAAGCAGAGGTATGTAAAGCTAGGGCCCCAGGGAGAGTGACCTAGTAGCGACCAGTGAAGAGGCGGGCCAGGATTGGAATCGCCCCCTGCCCCTCAACTAGTGAGTACAACTAGGTGAGTCACATACACCCCCACAACAAACACACACACACACACACCACACACACATGCATAAACGGAAGGGCACTGCAGGGATCAAGAAAACCTGAAGGGAGGGAAAAGAGTTATGGTCGTGATGAGGTATACAGTGGGCCCCAGTGACGAGCGGGGTCCACGGGGGTCGGTGCTAGGACTTGGATATGTGAATACATGAGGGAAGGGAAGACTCAGAAGTACCCCTGTTTGCAGATGAGTGAAGTAAACGGGAGAATTTAAAACAGATGAGGGCCAACAGGTCTCAAAGAGACCCGGACAGGCCGGGCGCTTGGTCCCGCAATGGGTCCCAGAATTTAAAACCCCGCCAAAAGCAAAACATGAAGATGGTAAGGGAAAGGCCGCGACAGAATAGACTAGGTGGCCAAAAACGCAAATCACTCAAAGAAAAAATTAGGGTTGAGTATAACCCGAACGTCTCCGAAGCACACATCAACCGATAACTGGAAAAATCGTTTAAAACCTGAAACTGTGTACGTCAGGCCCATATGGGGTAGCAGCAAAGTTTGGATTCACACCCGGGTTTAAACACTCAAAAAATTAGAGAAAATGTAAAAGTTTGGAACAAGGTTAGTTCCGGGGCTCAGGGGAAGTCCTAAAGAAAAGGTTAAGGGAAAGGTTGACAATGGGGGACAGGGGTTAGGGGAGACTGATAAAGACAACAAAAAACGCAGGAATGTAGGCTGACAGGACAGGTTTCCCCAGAGGGAACAGAAACAATGGGCACAATTGGAAGTTGAGATAAATGAGCCAAAGTGATGTTAGGAATATTTTTTCAGTCCAGAGTAGTTAGGAAGTGGAATAATTGGGAAATGATTTGGTGGAGGCAAAAAAATACATAGTTTTAAACGAGATATGGAAAGCTCATGGAGCAGGGAAAAGGGAGGACCCATAGCGGTCAGTGAAGAGGGGGGCCCGGAGCGAGTTCGCCCTGCAAAAAACCTTTGGTTAGTACAATTAAGTAATTAGGGAGGGACACACACACACACACCATGAAAAGGGGGGGGCCAGGAGCTGTGCTCGACCCCCGCAACCCCAATTAGGTTAGTACATTAAGTGAATAGGAAGTACAAACACACCACACCAGTGAAGAGGCGGGGGGAAGCTTGGACTCGACCCCTGCAACCTCAACTAGTGAAAATCAAACTAGGTGAGTAACACCACAATCTCTCACCCGCAGCCAAAGGTTTCAGGGCGGGAAATCCTGTGTCAAGCCCATGGGGTTCTATGAATGGGGACAGCTAAAAAGGGAGAGGGGTGGGTGGATTGCATTTTCTTGGGCTGCAAGAAGGCGTTAAACAGTTCCCCACAAAAGATTAGTGCAAAAAGGGGACCAAACAGGGATAAAAGGGGGGCATACAATGGGTCGGGAAATTTTCAGGAAGACACAGGGGGTCAGGTAGTGCGAGGGTCCGAGTGGGCACCTGTGCAATGGGGGCCCACAGGGGTTGTCTAGGGCCATGTGTTTTTTGTACTTGTGAACGACATGACGGAAGGAATAGACTCTGAGGTGGGCCCTGTTTTCAGATGAAAGTGGAGTTGATGAGAAGAAAATTCCCGATCGAGCACCAGCAAACTACAAAGGGACTGGACAAGCGGCAGACCCTTTGGCCGCAATTTGGCTCCTGCAGTTAACCCCCGCAAGTGCAAAGTCATGAAAATTGGGGAAGGG
>NC_069402.1:73328657-73374126 GCF_026875155.1 Cherax quadricarinatus
ACCTCACTCTTCTCAGTAATTTGACCTCACTCTTCTGATAAAGTTGACCTCACTTTTCTCAGAAAAGTTGACCTCACCTTCTGAGTAAATTTTACCTCACTCTTCTGAGTAAAGTTGACCTCACTCTTCTGATCAAAGTTGACCTCACTCTTCTGAGTCAAGTTGACCTCACTCTTCTCAGTCAAGTTGACCTCACTCTTCTCAGTAAAGTTGACCTCACTCTTCTCAGTCAAGTTGACTTCACTCTTCTCAGTAAAGTTGACCTCACTCTTCTGAGTCAAGTTGACCTCACTCTTCTGAGTCAAGTTGACCTCACTCTTCTCAGTAAAGTTGACCTCACTCTTCTCAGTCAAGTTGACCTCACTCTTCTCAGTCAAGTTGACCTCACTCTTCTCAGTAAAGTTGACCTCACTCTTCTCAGTCAAGTTGACCTCACTCTTCTCAGTAAAGTTGACCTCACTCTTCTCAGTCAAGTTGCCCTCACTCTTCTCAGTCAAGTTGACCTCACTCTTCTCAGTCAAGTTGACCTCACTCTTCTCAGTAAAGTTGACCTCACTCTTCTCAGTAAAGTTGACCTCACTCTTCTCAGTAAAGTTGACCTCACTCTGCTGAGTCAAGTTGACCTCACTCTTCTGAGTAAAGTTGACCTCACTCTTCTGAGTCAAGTTGATCTCACTCTTCTGAGTCAAGTTGACCTCACTCTTCTGAGTCAAGTTGATCTCACTCTTCTGAGTCCAGTTGACCTCACTCTTCTGAGTCAAGTTGATCTCACTCTTCTGAGTCAAGTTGACCTCACTCTTCTGAGTCAAGTTGATCTCACTCTTCTGAGTCAAGTTGACCTCACTCTTCTCAGTCAAGTTGACCTCACTCTTCTCAGTAAAGTTGACCTCACTCTTCTCAGTCAAGTTGACCTCACTCTTCTCAGTAAAGTTGACCTCACTCTTCTGAGTCAAGTTGACCTCACTCTTCTGAGTCAAGTTGACCTCACTCTTCTGAGTCAAGTTGATCTCACTCTTCTGAGTCAAGTTGACCTCACTCTTCTGAGTCAAGTTGATCTCACTCTTCTGAGTCAAGTTGACCTCACTCTTCTGAGTCAAGTTGACCTCACTCTTCTGAGTCACGTTGACCTCACTCTTCTCAGTCAAGTTGACCTCACTCTTCTGAGTCAAGTTGACCTCACTCTTCTCAGTCAAGTTGACCTCACTCTTCTCAGTAAAGTTGACCTCACTCTTCTCGGTCAAGTTGACCTCACTCTTCTCAGTAAAATTGACCTCACTCTTCTCACTAAAGTTGACCTCACTCTTCTGAGTCACGTTGACCTCACTCTTCTGAGTCAAGTTGACCTCACTCTTCTGAGTCAAGTTGACCTCACTCTTCTGAGTCAAGTTGACCTCACTCTTCTCAGTCAAGTTGACCTCACTCTTCTCAGTAAAGTTGACCTCACTCTTCTGAGTGAAGTTGACCTCACTCTTCTCAGTAAAGTTGACCTCACACTTCTGAGTCAAGTTGACCTCACTCTTCTCAGTAAAGTTGACCTCACTCTTCTGAGTCAAGTTGACCTCACTCTTCTCAGTAAAGTTGACCTCACTCTTCTGAGTCAAGTTGACCTCACTCTTCTGAGTCAAGTTGACCTCACTCTTCTGAATCAAAGTTGACCTCACTCTTCTGAGTCAAGTTGACTTCACTCTTCTCAGTCAAGTTGACCTCACTCTTCTCAGTAAAGTTGACCTCACTCTTCTCAGTCAAGTTGACCTCACTCTTCTCAGTAAAGTTGATCTCACTCTTCTGAGTCAAGTTGACCTCACTCTTCTGAGTCAAGTTGACCTCACTCTTCTCAGTAAAGTTGACCTCACTCTTCTCAGTCAAGTTGACCTCACTCTTCTCAGTCAAGTTGACCTCACTCTTCTCAGTAAAGTTGACCTCACTCTTCTCAGTCAAGTTGACCTCACTCTTCTCAGTAAAGTTGACCTCACTCTTCTCAGTCAAGTTGACCTCACTCTTCTCAGTCAAGTTGACCTCACTCTTCTCAGTCAAGTTGACCTCACTCTTCCAGTAAAGTTGACCTCACTTTTCTCAGTAAAGTTGACCTCACTCTTCTCAGTAAAGTTGACCTCACTCTTCTGAGTCAAGTTGACCTCACTCTTCTGATCAAGTTGACCTCACTCTTCTGAGTCAAGTTGATCTCACTCTTCTGAGTCATGTTGACCTCACTCTTCTCAGTCAAGTTGACCTCACTCTTCTCAGTAAAGTTGACCTCACTCTTCTGAGTCAAGTTGATCTCACTCTTCTGAGTCAAGTTGACCTCACTCTTCTGAGTCAAGTTGATCTCACTCTTCTGAGTCAAGTTGACCTCACTCTTCTCAGTCAAGTTGACCTCACTCTTCTCAGTAAAGTTGACCTCACTCTTCTCAGTCAAGTTGACCTCACTCTTCTCAGTAAAGTTGACCTCACTCTTCTGAGTCAAGTTGACCTCACTCTTCTGAGTCAAGTTGACCTCACTCTTCTGAGTCAAGTTGATCTCACTCTTCTGAGTCAAGTTGACCTCACTCTTCTGAGTCAAGTTGATCTCACTCTTCTGAGTCAAGTTGACCTCACTCTTCTGAGTCAAGTTGATCTCACTCTTCTGAGTCAAGTTGACCTCACTCTTCTGAGTCAAGTTGATCTCACTCTTCTGAGTCAAGTTGACCTCACTCTTCTGAGTCAAGTTGACCTCACTCTTCTCAGTCTAGTACACCTGCTGAGAGATAACATTCTATACTATTTCTAGGTAGCAATCTTGTTTTTTAATTCAAACTCTCAACTAGAAAGCCAAGATAGTTGATCCTAACTTGTCCATAGCCAGGCTGGGCTCAGCTGAGAGTAAATCTGAATATGTTCTTGTGAGTCTTGCTTGGCTTGTAACGAGCTAAATCTTACTGTCTACGATGTCTTTGGACGAGCTAAGATCTTGGTTCTCTAGATGAGAGTTTGACTTTAATTAACGTGACTCTGGTAAGCTAGAGAAGTCTTAACTAGTCACTGGTCCTGGTTATATGTAACCTTAATTTTTAAGGGGTGTGGAAAGGAAAAGCCAGTGGGAAAGGGCCCCGGTCAGATGACCAAAAGCTCCTGCTGCGGGTCATCATACAGCTAAGACTAGCGCCAGGAAGCACTTGACCTGTTTGATTACAAACCTTAACTAAACTAACCTAGTCGTTAGTCCTCGTTTGACGAACACCTTGTTGCCTGACCAACCACATCCACTATCATGCAGAGCTTTTCTGTAGAGAGGTGATGGCATCCTGCTCTCACTGTCCTCGTGGAAGATCGAAAGAAAGCTCGGAGAGGATTTAGGACAACTTCATTGGTCTTTCCTTAAGACAGGGCAGGATATTTTGTGTAAGACTCTCGTACCTTTCCGGTGATGTAGTTGTCTCGCGGAACATGTTGTGAGATGGCTGAGATTCCGCAAGAACACACCAGACAGCTCTTTTGTATCCAGTGATTCTTGTGTTTACCTTTCCTTCTAGTCTGTCCCATGTCTGAAGAGGTGCGAGCTGTACAAGGAGTTTTGTCGACTCCTGGTGCGTTGACAGCAGCAGCAGCAGCAGCAGCAGCAGCAGCAGCAGCAGCAGCAGCAGCAGCAGCAGCAGCAGCAGCAGCAGCAGCAGCAGTAACAGCAGCAGCAGCAGCAGCGGTAACAGCAGCAGCAGCAGCAGCAACAGCAAAACATCAAAGTTCTAAATTTTTTCCTGGAATCAGAAAGTACAAGATTTGTTAAGTAAAATCAGGTGAAGATTTATACATCAGAGGAAGCAACGACGGGAGTGAAGGAAGGGAGGGAGAGAGGAAGGGAGGGAAGAGAGGGAGGGAGGCAGGGAAAGGAGGGAGGGAGTGAAGGAAGTCTGTCTAGAAAGGACCGGAACATCCTCGTCTCTAACTCACCCTCCCAGCAAACCCTGGCTTGGTAGCCAGACACACAGGGACCAGCAGGGAGGCTGCCAGAACGCTCACCTATAAATCCTCCCTCAGTTTGCACAGTCGGCGGAGAATCAACACAAATCCCCACAAAAGCAAGGGCAACTTTGTCTAAAATTATTGCGCGCTTTGCCTGGTTATTTGTGAACATAAACATTGAATTTGCACGATGTGCAGGAAGCGACGCAATAAATTTTCCTGTTTGCATAATGCACAAGGAGTTGACAAGAGTACTTGTCAGTTGGAGCTCTCTAGCAAGCTCTGCTTGATCGTGGTGACTGTTGTGAAGGGTGAATACTGTCCATGCTGGTAGAAAGTGGGAGAACAGGTCTAATTCCTTGGAATAAGAGCCCCCACCAGCATCAAGGCACCTCCCTAGGATTGATTTGAGGATACAATACCATGCTTGCAACAATTCACTGAAGACGCAGACACAACAAAGCAAAGGAAGGGATTGAAGAACAGGTAAACAGAGCTGATATGGAAGAAGAATCCTCAAAATTGGAGAGGAAATGAGAAAAACCTGAAAGCCACAGAGGAAATGAGGGGAAGGATAATAGTTATAGAAACAATGAGGGAAGAAGGAGCAGAGGGATCCATAAAGGACATAAACGGAAAGTTGCCAGCATTAATGGTCTCTGAAGAAGGAAGGCTACGGAGGTGATCCAGAGACAGCAAGAGAAATGGATAAAGCGAAGAAATTGAGAGGGAGAGGCAATGGAAGGAGGAAGAAGAGAGGGTCACTGATGCTATATGGACTCTACGAAGAGTGAATGGGACCTAGAGAGCAGGACAGACAACAAGAAATGTGAGAGCCTATAGATTATCGAATGGAAATTTTTTAGAGAATCGAAAGATTCTGCCTTGACAAATAACTTCCAGTCAAACTAACCTGGTTACACACACCTCAGAACAGCAGCATGCTAAGACACAAAGTATACCTAGAGGATCCCTCGGCGCTGCTGTTGTGTACACGAGGAAGAGGACAGGACGATAACTGAGAGGAAGCAGCTAAGGGAGTGTGTGAAAACCCACCAGGCACAGAGAAGAGTAGCAGGTGAGGGGGGCCACCTCTCGAGGAATTCTTCCAGGCACAACCTCAGTCCATTTACCAATAGGTTTAATTCTAGGACTGCCCCCCTACCACCATTTACCTCAGCACCAACACTAACATCAGTCCCCCCTTCCCTTTCCCTTATCCCCATAGCCTCCTACTACCTCTTCCCTGCACAACCTTATCCTTGATACTGTCCCCTGTAGTGATGTGCAGACCAACCATACCTCTCCCACAGACAGAAGATGGACATGCAGAATATGAAAGGAGGGAAACAGGTACTTGGGGGCACATCTGGAAGTTAAGACACAGGGATGTTAGGAAGTACTTCCTCAGTCACAGGGTGGTCAGGAAGTGGAATGACCTCAACGAAGAACTGGTAAATGCATGTTCCATACGTTGTTTCAAGAGGACGTACGATAGAGCCCACGAGGCTGGGAGGAGAGAATCTGGGAAGCGGCAAGTTGAGAGGCGGGGCCAGGAGCTAAGATTCGACACACACACACATACACACACTCACACACACACACACACACACACACGCACACACACACAAACATACACACACATGCACACACACACACACATGCACACACACATGCACACACACACACACACATACACACTCACACATATGGTTTCAGGGACGGGAAATCCTGTGTCACAAACCTACTGGAGTTCTATGACATGGTGACAGCAGTAAGACAAGAGAGAGAGGGGTGGGTGAATTGCATTTTCTTGGACTGCAAGAAGGCGTTTGACACAGTTCCACACAAGAGATTAGTGCAAAAACTGGAGGACCAAGCAGGGATAACAGGGAAGGCACTACAATGGATCAGGGAATACTTGTCAGGAAGACAGCAACGAGTCATGGTACGTGGCGAGGTGTTAGAGTAGGTACCTGTGACAAGTGGGGTCCCACAGGGGTCAGTCCTAGGACCAGTGCTGTTTCTGGTATTTGTGAACGATATGACGGAAGGAATAGACTCCCAAGTGTCCCTGTTTGCAGATGACGAGAAGTTTATGAGAAGAATTCATTCGATCGAAGACCAGGCAGAACTACATAGGGATCTGGACAGGCTGCAGACCTGGTCCAGCAATTGGCTCCTGGAGTTCAACCCCACCAAGTGCAAAGTCATGAAGATTGGGGAAGGGCAAAGAAGACCGCAGACGTCTAGGAAGTCTAGGGAGCCAGAGACTACAAACCTCACTCAAGGAAAAAGATCTTGGGGTGAGTATAACACCAGGCACATCTGAAGCGCACATCAACCAAATAACTGCTGCAGCATATGGGCGCCTAGCAAACCTCAGAACAGCATTCCAACATCTTAATAAGGAATCGTTCAGGACCCTGTACGTTAGGCCCATATTGGAGTATGCGGCACCAGTTTGGAACCCACACCTAGCCAAGCACGTAAAGAAACTAGAGAAAGTGCAAAGGTTTGCAACAAGACTAGTCCCAGAGCTAAGAGGTGTGTCCTAGGAGGAGAGGTTAAGGGAAATCAACCTGACGACACTGGAGGACAGGAGAGATAGAGGGGACATGATAACGACATACAAAATACTGAGAGGAATTGACAAGGTGGACAAAGACAGGATGTTCCAGAGATTGGACACAGTAACAAGGGGACACAGTTGGAAGTTGAAGACACAGATGCATCACAGGGATGTTAGGAAGTAGTTCTTCAGCCACAGAGTAGTAAGGAAGTGGAATAGTTTGGGAAGCGATGTAGTGGAGGCAGGATCCATACATAGCTTTAAGCAGAGGTATGATAAAGCTCAAGGTTCAGGGAGAGTGACCTAGTAGCGACCAGTGAAGAGGCGGGGCCAGGAGCTTGGACTCGACCCCTGCAACCTCAACTAGGTGAGTACACACACACACACACACACACATACGCACACACACACACACACACACACACACACACACACACACACACACACACACACACACACACACACACACACACACACAAACACACACACGCAGACAAGGGGATGGTAAGCAACAACGGAGACATGCCGTACACGAAGGCCCTATCAGACCCACGTGGGGCCAGGGAAAAGACGAGGAGCACACTAAGATCAAACGACAGGTCCGAAGACAATGAAGGTATGCTATATGCAGAGATTCTAACAACCAACTGCAGTAGCAAGGGACAGCTGGACAGGAAAGACAGTCCACTGAGAATAGAAGTTTCAGATATGACAGGGACTGAAGGCAAGAACATGTCAATGGAAGGAAATAAAATGCCTCAGAGGACGCAGATGGAGACTCAGTGGGAGGAGGAAAGGGCGAGGTCAGTTTTTGTGTACGGGCTCCAAGAAGCCAAGGGGGCCAACTTTGAAGAAATAAAACAGGAGGAGAAAAAAATGATTGAAGGCATCATGAAAACAATAGGGGAGGGCAATATGACCCAGGTGACAAATTTTCAGAGAATTGGGTGGTTTGCGAGTGGAAGGATACGGCCTGTCAGAGTAACTTTCAAGGAAGAATCAGTTCGAACCAGGATTCTGCAAGAGAAAGCAAGACTGAGGGACAAAGAGGGGTACCAGAGAGTATACCTCGACCGCGACAGAACACAAGAAGAAGGACTGCACTGAAAGAGTGGTACAGAGACGCAAGGAGGAACGAGAAGCAATGAAAATGAGCAGGACCCAGACACAGGAGGAAGGGCAAACACAACCCACAGAATCTCCCACCAAAAGACTCCACCCGCGACATTCCCAACGCAACTGAGCAACCTATACTACAACCCACTCACTGTTCCCTCTGCCACCAATCCCCATATCACAAACCTCAGCCCAACAGCTGTCCCTTATGGGCATTCTGACCCCACCCCCATCAACACAAACCCCACCTACACCACAGCCCCATATAGGCCCCCACCAAGGCTCTCGCTCCCCAACCCAATATTCTTGCATGACCACAATGATAGAAAAGAAACTAAAGGTTTGGTACACAAACGCGGATGGAATAATGAATAAACATGAGGAGTGGAATGAAAGAATCAGTGAAAAATCCCCAGACATCATAGCAGTCACAGAAACAAAACTCGCTGAGACAATAACAGACACAATCTTCCCAACAGGATATCAGATCCTGAGGAAAGATAGAAGGAGTAGAGGGGAGGAGGGGTTGCACTGCTCATAAAACAACCGATGGGGATTTGAGGAAATGGAAGGCATGGACATGATTGGAGAAAGAGACTACATTGTAGGTACAATTCAGTCCGGAGAACATAAAGTAGTCATTGGAGTGATGTATAACCCACCACAGAACTGCAGGAGGCCAAGAGAGGAGTACGAAGAAAACAACAGGGTGATGGTGGACACACTGGCTGAGGTGGCAAGAAGAGCTCACTCGAGCAGAGCAAAGTTACTGGTAATGGGCGATTTCAACCACAGGGAGATCGACTGGGAAAACCTGGAGCCACATGGGGGTCCCGAAACATGGAGAGCCAAGATGATGGATGTGGTACTTGAAAACCTCATGCATCAACATGTCAGGGACACAACCAGAGAGAGAGGGGAGGATGAGCCAGCAAGACTGGATCTTGTGTTCACCCTGAGCAGTTCAGACATTGAGGACATCACTTATGAGAGGCCCCTTGGAGCTAGCGATCATGTGGTTCTGAGTTTTGACTATATAGTAGAGTTACAAGTGGAGAAGGTAACAGGAACTGAAGGGGACAGGCCAAACTATAAAAGGGGGGACTACACAGGTATGAGAAACTTCCTGCAGGAGGTTCAGTGGGACAGAGAAATGGTAGGAAAATCAGTAAACGAGATGATGGAATATGTGGCAACAAAGTGCAAGGAGGCAGAGGAAAGTTTTGTTCCCAAGGGAAACGGAAATAATAGAAGACCAAAACGAGTCCTTGGTTTACCCGAAGGTGTAGGGAGGCAAAAACTAAGTGCAACAGAGAATGGAAAAGGTACAGGAGGCATAGGACCCAGGAAAACAAGGATATTAGTAGAAGAGCCAGAAACGAGTATGCACAGATAAGGAGGGAGGCCCAGCGACAGTATGAAAACGACATAGCATCGAAAGTCAAATCTGACCCGAAACTGCTGTATAGCCACATTAGGAGGAAGACAACAGTCAAGGACCAGGTGATAAGGCTGAGGAAAGAAGGTGGAGAACTCACAAGAAACGATCAAGAGGTATGTGAGGAGCTCAACACGAGATTTAGGAAGTATTTACAGTAGAGACAGGAAGGACTCTGGGGGGACAGACCAGATGGGGACACCAGCAAGGAATACACCAACAAGTGTTGGACGACATACATACAGATGAGGAGGAGGTGAAGAAACTGCTAAGGGACATCGATACCTCAAAGACAATGGGACCAGACAACATCTCCCCGTGGGTCCTTAGAGAGGGAGCAGATATGTTGTGCGTGCCACTTACTTCAACACATCCCTGGAAACTGGGCAACTACCTGAGGTATGGAAGACGGCAAATGTAGTTCCCATTTTTAAAAAAGGAGACAGAAAAGAGGCACTAAACTATAGACCTGTGTCATTGACGTGTATAGTATGCAAAATTATGGAGAAGATTATCAGGAGGAGAGTGGTGGAGCACCTGGAACGGAACAGGAGTATAAATGCCAACCAGCACGGATTCACGGAAGGCAAATCCTGTGTCACAAACCTTCTGGAGTTTTATGATAAAATAACAGAAGTAAGACAAGAGAGAGAGGGGTGGGTTGATTGCATCTTCTTGGACTGCAAGAAGGCCTTTGACACAGTTCCTCACAAGAGATTAGTGCAGAAGCTAGAGCATCAGGCGCATATAACAGGAAGGGCACTGCAATGGATCAGAGATACCTGACAGGGAGGCAACAACGAGTCATGGTACGTAATGATGTATCACAGTGGGCACCTGTGACGAGCGGGGTCCCACAGGGGTCGGTCCAAGGACCAGTGCTATTTTTGGTATATGTGAACGACATGACGGAAGGGTTAGACTCAGAAGTGTCCCTGTTTGCAGATGATGTGAAGTTAATGAGGAGAATTAAATCTGATGAGGACCAGCAGGACTTCAAAGAGACCTGGACAGACTGGACACCTGGTCCAGCAAATGGCTTCTCGATTTAATCCTGCCAAATGCAAAGTCATGAAGATGGGGGAGGGGCACAGAAGACCACAGACAGAGTATAGCTAGGTGGCCAAAGACTGCAAACCTCACTCAAGGAGAAAGATCTTGGGTGAGTATAACACCGAGCATGTCTCCGGAAGCACACATCAATCAGATAACTGCTGCAGCATATGGGCGCCTGGCAAACCTGAGAACGCAATTCCGATACCTTAGTAAGGAATCATTCAAGACACTGTACACCGTGTATGTCAGGCCCATACTGGAGTATGCAGCACCTGTTTGGAACCCGCACTTGATAAAGCACGTCAAGAAACTAGAGAAAGTACAAAGGTTTGCGACAAGGTTAGTTCCAGAGCTAAGGGAATGTCCTATGAAGAAAGATTAAGGGAAATCGGCCTGACCACACTGGAGGACAGGAGGGTCAGGGGAGACATGATAACGACATATAAAATACTGCGTGGAATAGACAAGGTGGACAAAGACAGGATGTTCCAGGGAGGGGACACAGAAACAAGAGGCCACAATTGGAAGTTGAAGACACAAATGAGTCAGAGAGATAGTAGGAAGTATTTCTTCAGTCATAGAGTTGTAAGGCAGTGGAATAGCCTAGAAAATGACGTAGTGGAGGCAGGAACCATACACAGTTTTAAGACGAGGTTTGATAAAGCTCATGGAGCGGGGAGAGAGAGGGCCTAGTAGCAACCGGTGAAGAGGCGGGGCCAGGAGCTAGGACTCGACCCCTGTAACCACAAATAGGTGAGTACAAATAGGTGAGTACACACACACGCACACACACACACACACACACACCACACACACACACCACACACACACACACACACACACACACACACAACACACACACACACACACACACACAGGAGAAAGATCTTGGGGTGAGTATAACACCGAGCACGTCTCCGGAAGCACACATCAACCAGATAACTGCTGCAGATATGGGCGCCTGGCAAAACCCGAGAACAGCGTTCCGATACCTTAGTAAGGAATCGTTTTAAGACACTGTACACCCTGTACGTCAGGCCCATACTGGAGTATGCAGCACCTGTTTGGAACCCACACATGTTCAAGCACGTAAAGAAATTAGAGAAAGTTCAAAGGTTTGCGACAAGGTTAGTTCCAGAGCTCAGGGGATTGTCCTACGAAGAAAGGTTAAGGGAAATCGTCCTGAGAACACTGGAGGATAGGAGGGTCAGGGGAGACATGATAACGACATACAAAATACTGCGTGGAATAGGCAAGGTGGACAGAGACAGAATGTTCCAGAGAGGGGACACAGAAACAAGTGGTCACATTTGGAAGTTAAAGACTCAGATGAATCAAAGGGATGTTAGGAAGTATTTCTTCAGTCATACGGTAGTCAGGAAGTGGAATAGTCTAGCAAGCGAGGTAGTGGAGGCAGGAACCATACATAGCTTTAAGAAGAGGTATGATAAAGCTCATGGAGCAGGGAGAGAGAGGACCTAGTAGCGTTCAGTCAAGAGGCGGGGCCAAGAGCTAAGTTTCGACCCGTGGAGCCACAATTACTGGGCAGGTGATGGTGGGCCCTGGGACGGCAAGAGTGGGGCTGGAAGGTCAAGGGATGGAGGGCGGTGAGAGGGAAGAGTGGGCACGGGTGGAGAGAGGTGTCAGATTATAAAGGGCAGTAAGGGCAAGAGTGGGCACCACCAGCTAGAGGGGTGGTAGTGGAGGTGTAGTGATAGCATCACTGCGTTTTGGTGGTGGGTCCCTACATGTGGTGGTGCCCCTACAGGTGGTGGTGCCCCTACAGGGCAAGTCGAGCCCCCAAAGGGTAGGTCGGGCTTTCATAGTGCAGGTCAGGTGCCCATAGTGCAGGTCGAGCGCCCATAGAGCAGGTCGGGTGCCCACAGGGCAAGTCGGGCGCCCTCAGGTCAGGTCAGGCGACGGTAACAATGCTTCAAAATAGCGTCGCATGTGGCGTCACCGGACGAGAGTTAGGCATCAGATGATACTCTCCAAGAGCATCTATATTTGTCACCGTGAAGAGCTCCAAGATGACTCTTTACCCTCGTGTCTACTCACTGGCAGTGACTCGGAAAGTGACCCACAAATCTGAGAGTACCCGGTCAGAGGACCATTCTTAAGAACCGTTTGTCTTACATTCCCTTCCTTACCAGAGTGTAAATCTTGTACTTGTAAGAAATGGCCTTCAGCAACACGCCTTGGAGGAGGCTTCAAGCAATATAAGCTTCCAGTATAAAACCAAGGCTTAATTTTTTCCCCTGGTACTTGGCTCTTCACCTAGTCCAATTTTAGTGGCAGTCAGAAGACAGCTATTACGCCACAAGGCGGGCAGTTATCGACTGGCTTACTCTGTCTCACGAACATCACTCTGTGATCATTCATTCTTGTAAGGACTAGTTGGGAATGGATTCTTACAACATTTGGTTCTTAGTGGAATTAAGTGAGCTATCCAGACGAAATCTGTGGCTCACAGCTGGTTCAACCTTCACCCTCTCCTCTCTGCACACACTGCTTAACACTCAACAAAGTACTGCAGCAGAAATATCGCCTGGGCAGTGGTTTGAAATGCAGTGCCTTGGATTGTGAAATCAACGCGAAAACTCCAGCCTGATACAAAACCTTAAACTCAACGCTGCCAGCCACTAGCACTATGAAGATTGAGACACTTATGCAGCATATGGGAATCTTTATTCAGGAAACGTTTCGCCACACAGTGGCTTCATCAGTCCAATACAAAGAGGAAGGCGTAAGGAGAGGAGGAGTATGAGGTAATCAGTCCCTCAACCTGGAGTCGATGTGTTCAGTCCATCAATCTTGTAGAATGTACAGCATAGGGCCGTAGACGTGGCTTATATACTGTAGTGAGGTGAGGTGAAGCAGGCGGAGGCGGGGTCATAGTGGTACCATCCACTAGTCGAAGTAGGTCTTCGTCCAAAGGTTGAACAAGTGTTGAAGAATTCTTTGTAACAAGATCCCATGATGCTGCAGTGTCTGACAGTTGTGATGAATGGTTTGAAAAAACGACAAGTTGAAGATTGAGACACTTATGCAGCAATCTTCAACTTGTCGGTTTTTCAAACCATTCATCACACTAGCACTATACATTTTCAGGGGAATGGCTCCCTTCTGCCGTCAACTCTCAGTCTCCAGCACCTCCTGTCGTTAGATGTCAGTGTGAAGCACCTCTTCCCGCTACAGCTGTCACCTTCGGGGTTCCTGTCTACCAGGAGTCGACCTGGTAGGCGCCACCTCTGGCAGACACTGTCTTTCCTCACCGACCAACTCCAGGCTACGGTAGTTATGTTACTGCCCTCACAGACCTGCTCCAGACTATGGTAGTTATGTTACTGCCCTCATAGACCTGCTCCAGACTATGGTAGTTATGTTACTGCCCTCACAGACCTGCTCCAGACTATGGTAGTTATGTTACTGCCCTCGCAGACCTGCTACAGACTATGGTAGTTATGTTACTGCCCTCATAGACCTGCTCCAGATTATGGTAGTTATGTTACTGCCCTCATAGACCTGCTCCAGACTATGGTAGTTATGTTACTGCCCTCATAGACCTGCTCCAGACTATGGTAGTTATGTTACTGCCCTAACAGACCTGCTCCAGACTATGGTAGTTATGTTACTGCCCTCATAGACCTGCTCCAGACTATGGTAGTTATGTTACTGCCCTCATAGACCTGCTCCAGGACTATGGTAGTTATGTTATGCCCTAACAGACCTGCTACAGACTATGGTAGCTATTTTTATTTCCCCTCACAGACCTGCCCCGACTATGGTAGTTATGTTACTGCCCTCACAGACCTGCTCCAGACTATGGTAGTTATGTTACTGCCCCTCACAGACCTGCTCCAGGCTACGGTAGTTAGGGTTATGCCCTCACAGACCTGCTCCGGCTATGGTAGTTATGTTACTGCCCTCACAAAACCTGCCCCAGGCTATGGTAGTTATGTTACTGCCCTCAAAAGACCTGCTCCAGACTATGATAGTTATGTTACTGCCCTCACAGACCTGCTCCAGACTATGGTGGTTATGTTACTGCCCTAACAGCCCTGCTACAGACTATGGTAGCTATTTTTATGCCCTCACAGACCTTCCAGACTAGGGTTTGTTATGTTACTGCCCTCCAGACCTGCTACAGACTATGGTAGTTTGTTACTGCCCTCACAGACCTGCTCCAGACTATGGTAGTTTTGTTACTGCCTCACAGACCTGCTCCAGACTATGGTAGTTTGATTACTGCCCTCACAGACCTGCTCCAGACTATGGTAGTTTATGTTACTGCCCTCTTTAGACCTGCTCCAGACTATGGTAGTTATGTTACTGCCCTAACAGACCTGCTACGGGACTAGGGTTTAGCTATGTTACTGCCCTCCAGCCTGCTCCAGACTATGGTAGTTATGTTACTGCCCTCACAGACCTGCTCCAGACTATGGTAGTTATGTTACTCCCCTCACAGGCTGCTCCAGGACTATGGTTAGTTATGTTACTCCCCTCAAGACCTGCTTTCAGATTTATGGTAGTTATGTTCCTCGCCCTCCTCCTCACCCAGTACACCCCACCCCTCCCCATACCCCACACCCTCCCCATCCCCCCACACCCTCCCCATCACCCCACACCCTCCCCTTCACCCACACCCTCCCCACACCCCACACCCTCCCCATCACCCCTTCCCCCTCTACCCTTTCCCATTGCCTTGTGCTTTTTTACCTTGAAATTTATGTCACTGTTCATTCTTCCTTCTTTCCCTTCCTCTTATTCTCCCCCCCTTCCTCTCCCCTTCCCTTTCCTCTGGAACATAATTTGCCTCCCTCTTCCCCTCTCCCTCTACCCCTCTCCTCCCCTCCTATGTGTCTTACCTCCTAAAATTTATGCAACTCACCCCCCATTTCTTTGACCATTTCCTCTCTTCTCTTCCTCTCCCATAGGATTAGCATTCCTCTTTTTTTTTCCTGCTATTCCTCCATGGTTATCCCTCTCACCGCTTCCTATACATTGTCTCTACTCCTCCTCCTCCTTCCCTTCCTTCCCTTTACTCAAAATTTAACAAGCACTCGCCTGACAATAACAAAATCTAAGTTCGATTACCAGGCACGGAGAAAAATGTGGGCTTTGTGTTCTTGTACCCCTGCTGCCCTGCCCACCTTGCAGTTAAAATGGGCACTGTGTATTAGCAGGCTGTTGGGGTAGCATCCAGGAAAAATGTGTTAGAAAACTCCAGTACTGCCACGGTGGCCGTGGCCTGTAGGCACCCTTCTCGCTTCACACCCTGAGTGTCCCGTGGTTCGATCCCCTGCATGGGTGGAAACATTAGGGCGTGTTTCCTTACACCTGTTGTCCAGTTCACCTAGCAAGCAGTGGTACCTGGTTTGTTAGTGAAATGGTGTGGGACCCCATCCTGGGGACAAGACTCAGGACCACAATAAAAGTAAGACACAGAACCTCGGTGACACACTGACTCTCTGGGGATATCCTGGGTGGCTGACCCTCCAGGGTTAGAATTCGAACCAAAATCTTCGTTAATGTTATATCCCGTGTAAGACAACACTACAGGTCAGTGTAAGACAACATACAGGTCAGTGTAAGACAACACTACAGGTCAGTGTTTAAAACAACACTACAGGTCAGTGTAAGACAACACTAAAGGTCAGTGTAAGACAACCCCTACAGGTCAGTGTTTGACAACACTACAGGTCAGCGTAAGACAACATAGAGGTCAGTGTAAGACAACACTACGGTCAGCGTAAGACAACACAACAGGTCAGTGTAAGACAACAAAACAGGTCATGTAAAACAACAACAGGTCAGTTAAGACAACACTACAGGTCAGTGTAAACAACAAACAGGTCATTGTAAGACACGCAACAGGTCAGTGAAATCACATAAACAGGTCAGTGTAAAAAAACATACAGGTCAGTGTAAGACAACCAACAGGTCAGTGTAAGAAAAACAACAGGTCAGTTAAGACAACACTACCGGTCAGTTTTAAGACACACAACAGGTCATTGTAAGACAACCAACAGGTCAGTTAAGACAACACTACAGGTCAGTTTTAAGCCCAAACAAACAGGTCAGTGTAAGACACATAAAAGGTAGTGTAATACAAATAACATGTTCCTCGTCAATACCACAACAGTCATTAAGCCAACAAACCGGGTCATTTGCAACCTACAGCAGTAAGACAACACAACAGGTCAGTGTAAACACACAACACAAAAAAACAGCGTCAGTGTAAGACAACATCCCAGTCAGTGATACACATACAGTCAGTGTAAGACAACATACAGGCAGTTTTAAACCATAACAGGTCAGTGAAGACAACATAACAGTCAGTGTAACACATAACAGGTCAGGTAAACAACAAAACAGGTCAGGTAAGACAAACAGTCAGTGTAAGACACATAACAGGTCAGTGTAAGACACATAACGGTCAGTGTAGACAACATACAGTCAGTGTAAGACACATAACAGGTCGTGTAAGACAAATAACAGGTCAGTGAGGACAACATAACAGTCAGTGTAGACAACACACAGGTCGTGTAGACACATACAGGTCATGTAGCAAATCGTCAGTGTAGACAATAAAAAGGTCAGTGTAAGACAACTACAGTCAGTGTAAGACACATAACAGTCAGTGTAAGACAACATAAGCAGTGTAGACAAAAAACAGTCGGTAAGACAATATAACAGGTCGTGTAAGACAACTAACAGGTCAGTGTAAGACAACATAGCGGTCAGTGTAAGACCAATAAAACAGGTCAGTGTAAGACAACTTTACAGGGTAAAAAAAGGTGTAAAAACAACATAGCAGGTCAGTGTAAGACAAACAAAAGCAGGTCAGTGTAAGAAAATTTATAACAGGTCAGTGTAAGACAACAAAAACAGGTCAGTGTAAGACAACATAGCAGGTCAGTGTAAGACAATATACAGGGTCAGTGTAAGACAAATAACAGGTCAGTGTAAGACAACATAACAGGTCAGTGAAAGGGACAATATACAGGTCAGTGTAAGACAATATAACAGGTCAGTGTTAAGGGAAAATTTATAAAGGTCAGTGTAGAAACACTACGGTCAGTGTAAGACAACATAACAGGTCGTGTAAGACAATATAACAGGTCATGTAGACAACATAACGGGTGTCAGTGTAAGACAAATAACAGGTCAGTGTAAGACCAATATAAAGGTCAGTGTAAGACATTTAACAGGTCAGTGTAAGACAAATAAGGTCATTTGTAAGACACATAACAGGTCAGTGAAAAGACAATATAACAGGTCAGTGTAAGACAAATAACAGGTCAGTGTAAGACAATATAAAAGGTCAGTGTAAGACAATATAAACAGGTCAGTGAAAGGACTTTTATAACAGGTCAGTGAAAGACAATAAAACAGGTCAGTGTAAGACATATAACAGGTCAGTGTAAGACAATATAAACAGGTCAGTGTAAGACAACACTACAGGTCAGTGTAAGACAAATAAAGGTCAGTGTAAGAAAATATAACAGGTCAGTTGTAATTGACAATAAAACAGGTCAGTTGTTAATGTTAAAGACAACCACAAAAACAGGTCAGTGTAAGACATAAAAACAGGTCGTGTAAGACATATAACGGGTTTCAGTGTAAGACAACACTACAGGTCGTTAAGAAAATACAGGTCAGTGTAAGACAATTAACAGGTCGGGTTTAAGACAAACACTACGGTCAGTTTTAAGACAATATAACAGGTCAGTGTAAAGACAATATAACAGGTCAGTGTAAGACAATATATAACAGGTCAGTGTAAGACAATATAAACAGGTCAGTTTTAAGACAATATAAAAGGCCCAGTGTAAGACAATATAACAGGTCAGTGTAAGAACATATAAAGGTCAGTGTAAGCCCAATATAACAGGTCAGTGTAAGACAATATACAGGTCAGTTTTATTAAGCAACATAAACAGGTCAGTTTTAAGACAATAAAAAACAGGTCAGTTTTAAAGACAACATAAAGGTCAGTGTAAGACAATAAAAGGTCATGTAAGACAATTATAACAGGTCAGTGTAAGACAATATAACAGGTCAGTGTAAGACAATAAACAGGTCAGTGTAAGACAACATAACGGTCAGTGTAAGACAATATAACGGTCAGTGTAAGACAACTAACAGGTCAGTGTAAGACAATATAACAGGTCAGTGTAAGACACAAAACAGGTCAGTGTAAGACAATATAACAGGTAAAGTGTAAGACAATATAACAGGTCAGTGTAAGACAACTTAACAGGTCAGTGTAAGACAATATAATCGGTCGTGTTTAGACAACATAACAGGTCAGTGTAAGACATATAACAGGTCGGGTTTTTAAGACAATATAACAGGTCAGTGTAAGACAATATAACAGGTCAGGGGAAAGAACATATAACAGGTCAGTGTATAGCAACTAAAGGTCAGTTGTAAGACAACATAGAAAGGTCAGTGTAAGACAATTTTAACGGGGTCAGTGTAAGACAATATACAGGTCAGTGTAAGACAATATACAGGTCAGTTGTAAGACAACACTACAGGTCAGTGTGGGCAACATAACAGGTCAGTGTAAGACAATTAACAGGTCAGGTAAGCAACATAACAGGTCAGTGTAAGACAATATAACAGGTCAGTGTAAGACAAAAATAAACAGGTCGTGTAAGACAAATAAACAGGTCAGTGTAGAACAACACTAAGGTCAGTGTAAGACAACATAACGGTCAGTGTAAGACAATATAACAGGTCAGTGTAAGACAACATAACAGGTCAGTGTAAGACAATATAACAGGTCAGTGTAAGACAATATAACAGGTCAGTGTAAGACAATATAACAGGTCAGTGTAAGACAATATAACAGGTCAGTGTAAGACAATATAACAGGTCAGTGTAAGACAACATAGCAGGTCAGTGAAAGGGACAATATAACAGGTCAGTGTAGGAAACATAAACAGGTCAGTGTTAAAGACAATATAACAGGTCAGTGTAAGAAAACATAACAGTCAGTGTAAGACAATATAACAGGTCAGTGTAAGACAATATAACAGGTCAGTGTAAGACAATATAACAGGTCAGTGTAAGACAACACTACAGGTCAGTGTAAGACAACATAACAGGTCAGTGTAAGACAATATAACAGGTCAGTGTAAGACAACATAACAGGTCAGTGTAAGACAATATAACAGGTCAGTGTAAGACAATATAAACAGGTCAGTGTAAGACAATATTAACAGGTCAGTGTAAGACAATATAACAGGTCAGTGTAAGACAATATAACAGGTCAGTGTAAGACAATATAACAGGTCAGTGTAAGACAATATAACAGGTCAGTGTAAGACAATATAACAGGTCAGTGTAAGACAATATAACAGGTCAGTGTAAGACAAATAAACAGGGTCAGTGTAAGACAACATAGCAGGTCATTTGTAAGACATATAACGGTCAGTGAAAGGGACAACATAACAGGTCGTGTAAGACAACATAACAGGTCAGTGTAAGACAATATAACAGGTCAGTGTAAGACAATATACAGGTCAGTGTAAGACAACATAAACAGGTCAGTGTAAGAAACATAACAGGTCAGTGTAAGACAACATAACAGGTCAGTGTAAGAAAATTTTAACAGGTCAGTGTAAGACAATATACAGGTCAGTGTAAGCAATATAACAGGTCAGTGTAAGAAAATAATAACAGGTCAGTGTAAGAAACATAGCGGTCGTTGTAAGACAATATAACAGGTCAGTGTAAGAAAAATAAACAGGTCAGTGTAGACAATATAACAGGTCAGTGTAAGCCCAATATAACAGGTCAGTGTAAGACAATATAACAGGTCAGTGTAAGACAATATAACAGGTCAGTGTAAGACAATATAACAGGTCAGTGTAAGACAATAAAAACAGGAGTCGTGGACAGACGGTGCAGGATTACCTCCAGGGAAGCACTGAGACAGAGAACTCAATAAGTGTTAAGGGACCACGACTCTTCAACGCCCTTGATTCAGGCATAAGGTAGGAACACCAGCAGGTTCCTGGCTGTCTTCAGCAAGCAACTCATCAGAGTCCTGAAAACAGTTCCTGATCACCAGGGTTGTGGTGCATACGCCGGAGTGCATTGGTGGCTGGCACTAAGAGTCTCATTGATCAGGCCTGACCTCTGGGAACGGCGCCAGGTAAACCCTAGGCAAACGCCATGTAAACTCCAGGTAAACTCCATGTAAACATCAGGTAAACTACAGGTAAACTACATGTAAACATCAGGTAAACTCCAGGTAAACTCCATGTAAACATCAGGTAAACTACAGGTAAACTACATGTAAACATCAGGTAAACTCCAGGTAAACTCCATGTAAACATCAGGTAAACTACAGGTAAACTACATTTTAAAATCGGTTAAACTACAGGTAAACTCCATGTAAACATCAGGTAAACTCCAGGTAAACTCCATGTAAACATCAGGTAAACTACAGGTAAACTCCATGTAAACATCAGGTAAACTACAGGTTAAATTACTGTAAACATCGGGTTTAAACTCCAGGTAAATCCATGTTAACATCAGGTAAATACTGGGTTTAACTCATGGAAACATCAGGTAAAACTGGGCGGGTAAACTCATGTAAAACATCGGGTAACTACAGGTAAACTCCATGTAAACATCAGGTAAATACAGGTAAACTCCACATAAACTCCATGAAAACTCCATATAAACCCCATGTAAACCCTCCAAATTAAATCCATGTAAACTCAGTAAACTCCATATAAACCCATGAAAAAACTCCATGGAAACTCCATATAAACTCCATGAAAACTCCATATAAACTCCATGTAAACTCCTATAAACTCTTTGTAAAACTCAGGTAAACTCCATATAAACTCCATGAAAACCCTCCTGGTTAAACTCCATGTAAATCCAGGTAAACTCCATATAAACTCCATGTAAAACTACAGGTAAACCATGTTAACTCCAGGTAAACTCCATTAAACTCCATGTAAACTCCAGGTAAACTCCATATAACTCCATATAAACTCCAATTTAAACCCATATAAACCTCCGGGTTTAAACTCCATATAAACTCCAGGTAAAACTCCATATAACTCCATTAAAACTCCAGGTAATTCATTAACTCATGTAAACTCCATATAAACCCCATATAAACCCCATGTAAACCCATGTAAACTCCATTAAACTCCATGTAAACTCATGTAAAACTCCATATAAACTCCATGTAAACTCCATGTAAACTCCATGTAAACTCCATATAAATCCATGTAAATCCCGTAAACTCCATATAAACTCCATGTTAAATCCAGGTAAACTCCATATATAAACTCCATTTTAAACTCCATTATAAACCCCATGTAAATCCATGTAAACTCCATGTAAATCCATAAAAAACTCCATGTAAACTCCATGTAAACTCCATGTAAACTCCATGTAAACTCCATATAAACTCCATATAAACTCCATGTAAACTCCATATAAACTCCATATAAACTGCATGTAAACTCCAGGTAAACTCCATATAAACTCCATGTAAACTCCATGTAAACTCCATGTAACCTCCATATAAACTCCATGTAAACTCCATGTAAACTCCATATAAACTCCATATAAACTCCAGGTAAACTCCATATAAACTCCGTGTAAACTCCATATAAACTCAAGGTAAACTCCATATAAACTCCATGTAAACTCCATATAAACTCCATGTAAACTCCAGGTAAACTCCATATAAACTCAAGGTAAACTCCATATAAACTCCATGTAAACTCCAGGTAAACTTCATATAAACTCCAGGTAAACTCCATATAAACTCCATATAAGCTCCATGTAAACTCCATATAAACTCCAGGTAAACTCCATATAAACTCCAGGTAAACTCCATATAAACTCCATATAAACTCCATGTAAACTCCATTAACTCCAGGTAAACTCCATATAAATCCAGGTAAACTCCATATAACCCCAGGTAAACTCCATATAAACTCCATGTAAACTCCAGGTAAACTCCTATGAATCCATATAAACCCATGTAAACTCCAGGTAAACTCCATATAAACTCCATATAAACTCCATGTAAACTCCAGGTAAACTATATATAAACTCCATATAAACTCCATGTAAACTCCAGGTAAACTCCAGGTAAACTCCATATAAACTCCATATAAACTCCATAAAACTCCATGTAAACTCCAGGTAAACTCCAGGTAAACTCCATATAAACTCCATGTAAACTCCAGGTAAACTCCAGGTTAACTCCATATAAAATCCATGTAAACTCCATGTAAACTCCAGGTAAACTCCAGGTAAACTCCATATAAACTCCATGTAAACTCCATATAAACTCCATGTAAACTCCAGGTAAACTCCAGGTAAACTCCATATAAACTCCAGGTAAACTCCATATAAACTCCAGGTAAACTCCATATAAACTCCATGTAAACTCCAGGTAAACTCCATATAAACTCCATATAAACTCCATGTAAACTCCAGGTAAACTCCATATGAACTCCATATAAACTCCATGTAAATTCCAGGTAAACTCCAGGTAAACTCCATATGAACTCCATATAAACTCCATGTAAACTCCAGGTAAACTCCAGGTAAACTCCATATAAACTCCAGGTAAACTCCAGGTAAACTCCATATAAACTCCAGGGTAAACCCCAGGTAAACTCCAGGTTAATCCTATAAACTCCATGTAAACTCATGTAAACTCCAGGTAAACTCCATATAAACTCCATATAAACTCCATGTAAACTCCAGGTAAACTCCAGGTAAACTCCATATAAACTCCATATAAACTCCATGTAAACTCCGGGTTTAAACTCAGGTAAACCCCATATAAACCCCATATAAAAACTCCATGTAAACTCCATATAAACTCCAGGAAAAACTCCATATAAACTCATGTAAACTCCAGGTAAACTAAATATAAACTCCATGCAAACTCCAGGTAAACTCCAGGTAAACTCCATATAAACTTCATGTAAACTCCATGTAAACTCCAGGTAAACTCCATATAAAATCCATGTAAACTCCAGGTAAACTCCATATAAACTCCATGTAAACTCCAGGTAAACTCCAATAAACTCCAGGTAAACTCCATATAAACTCCATATAAACTCCATGTAAACTCCAGGTAAACTACATATAAACTCCAGGTAAATCCATATAAACTCCATTATATCCATGTAAACTCCAGGTAAACTCCATATAAATCCATGTAAACTCCAGGTAAAACTCCATTTAAACTCCATGTAAACTCCAGGTAAACTCCAGGTAAACTCCATAAAAACTCCATGTAAACCCCAGGTAAACTCCATATAAAACCCCATGTAAACTCAGGTAAACTCCATATAAACTCCATGTAAACTCCAGGTAAATCCATTATAAACTCCATGTAAACTCCAGGTAAACTCCATATAAACTCCATGTAAACTCCAGGTAAACTCACATATAAACTCCATGTAAATCCAGGTAAACTCCATATTAAACTCCATGTAAACTCCAGGTAAACTCCATATAACTCCTGAAAAACCAGGTTAACTCCATATAAACCCTCCATGTAAACTCCAGGTAAACTCCATTTTAAACTCCATGTAAACCCCAGGTAAACTCCATATAAACTCCATTTTAACTCCATGTAAACTCAGGTAAACTCCAGGTAAACTCCATATAAACCCATGTAAACTCCAGGTAAACTCCATATAAACTCCATGCAAATCCGGGTAAAACTCCGGGTTTAAACTCCTATAAACTCCATGTAACTCCATGAAAACTCCAGGTAAACTCCTTTATAAACTCCATGTAAACTCCGGGGAAAACTCTTTTATAAACTCCATGTAAACTCCAGGTAAAATCCATTTTAAACTCCAGGTAAACTCCATATAAACTCCATATAAATCCATGTAAACTCCAGGTAAACTCCATTAAACTCCCAGGTGTAAACTCCATATAAACTCCATATAACCCCATGTAAACTCCAGGTAAACTCCATATAAACTCAATGTAAATTTCCAGGTAAACCCCATATAAACTCCAGGCAAACTCCATTAAACTCCATGTAAACCCCAGGTAAACTCCATATAAACTCCATGTAAACTCCAGGAAAATCAGGTAAACTCCATTTTAAACTCCATATAAACTCCATATAAACTCCAGGCAAACTCCACAAAAAAACTCCATGTAAACTCCAGGTTAAACTCCATATAAACTCCATGTAATCTCAGGTAAACTCCATGTAAACCCATATAAACTCCATATAAACTCCATGTAAACTCCAGGTAAACTCCATATAAACTCCAGGTAAACTCCATAAAAACCCTCCATATAAACTCCATGTAAACTCCAGGTAAACTCCATATAAACTATAGGTAAACTCCATATAAACTCCATGTAAACTCCAGGTAAACTCCATATAAACTCCAGGCAAACTCCATATAAACTCCATGTAAACTCCAGGTAAACTCCATATAAACTCCATGTAAACTCCAGGTAAACTCCTTAAAAAACCCCATATAAAACTCCATGTAACTCCAGGTAAACTCATATAAACTCCAGGTAAACTCCATATAAACTCCATGTAAACTCCAGGTAAACTCCATATAAACTCCATATAAACTCCAGGTAAACTCCATATAAACTCCATGTAAACTCCAGGTAAACTCCATATAAATCCAGGTAAACTCCATATAAACTCCGGGTAAACCCCATATAACTCCATGTAAACTCCAGGCAAAGTCCATTTAAACCCCATGTAAATCTAGGTAAACTCCATATAAACTCCAGGTAAACTCCATATAAACTCCAGGTAAACTCCATATAAACTCCATGTAAACTCCAGGAAAACTCCAATAACTCCATGTAAACTCTAGGTAAACTCCATAAAAACCCAGGTAAACTCCTTTATAAATTTCCGGGCCCAAATCCATATAAACTCCATTTAAACTCCATATAACTCCATATAAACTCCAGGCAAACTCCATATAAACTCCATGTAAACTCCAGGTAAACTCCATATAAACTCCATATAAACTCCATGTAAACTCCAGGCAAACTCCATATAAACTCCATATAAACTCCATATAAACTCCATGTAAACTCCAGGTAAACTCCATATAAACTCCATATAAACTCCAGGATCACGATAGTGGGAGACTTCTTTGGGACGATATTGTTAGGGCTTCTGGACACAATAACATTGTGATAGTAGGGGATTTTAACTTTAGTCAAATTGAAAGTTAATATTATAAATATTATATATTATAAACAACAAGACTGATCCCTGTTGAAATTAGAGTTGCTAATGAATCAAAGACTAATCCAAAGGGGTTCTTTCAAGTGTAAAGTACCCGTGAATCAAGAAGAAGAAAGAATGACGCAGCATTCCCTGACGCAACATTTCCCGACGCAGTTTCTTGACGCAGGATCTTGCGTCTCAACAGTCAAACTTAGGGAAAAAATATTAAAATCGGGGAATTTACGGGGCTGGTTAGCCTTTTTTTTTAAAATTTGGGTGACAGAGGGCAGGGAAATCTCCCTAAAAATCCCCGAGTGATTAATGGCAGGGATTTTCTTACACTGGGAGTGGTAGGGTTTTTTTTTTTACACTGGGAGAGAGGCAGGGAAATTTCTCAACTCGGGGTGGACGAAAAAACAGGAAAATTTTAGAACCTCCGGGAGATATATGGAAAAATTTCATGGATCGGGGCGACGGCGGGGAAATTTAAGTGTGATGGTGGGGGAGACAGGGTTTTTTTTTTGTCAGGTCAAATGAAAAACTTTTGATATATTAATATATATATTATTATATATATATATATATATTTTTAATTATATAAAATATATATATATTATATATATATATATAATATTATATATTAATATATTAAAAAAAATTGCGGCAGCCGGGGGATCAAACCCGTGTTTTTATAACCCACCCGTGGGTAAGAGAAAAAATTTTACGCGCTCTACACCACGGGTATTTATTTAGTATATATACACACACAACACAAGGGCCCCTGTTTGCAATGACGTAATTTGTGAGAAGAATTCATTCGACGAAGACCAGGCAAAAAATAAAAAGGGGGATCGGCGGGCGATGGTCCAGAATTGGTCCTGGGGTTCAATCCCACAAGTGCAAAGTCATGAGGGTTGGGGGAAAAGGGGGAAGACCGCAGACTGAGTACAGTCTAGGGGGCCAAGACACAAAACATCACCAAAAAAAAAATTTGGGTAGAAAAACAAACCCGGCACTCCCTGAAGCGCACATAACCAAAAACTGCTGCAGCTATGGGCGCCTAGCAATCCTCAGAACAGCATTCCGACATCTTAATAAGGAATCGTTCAGGACCCTGTACACCGTGTACGTTAGGCCCATATTGGAGTATGCGGCACCAGTTTGGAACCCACACCTAGCCAAGCACGTGAAGAAACTAGAGAAAGTGCAAAGGTTTGCAACAAGACTAGTCCCAGAGCTAAGAGGTATGTCCTACGAGGAGAGGTTAAGGGAAATCAACCTGACGACACTGGAGGACAGGAGAGATAGGGGGGACATGATAACGACTTACAAAATACTGAGAGGAATTGACAAGGTGGACAGGATGTTCCAGAGATTGGACACAGCAACACGGGGACACAGTTGGAAGCTGAAGACACAGATGAATCAAAGGGATGTTAGGAAGTATTTCTTCAGCCACAGAGTAGTCAGGAAGTGGAATAGTTTGGGAAGCGATGCAGTGGAGGCAGGATCCATACATAGCTTTAAGCAGAGGTACGATAAAGCTCATGGTTCAGGGAGAGTGACCTAGTAGCGACCAGTGAAGAGGCGGGGCCAGGAGCTTGGAATCGACCCCTGCAACCTCAACTAGGTGAGTACAACTAGGTGAGTACACATACACACACACACACACACACACACACACACACACACACACCACACACACACACACACACACACACACACACACATGCATATAACAGGAAGGGCACTGCAGTGGATCAGAGAATACCTGACAGGGAGGCAACAACGAGTTATGGTACGTGATGAGGTATCACAGTGGGCGCCAGTGACGAGCGGGGTCCCACAGGGGTCGGTGCTAGGACTTGGTATATGTGAATGACATGAGGGAAGGGATAGACTCAGAAGTGTCCCTGTTTGCAGATGATGTGAAGTAAACGAGGAGAATTAAGTCAGATGAGGACCAGACAGGTCTACAAAGAGACCAGGACAGGCCGGACGCGTGGTCCAGCAACTGGATCCTAGAATTTAACCCCGCCAAATGCAAAGTCATGAAGATCGAGTAAGGGCAAAGAAGACCGCAGACAGAGTATAGACTAGGTGGCCAAAGAGTGCAAACCTCACTCAAAGAAAAAGATCTAGGGTTGAGTATAACACCGAGCACGTCTCCGGAAGCACACATCAACCAGATAACTGAGTAAGAAATCGTTCAAGACACTGAACACTGTGTACGTCAGGCCCATACTGGAGTACGCAGCACAAGTTTGGATCTCACACCTGGTTAAGCACATCAAGAAATTAGAGAAAGTGCAAAAGTTTGCAACAAGGTTAGTTCCGGAGCTCAGGGGAATGTCCTACGAAGAAAGGTTAAGGGAAATCGGTCTGACGACACTGGAGGACAGGAGGGTTAGGGGAGACATGATAAAGACATACAAAATACTGCATGGAATAGATAAGGCTGACAGAGACAGGATGTTCCAGAGATGGGACACAGAAACAAGTGGTCACAATTGGAAGTTGAAGACTAAGATGAGCCAAAGTGATGTTAGGAAGTATTTCTTCAGTCACAGAGTAGTTAGGAAGTGGAATAATCTGGCAAGTGATGTGGTGGAGGCAAGAACCATACATAGTTTTAAGACGAGATATGGTAAAGCTCATGGAGCAAGGAAAGGGAGGACCCAGTAGCGGTCAGTGAAGAGGCGGGGCCAGGAGCTGAGTCTCGACCCCTGCAACCACAATTAGGTTAGTACAATTAAGTGAATTAGGTAGGTACACACACACACACACACCAGTGAAGAGGCGGAGCCAGGAGCTGTGTCTCGACCCCTGCAACCACAATTAGGTTAGTACAATTAAGTGAATTAGGTAAGTACACACACACACACACACCAGTGAAGAGGCGGGGCCAGGAGGTTGGACTCGACCCCTGCAACCTCAACTAGGTGAGTACACACACACATGATCTCATCACCAGCAGCCAACATGGTTTCAGGGACGGGAAATCCTGTGTCACAAACCTACTGGAGTTCTATGACATGGTGACAGCAGTAAGACAAGAGAGAGAGGGGTGGGTGGATTGCATTTTCTTGGACTGCAAGAAGGCGTTTGACACAGTTCCACACAAGAGATTGGTGCAAAAACTGGAGGACCAAGCAGGGATAACAGGGAAGGCACTACAATGGATCAGGGAATACTTATCAGGAAGACAGCAGCGAGTCATGGTACGTGGCGAGGTGTCAGAGTGGGCACCTGTGACAAGTGGGGTCCCACAGGGGTTAGTCCTAGGACCAGAGCTGTTTCTAGTACTTGTGAACGACATGACGGAAGGAATAGACTCTGAGGTGTTCCTGTTTGCAGATGACGTGGAGTTGATGAGAAGAATTCACTCGATCGAACACCAGGCAGAACTACAAAGGGATCTGGACAAGCTGCAGACCTGGTCCAGCAATTGGCTCCTGGAGTTCAACCCCAGCAAGTGCAAAGTCATGAAGATTGGGGAAGGGCAAAGAAGACCGCAGACGGAGTACAGTCTAGGGGGCCAGAGACTACAAACATCACTCAAGGAAAAAGAACTTGGGGTGAGTATAACACCAGGCACATCTCCTGAAGCGCACATCAACCAAATAACTGCTGCAGCATATGGGCGCCTAGCAAACCTCAGAACAGCATTCTGACATCTTAATAAGGAATCGTTCAGAACCCTGTACACCGTGTACGTTAGGCCCATATTGGAGTATGCGGCACCAGTTTGGAACCCACACCTAGCCAAGCACGTAAAGAAACTAGAGAAAGTGCAAAGGTTTGCAACAAGACTAGTCCCAGAGCTAAGGGGTATGTCCTCCGAGAGGTTAAGGGAAATCGACCTGACGACACTGGAGGACAGGAGAGATAGGGGGGACATGATAACGACATACAAAATACTGAGAGGAATTGACAAGGTGGACAAAGGCAGGTTGTTCCAGAGATGGGACACAGCAACAAGGGGACACAGTTGGAAGTTGAAGACATAGATGAATCACAGGGATGTTAGGAAGTATTTCTTCAGCCACAGAGTAGTCAGTAAGTGGAATAGTTTGGGAAGCGATGTAGTGGAGGCAGGATCCATACATAGTAAAGCCATGTATGGATCCTGCCTCCACTACATCGCATGTTAAAGCTCACGGTGCGGGGAGAGTGACCCAGTAGAGGCCAGTGAAGAGGCGGGGCCAGGAGCGATGAGTCGACCCCTGCAACCTCAACTAGGCGAATACACACACACACACACAAACAATACACACACACACACACACACACACACATACACACACACACACACACACACACACACACACACACACACACACACACACATACACACACACACACAGGTCTGCAGCTTGTCCAGATCCCTTTGTAGTTCTGCCTGGTGTTCGATCGAGTGAATTCTTCTCATCAACTCCACGTCATCTGCAAACAGGGACACTTCGGAGTCTATTCCTTCCATCATGTCGTTCACAAGTACTAGAAACAGCACTGGTCCTAGGACTAACCCCTGTGGGACCCCACTTGTCACAGGTGCCCACTCTGACTTCTCGCCACGTACCATGACTCGCTGCTGTCTTCCTGACAAGTATTCCCTGATCCATTGTAGTGCCTTCCCTGACGACACTGGAGGACAGGAGAGATAGGGGGGACATGATAACGACTTACAAAATACTGAGAGGAATTGACAAGGTGGACAAAGACAGGATGTTCCAGAGACTGGACACAGTAACAAGGGGACACAGTTGGAAGTTGAAGACACAGATGAATCAAAGGGATGTTAGGAAGTATTTCTTCAGCCACAGAGTAGTCAGGAAGTGGAATAGTTTGGGAAGCGATGTAGTGGAGTCAGGATCCATACATAGCTTTAAGCAGAGGTACGATAAAGCTCATGGTTCAGGGAGAGTGACCTAGTAGCGACCAGTGAAGAGGCGGGGCAGGAGCTTGGACTCGACCCCTGCAACCTCAACTAGGTGAGTACAACTAGGTGAGTACACACGCACACACACACACACATAGGTAATCACACTGAGGAAGGGTGATGGGGAATTCACAAGAAACGACCGGGAGGTATGTCAGGAGCTCAACACGAGATTTAAAGAAGTATTTACAGTGGAAACCAGTAGGACTCCAGGAAATCAGAGCAGGGGGGTGCACCAGCAAGTGCTGGATGAGGTAGATATATCCAAGGAGGAGGTGAAGAAGCTGCTATGCGAACTTGACACCTCAAAGGCGGTGGTACCAGACAACATCTCTCCGTGGGTCCTTAAAGAGGGAGCAGAGATTTTGTGTTACCATTAACAAAATCTTCAACACATCATTTGAAAGGGGGCAACCCCCCTAGGAGGAAAGGGCAAATGTAGCCCCAAATTTTTAAAAAAAAAAAAAAAGGGAGACGACATGGGGCACTAAACTACAACCTGTATCACAACGTGTATTATGCTGGTCATGGAGAAGATCATCGGGGGAAGTGGTGGAAAACGGGAAAGAAACAAGTGTAAATGACAACCAGCATGGTTTCAGGGAGGGAAACCTGTGTCACAACCTACAAGTTTTATGAAATGGGACAGAAGAAAGACAAGAGAGGAGAGGGGTGGGGGCTACATTTTTTGGACTGCAAGAAGGCCTTCGACACATTCCCTCAAAAAGGGTTACTGCAAAGCGGGGGTCGGGCACACATAACGGGAAAGGCACGCAATGGATCAAGAAACATACAGGGAGGCACAACGGTCAGGGAACGTGACGAGGGTCAGAGTGGGCCCCTGTGAAAGAGGGTTCCAAAGGGGTCTCCAGCCCTTTTGGCTTTTTGGGTATATGTGAAAACAAAGGGAAGGGATAGAACAGAAAGTGTCCTTGTTTGGGGTTGATGTGAATTAATGAGAAGAATAAAATCGGATGAGGATGGGCGGACTAAAAAAGAGACCGGAAAGGGCTACAAGCCGGGCCGCAAAGGCTCCTTGAGTTTAACCCTGCCAAAATGCAAAAGCATGAAGATTGGGGAAGGGGAAAGAAACCGCAGAACAATATAGTTTAAAGGCCAAAGCTCAAAACCCCTCAAGAAAAAATCTTGGTTGGGAAACACCGAGAATCCCTGAGGCGCACATCAATCAGATAAAGCTGCGCAACGGGCCCCCGGAAAACCACGGGTGCGTTCCGAAAACCCAAAAAACTCGTTTTAAAACTCTGTATACCATCTACTCAGGCCCTATGGGAGCGCACCAGTTTGGAAACCCACCTAGTCAAGCACGTCAAGAAATTAGAGAAAGTGCAAAGGATTGCAACAAGACTAGTCCAGAGCTACGGGGATTGTCCTACGAAGAAAGGTTGAGGGAAATGGGCCTGACGAACTGGAGGCCAGGAGAGTCAGGGGAGACATGATAACGACATATAAAATAACTGCGCGGAATAGACGAGGTAGACAAAGACGGGATGTTCCAGAGATGGACACAGACACAAGAGGTCACAATTGGAAGTTGAAGACTCAGATGAATCAAAGGGATGTTAGGAAGTATTTCTTCAGTCATAGAGTAGTCAGGCCGTGGAATAGCCTAGAAAGTGAAGTAGTGGGGGCGGGAACCATACAATAGTTTTAAGGCGAGGTATGATAAAGCTCATGGAGCAGGAGAGAGAGGACCTAGTAGCAATCAGCGAAGAGGCGGGGCCAGGAGCTGTGATTCGACCCCTGCAGCCACAAATAGGTGAGTACAAATAGGTGAGTACACACACACATACACACACACACACACACACACACACACACACACACACACAATACACACGACACACACACACACACACACACACACACACACACACACACACACACACACACACACATACACACAACACACACACACACACACACACACACACACACACACACACACACACACATACACACAAACACACACACACACACACACACACACACACACACACACACACACACACACACACACACATACACACACACATACACACACACACACACACACACATACACACACACACACACACACACATACACACAAACACACATACACACACACACACATACACACACACACACACACACACACACACACATACACACACACACACCACACATACACACAAACACACATACACACACACACAAACACACACACAATACACACGACACACAAGCTTCAGAACATGCTTGTACTCACTTAGCTGTTTTGAGGAGGGTGTAGAATAGCATATCCTTGCCGTGTGTGTGTGTGAGTGTGTGTGTGTGTGTGTGTGTGTGTGTGTGTGTGTGTGTGTGTGTGTGTGTGTGTGTGTGTTGTGTGTGTGTGTGTGTGTGTGTGTGTGTGTGTTGTAGTGTGTGTGGTGTGTATGTGGTGTGTGTATGTGTGTGAGTGTGTGTGTGTGTGTGTGTGTGGTGTGTGTGTGTGTGTGTGTGTATGTGTGTGGTTGTGTGTGTGTATGTGTGTGTGTGTATGTGTGTGAGTGTGTGTGTGTGTGTGTGTGTGTGTGTGTGTGTGTGTGTGTGTGTGTGTGTGCGTGGTGTGCGTGTGTGCGTGTGTGCGTGCGTGTATGTGTGCGTGTGCGTGTGCGTGTGCGTGTGCGTGTGCGTGTGCGTGTGCGTGTCCGTGTGCGTGTGCGTGTGCGTGTGCGAGTGCGGTTGCGTGTGCGTGTGCGTGTGCGTGTCCGTGTGCGTGTGCGTGTGCATGTGCGTGTCCGTGTGCGTGTGCGTGTGCGTGTGCGTGTGCGTGTCCGTGTGCGTGTGCGAGTGCGTGTGCGTGTGCGTGTGCGTGTGCGTGTCCGTGTGCGTGTGCGAGTGCGTGTGCGTGTGCGTGTGTGCGTGTTCCGTGTGCGTGTGCGTGTGCGTGTGCGTGTGCGTGTGCGTGTGCGTGTGCGGGGTCCGTGTGCGTGTGCGGGTGCGTGTCCGGTGCTGGGCGTGTGCGGGGGTGTCCGGGTGCGTGCCCTTCCGTGTGGTTGTGCGTTTGGGGTCCCGGGTGTCGTGTCCGTGTGGTGTGCGTGTGCGTTTTGCGTTTTGCGGTGCGTGTGGGTGTCCGTGTGGTGTGCGGGGTTGGCTGTTGAAAATCGTGAAAAATTACTTTAAAAAAAGCAAAAAAAGTCATCAAATGTCATTCTTGTTCGGAATGTAAAATAGAACGCCCTGAAAAACAGCAACAAAATGGAATATCATCACAGGTGCATTATCTATCGCAGGAAAAATTATTTTATCAGCAGGTGCATTATCTATCAGCAGGTGCATTATCTATCAGCAGGTGCAGTATCTACCCAGTAGGTGCATTATCTATCAGCGGGTGCATTATCTATCAGAAAGGTGCAGTACTTCAGCAGGTGCATTATCTATCAGCAGGTGCATTATCTATCAGCAGGTGCAGTATCTATCAGCAGGTGCATTATCTATCAGCAGGTGCATTATCTATCAGCAGGTGCTTTAAATCTATCAGCAGGTGCATTATCTATCAGCGGGTGCATTATCTATCAGCAGGTGCATTATCTATCAGCATGTGCATATCTATCAGCAGGTGCATTATCTATCACAGGTGCATTATTTTTCACAGGTGCAGTATCTATCAGCAGGTGCATTATCTATCAGTAGGTGCATTATTTTATCAGCAGGTGCAGTATCTATCAGCAGGTGCATTATCTATCAGCAGGTGCATTATCTATCAGCAGGTGCATTATCTATCAGCAGGTGCATTATCTATCAGCAGGTGCATTATCTATCAGCAGGTGCATTATCTATCAGCAGGTTTGCAGTATCTATCAGCGGGTGCATTATCTATCAGCGGGTTTGCATTATCTATCAGCAGGTGCAGTATCTATCAGCAGGTGCTTATCTATCAGCAGGTGCATTATCTATCAGCAGGTGCATTATCTTTTCAGCAGGTGCAGTATCTATCAGCAGTGCATTATCTATCGCAGGTGCATTTTCTATCAGCAGGTGCATTAATCTATCAGCAAGTGCATTGTCTATCAGCGGGTGCATTATCTATCAGCAGGTGCATTATCTATCAGCAGGTGCATTATCTATCAGCAGGTGCTTTATCTATCAGCGGTTTGCAGTACCATCAGCAGGTGCATTATCTATCAGCAGGTGCATTATCTATCAGCAGGTGCATTATCTATCAGCAGGTGCATTATCTATCAGCAGGTGCATTATCTATCAGCAGGTGCATTATCTATCAGCAGGTGCATTATCTATCAGCAGGTGCATTATCTATCAGCAGGTGCATTATCTATCAGCAGGTGCATTATCTATCAGCAGGTGCATTACAGTCAGTCCAGAAAACTCTTATTTTGATCTGTTTCACAGCGACGTGATCATTGTTGTTCTAATTGTGTTGAGTTGTTTGTGTGTTGCTGTGTGTTTGTGTGTTGCTGTTTGTTTGTGTGTTGCTGTGTTGTTGTGTGTTGCTGTGTTGTTGTGTGTTGCTGTTTGTTTGTGTGTTGCTGTGTGTTTGTGTGTTGCTGTGTTGTTGTGTGTTGCTGTGTGTTTGTGTGTTGCTGTTGTTTGTTTTGTTGCTGTTTTGTTGTGTGTTGCTGTTGTTGTTGTGTGTTGCTTTTTGTTTGTGTTTGCTGTGTTGTTGTTTTTTTGCTGTGTTTTTTTGTGTGTTGCGTTTGTTTGGTGGGTTTTGGGGGGGGGGGGGGTTGCTTGTTTTGTGTTTTCCTGTGTGTTTGTGTTTGCTGGGTTTTGTTTTTGCTGTGCTGTTTGTTTTTGCGTGTTTGTGTGTTGTGTGTTGTTGTGTGTTGCTGTGTTGTTGTGTTTGCTGTGTTTTGTGTGTTGCTGGGGGTTTTTGTGTTGCGTGTTTTTGGTGTGTTCTGTGTGTTTGTGTGTTGTTTGTGTGGGGGGGGTGTTGTGTTTGCTGTTTTGGTTGTGTTGCTGTGTTGGTTGTGTTGCGTGTTTGTTGGGTGCTTGGTTTGGGGTGTTTTGCTGTGTTTGTGTGTTTGCTGTGTTGTTTGGTGTTGCTGTGTTTTGTGTGTTTTCTGTTGTTATGTGGTTGCTGTGTTGTGTGTTTGCTGGTGTTTGGTGTTTGCTGTGTTTTTGGTGTTTGCTGTGTGTTTTGTGTTTGCTATGTGGTTGTTTTTGCTGTGTGTTTTGTGTGTTGCTGTGTGTTTGTGGTGTTGCTGTGTGTTTTTGTGTTTGCTGTGTTGTTGGTGTTGCTGTGTTTTTGTTGTGTTCTGTGTTGTTTGTGTGTTGCTGTGTGTTTGTGTGTTGCGTGTGTTTGTGTGTTGCTGTGTTGTTGTTGTGTTGCTGTTTGTTGTGTGTTGCTTTTGTGTTGTGTGTTGCTGTGTTGTTGTGTGTTTGCTGTGTTGTTGGTGTTGCTGTTTGTTTGTGTGTTGCTGTGTGTTTGTGTGTTGCTGTGTGTTTGTGTTGTTGTGTGTTTGTTGTTTGCTGTGTGTTTGTGTGTTTGCTCTGTGTTTGTGCGTTTCTGTGTGTTTGTGTTTTTGCTGTGTGTTTGTGTGTTGCTGTGTTTTGTGTGTTGCTGTGTGTTTGTGTGTGTTTTGTGTTTGCTGTGTTTTTTGTGTGGGGTTTGTGTGTTGCTGTGTTTTTTGGGTGTGTGTTTGTGTTTGCTCTGTGTTTGTGCTTTTTTGCTGTGTGTTTGTGTGTTGCTGTGTGTTTGTGTTTTTGTGTGTTTTTTTGTGTGTTGCTGTGTGTTTGTGTGTTGCTGTGTGTTTGTGTGTTACTGTTGTGTTTTGTGTGTTGCTGTGTGTTTGTGTGTTGCTGTGTGTTTGTGTGTTGCGGGTGTGTTTGTGCATTGCTGTGTGTTTGTGCGTTTTTGGTGTTTTTTGGTGTGTTGCTGTGTTGTTTGTGTGTTGCTGTGTGTTTTTGTGTTGCTGTGTTTGTTGTTGTTGCTGTGTGTTTCTGTGTTGCTGTGTGTTTCTGTGTGGCTGTGTGTTCTGTGTTTGCTGTGTGTTTGTGTGTTGCTGTGTGTGTGTGCGTTGCTTGGTTGTGTTTGTGTGTTTTGCTGTTTGTTTGTGTGTTGCTGTGTTGTTTGTGTGTGTTTCTGTGTTGCTGTGTGTTTTGTGTGTTGTGTGTGTTTGTGTGTTGCTGTGTGTTTCTGTGTTGCTGTGTGTTTGTGTGTTGCTGTGTGTTTCTGTGTTGCTCTGTGTTTGTGCGTTGTGGTGTGTTTGTGTGTCTGTCTGTGTGTTCTGTGTTGCGTTTGTTTGTGTTTTGCTGTGTGTTTCTCGTGCTTTGCTCTTTGTTTGTGCGTTGCTCGTGTGTTTGTGTGTTGTGTGTGTTTGTGTGTGTTTCTGTGTTGCTGTGTGTTTGTGTTTTGCTGTGATGTTTGTTCGTGTGTGTTTCCTGTGTTGGGTGTGTTTGTGTGTGTTTCTGTGTTGCTTTGTGTTTGTTGTGTTGCTGTGTGTTTGTAGTGTTTGCTGTGTGTTTGTGTGCTGCTGTGTGTTTTGTGTGGTGCTGTGTGCTTGTATGGGGTTTTGCTGTGTGTTTGTGTGTTGTGTGTGGGTGATTGTTGTGTTGGCTGTGTGTTTGAGTGTTGCTGTGTGTTTGTGTGTTGCTGTTGTGTTTTGCGTTGTTGCTGTGTGTTTGTGTGTTGCTTGTGTGGTTTGTGTGTTCTCTGTGTTTGTGTGTTGCTGGTTATGTGTGTTGCTGTAGTGTGTTTGTTTTGTGTTTGCTCTGTGTTTGTGTGTTGCTCTGCTGTGTGTGTGGTTTGCTGTGTGTTTGTGGTTTGCTGTGATGTTTGTGTGTTGCTGTTGTGTTTGTGTGTTGCTGTGTGTTTGTTGCCCGATGCTGTGTGTTTGTGTGTTGCTGTGTGTTTGTGTGTTGCTGAGTGTTTGTGTGTTGTGTGTGTTTGTGTGTTGCTGTGTGTTTGTGTGTTGCGGTGTCGTTTGTGCGATGCTGTTCTAGTTGTTTGTGTGTTGCTGTGTGTTTGTGTGTTTGCTGTGTTGTTCTGTTGTGTAGTGTGTGTTTCTGTGTTGCTGTGTGTTTTGTGTGTTGCTGTGTGTTTGTGCGGTTTGCTGTGTGTTTGTGTGTTGCTGTGTGTTTTGTGTGTTTGCTGTGTGTTTGTTGTGTGTTTCTGTGTTGGCTGTGTGTTCTTGTGTGTTGCTGTGTGTTTGTTGGTTGCTGTGTGTTTTGTTGTTGTTTCTGTGTTGCTGTGTGTTTGTGTGTTGCTGTGTGTTTGTGTGTTCTGTGTGTTTGGTGTTGCTGTGTGTTTGTGTGTTGCTGTGTGGTTGTGTGTTTGCTGTGTGTTTGTGTGTTTGCTGTGTGTTTGTGTGTTGCTGTGTGTTTGTGTGTTGCTGGGTGTTGTGCGATGCTTTGTGTTTGTGTGTTGCTGTGTGTTTGTGTGTTGCGTTGTGTGTTTCTCGTGTTGCTGTGTTGTTTCTGTGTTGCTTTGCTGTGTGGTTTCTGTGTTGCTGTGTGTTTTGTGCGTTGCTGTGTGTTTTTGTGTGTTGCTGTGTGTTTGTGTGTTGCTGTGTGTTTGTTTGTGTTTCTTTGTGTTGCATGTTGTTTGTGTGTTGCTGTGTGTTTGTGTGTGCTGTGTGTTTGTGTGTGCTGTGTGTTTGTGTGTGTTCTGTGGTTGCTGATGTGTTTGTGTGTTGCTGTGTGTTTCGGTGTGCTGTGTGTTTCTGTGTTGCTGTCGGTGTGTTTGTGTGTTTGCTGTGTGTTTGTGCGTTGCTGTGTGTTTGGTGTTGCTGTTTGTTTGTGTGTTGGGTCTGTGTGTTTGTGTGTGTTTCTGTGGTGCTGTGTGTTTGTGTGTTGCTGTGTGTTTGTGTGGTTACTGTGTGTGGTTTTCTGTGGATTGCTGAGTGTTTGTGTGTTGCTGTGTGTTTCTGTGGTTGCTCTGTGTTTGTGCGTTGCCTGTGTGTTGTGTGTGTTGCTGTGTGTTTCTGTTGTTGCTGTGTGTTTGTGTGTTTGCTGTGTGTTTCTGTGTTGCTTGTGTTTGTGCGTTGCTGTGTGTTTGTGTGTTTGCTGTGTGTTTGTGTGTTTTCTGTGTTGCTGTGTGTTTGTGTGTGTTTCTGTTGTTGCTTTGTTGTTTGTGTTGTTGCTTGTGTGTTGTGTGTTGCTGTGAGTTTGTGTTTTGCTTGTGTGGTTGTGGTTGCTGTGTGCTTGTGTGTTGCTGTGTGTTTTGTTGGTTGCTGTGTGTTTGTGTGTTGCTGTGTGACTTGTGTGTTGCTGTGTGTTTGCTGTGTTGCTCGTGTGTTTCTTATGTGTTGCTGTGTGTTTGTCGTGTTGGCTGTGTGTTTGTGTGTTGCTGTGTGTTTTGTGTGTTGCTGTGTGTTTGTGGTTGCTGTTGTTTCTGCTGTTGCTTGCTGGGTGTTTGTGTGTTGCCTGTGTGTTTGTGTGTTGGCTGAGTGTTTGGGTGTTGCTGTGGTGTTTGTGTTTTGCTGTGGTGTTTGTGATGTTGCTGTGTGTTGTGTGTTGCTGTTGTGTTTGTGGTTTCTGTGTGTTTGTGTGTTGCTGGTGTGTTTGTGCGTTGCTGAGTTGTGTGTGTAGGTTGGCGCGTGTGTGGTTTGTGTTGTTGCTGTGTGTTTGTGTGTTGCTGTGTGTTTCTGTTGTTGCTGTGTGTTTTGTTTGTGTTTGATGCTGTGTGTTTGTGTGTTGCTGTGATGTTTGTGTGTTGCTGTGTGTTTGATTGTGTTGTGTGTGTTTCTGGTGTTGCTGTGTGTTTGTGTGTTGCTGTGTGTTTGTGTTGTTTGCTGTGTGTTTGTGTGTTGCTGTGTGTTTTGTGTGTTGCTGTGTGTT
Organism: Cherax quadricarinatus; assembly: GCF_026875155.1. Taxonomy (NCBI): domain Eukaryota; kingdom Metazoa; phylum Arthropoda; class Malacostraca; order Decapoda; family Parastacidae; genus Cherax; species Cherax quadricarinatus. The sequence goes on from NC_069402.1 coordinate 73,367,743, forward strand.
TGTGTGTTGCTGTGTGTTTGTGTGTGTGCTTGATGTGTTGTGTGTGCTGTGTGTTTGTTGGTTGCTGGGTGTTTGTGCGTTGCTGTGTGTTTGTGGGTTGCTGTGTGTTTGTGTGTTGCTCTGTGTGTTTGTTGTGTTGGCTGTGTGTTTCTGTGTTGCTGTGTGTTGTGTCTTTGTGTGGTTGCTGTTGTTTGTGTGTTGCTGTGTGTCTTTGTGTGTTGTGCTGTGTGTTTGTGTGTTGCTGTGTGAACGGTGCGTGTTTGTGCGTTGCTGTGTGTTTGTGTGTTGCTGTGTGTTTGTGTGTTGCTGTGTGTTTGTGTGGTTGCTGTGTGTTTCTGTGTTGCTGTGTGTTGTTGTGTTGCTGTGGGTGTTTGGTGTTGCTGGTTGTGGTTTGTGTGTTGCTGTGTGTTTCTGTGTTGCTGTGTGTTTGTGTGTTTGTGTTTTGTTATGTCTTTGTGTGTTGCTGTGTGTTTCTGTGTTGCTGTGTGTTTGTGTGTTGCTGTGTGTTTGTGTGTTGCTTTTGTGTTTCTTTTTGTTGCTGTGTGTTTGTGTGTTTGTGTTTTGTTTATGTCTTTGTGTGTTGCTGTGTGTTTCTGTGTTGCTGTGTGGTTTGTGTGTGTTTGTTGTTTGTGTTTTGTTATGTCTTTGTGTGTTGCTGTGTGTTTGTTCTGTTTGCTGTTCATGTTTGTCTTTTGTCTTGTTCCGTCTGTTCTCTTGCTCTATTATTATGTTTTGTCTTTTGTCATGTTCATTTATCATGTTCTCCGTGTTGTCATGTTCTGTCTGTTATCACGTTCTGTCTGTTGTCATGTTTTGTCTGTTATGTTCTACTGTTGTCATATTCTGTCTTTTATGTTCTACCTGTTGTCATGTTCTGTTTGTTGTCATGTTCTTTGTCTGTTACCATGTTCTCCCTATTGTCGTTTTTCTCCTTGTGGTCATGTTCTCCCTGTTGGTCATGTTCTCCCTGTTGTCATGTTCTCCCTGTTGTCATGTTTCTCCCTGTTGTCATGTTCTCCCTGTTGTCATGTTCTCCCTGTTGTCATGTTCTCCCTGTTGTCATGTTCTCCCTGTTGTCATGTTCTCCCTGTTGTCATGTTCTCCCTGTTGTCATGTTCTCCCTGTTGTCATGTTCTCCCTGTTTGTCATGTTCTCCCTGTTGTCATGTTCTCCCTGTTGTCATGTTCTCCCTGTTGTCATGTTCTCCCTGTTGTCATGTTCTCCCTGTTGTCATGTTCCCCCTGTTGTCATTTTCCCTGTTGTCATGTTTCCCTGTTGTCATGTTCTCCCTGTTGTCATGTTCTCCCCTTTTGTATTGTTCTCCCTGTTGTCATGTTCTCCTGTTTTTCATATTCTGCAGGAATATCGGAAAATGGCGGAGTGCCATTTACATATTGTTGCTCGTGGTGATTATTAAATTTTGTTGCCACACCCACACACACACAAAACACAATCACACACACCAACAACACACACACCACACACAACACACACACAAACACACACACACACACACCCCAACACACACACACCACAACTCACAACACACACACAACACACACAACCACACACACACCACACCCCACACAAACACACCACACTCACACAAACACACAAAACACCAACCACACACACCACACACCCCAACACACACACACACACACCACAGTCACACACACCACACACACACACACACACACAACACACCACAAAACACCAACACCACACACACACACACACCACACACACACACACACCCACACACACCCCACACACACACACACCCCTCACACACACAACACACACACACACACACCACACACACAAAAACAACACACACACACACCACACTCACAAAAACACACAACACATGCACCCCACACACACACACACCCCACCAACACACACACACACACACACACACCAAAACCCCAAACACCAACACACACACACACCCACAACACCACACACACAACCCCACACACACACACACCACCACACCCACACATCCCAAAACACACACCCCAAACACACCCCACACACACCCCCCACCCACACACCCCACACACCACACACACACACCCCCAACCACCACACCACACACACAAAACACCCCAAACCCCACACACCACACACACCACCCCACCCCAAACACCCACCACACACCCACACACACACACACACACTCAACACCCCCACACACCCACACACACCCCCCACACTCCACCCCCACCACACATCCACCAACACACACAAAACACACCACCCAACCACACCCCCCCCACCCACCCCCCCCCCCCCCCTCCCCCCCCCCCCACACCCCACACTCCCCCCACACCACACACACCACACACCCACACACCCCACCCACACCCCCAAAACCCCCCCACACACCCACACACCAACCCACACCCACACCCCCCCCCCCACCCCCACACAACACACACACCCCCCCCCCCACCCCCCCCACCCCACCCCACACACACCCCCCCCACACATGACCACACACACACACACACACACACACACACACCCACACAAAACACACACACCAAACACACACACACACACACACCCCACACACACCACACACACACACAACCCCCCACCACACACCACAAACACACACCCCACACACACCCACACACACAAAATCCCACCCCCCCACACACCCCACACACCACCCACCACCCACCACCCACACACACACACACCCCCACCCCACACATGCACACACACACCACACACACCACACCCACACACAAAACCCACACACAACACCCCCACAACACACACACACACACACACACACACACACACACATGCACACACACACACACACCACACACACACATACACACACACACACACACAGCACACACACACACACCCCACACACGGGGGGCCAGAGCTGTGACTCGACCCCTGAAACCACAAATAGGTGAGTGAGTGAGTAACACACACCCACCACACCACACACACCCCAAAACCACCACACACACACACAACACACCCAAGAAATTAAAAGAAAGTGAAAAGGGGTTGCAACAAGCCCTGCCCCAGAGCTGGGGGGGATTTTTTTCCTGCGAAAAAAAGGTTAAGAAAAATTGGGTTTCTGACGACACTAAAGGGGCCCAGGAGAGATAGGGGGGGACTTGAAAAACAAACATATAAAATACTGAAAGGGAATTGCCCAAGGGGGGACAAAGACAGGATTTTTCCAGGATGGGCCCACAGAAAAAGGGAAAACATTTGGGAAAGTTGGAAAACTCCTTGAGTCAAAGGATGTTGGGAAAGTATTTCTTCAGTAAACAGATTTGCAGGAAGGGGGAATAGCCTAGAAATTTGACGTAGTGGGGGCAGGGGGAAACCATACATAGTTTTAAGCCCGGGGTTTCATGGGAGTTTTGGGAGCAGGGAGAGAGAGAACCTAGTAGCAATCAGTGAAATGGGGCGGGGCCAGGTTTCTGAAAACTCGACCCCTACAACCCCCAAATGGTGAGTACAAACACACCCCTTCTCACAAACCCCCCCCCACAAAACCCCCCCATAACCCCCCAAAAAGGGCTCCCGCCCCCCCACCAAATTTTCTCCCGGGGGACCACAGTTTTAGACAAAAATTTTAAAGGGTTTTTTGGTACAGGGGCGCGGATGGAATAACGAATAAAATGAGGGGGTGGCATGAAAGTATCAATGAAAAGTCCCCAGACATCATAGAATTTCACAGAAAAAAAAACCCTAAAACGAGACAGTAACATATGCAATTTCCCACGGGGGGAATGGGAACCCTGAGAAAAATAGAAGGAGCAGAGGGGGAGGGGGGGTTTTGCACTGCTTATTTAAAAAACCCAGGGGATTTGAGGAAATGGAGGGCATGGGGCGAGATTGGAGAAGGGACTCGTAGTAGGTACAATTCAGTTTTTGGGGGAAAATTTAAAATAGCCCTACAGTTTTTTTATAACCCAACCCCAGAACTGCAGGAAAACAAGAGAGGAAAAAAATGGGAGGAAAGAGCGATGGTGGACCACTGGTGAAAGGGGGAAAAAAGGCTCCCCGGGCCCGAGCAAAGTTATGGTTTGGGTGATTTCAAACCCCCGGGAGATAGATTGGGAAAAAACCCGGAGCCCATGGGGGGGGCTCAAAAAATTTTGGGGGGGCCCCAAAGGAATGGTTTTGGTACTGGAAAAAACCCCTTTCATCACGTGTGTGGGACACTTTCCCGAGAGAGAGAGAGAGAGGGGGGGGAGGGGGTTTAACCAGCAAGGGGCGGGCCCCTTTTGTTCACCCTAAAAACAGTTCAGCATTGAGGAAATCACATATTTAGAGGCTTCCCCCTTTGGGGCTAGGATCAAGTGGTTTGAGCTTTGAATACATAGAGTTACAAGTGGCGAGGGTAAAAAGAAGTTGAATTTGGGAAAAAACCCAAAATATAAAGGGGACTACACCGGTTTTGGGAAAATTCCCGCAGGAGGATCAGTGGGACAGGGGAATTGGTAGGGAAATCAGTGTCCCCTTTTTTGCAGAAAGATTTGGTTGATGAGAAAAATTCAATTTGGACAACGACCAGGCCGAATAACAAAGGGATTGGACAGGGTGCAGGCTTGGTCCAAGCAATTTGGTCCTGGGTTCAACCCCCCAAGTGCAAAGTCATGAAGATTGGGGAAGGGCAAAGAAGACCGCAGACGGAGTACAGTCTAGGGAGGCCAGAGGCTACAAACCTCACTCAAGGAAAAAGATCTTGGGGTGAGTATAACACCAGGCACATCTCCTGAAGCGCACATCAACCAAATAACTGCTGCAGCATATGGGCGCCTACCAAACTTAAGAACAGCATTCCGACATATTAATAAGGAATCGTTCAGGACCCTGTACACCGTGTACGTTAGGCCCATATTGGAGTATGCGGCACCAGTCTGGAACCCACACCTAGCCAAGCACGTAAAGAAACTAGAGAAAGTGCAAAAGTTTGCAACAAGACTAGTCCCAGAGCTAAGGGGTATGTCCTACGAGGAGAGGTTAAGGGAAATCGACCTGATGACACTGGATGACAAAGAGATAGGGGGTACATGATAACGACATATAAAATACTGAGAAGAATTGAAAAAGTGGACAGAGACAGAATGTTCCAGAGATGGGACACAGCAACAAGGGGACACAGTTGGAAGTTGAAGACACAGATGAATCACAGGGATGTTAGGAAGTATTTCTTCAGTCACAGAGTAGTCAGGAATTGGAATAGTTTGGGAAGCTATGTAGTGAAGGCAGGATACATACATAGCTTTAAGCAGAGGTATGATAAAGCTCACGGTTCAGGGAGAGTGACCTAGTAGCGACCAGCGAAGAGGCGGGGGCCAGGAGCTTGGACTCGACTCCTTCAACCTCAACTAGGTGAGTACAACTAGGTGAGTACACACACACACACACACACACACACCATCACACACACACACACACACAACACACACCACTCACACACAAAACACACACACACACACACACACACACACACACTCATTATTCTTTTTTCCCCATTACTCTTTATTCCATTATAGCAAAGGGTGGAGCACAAGACAATAAGAGCACCTAGTAGCACCTAGGAGTACATAAGAGCACATAAGAGAGAGAGAAGATGTCTGCGAGGAATGGAATGTAAGCGCTTAAATGTATTGCTGCAATGTTGAGCCTCCACTTGGGTGGCTAATTTAAGCAGTAAGTGTGCGCAGCAAGTGGAGATACACCGTGCTGATGCTGTAGCTAGGAGATGAGATGATGATGGGAGGGAGGGAGGGAGGGATGGAAATGATGCAGGGATGGTGGTGAGGCAGGGAGGGAGGTGGAGCAGGGATGGTGAGGGGAGACGGGGAGAGAGGAGAAGGAAGATAACTTGGGTGATATATTCACAAAGGTTTCACAGGTGTTGTCAGCCCATGCACAGCCGGGTCACATTTATATAGGCACCAGGTATATTTTGTAGCAACAGTGTTTTAGTTGAGTAGTCCAGTCAGGGGGGGGGTGGAGACCATTTTAATCATGGGGCCAGTATAGTTAGTGAGAAATTCTAGTCATGGGGCCAGTCTGGTCAAGGGACCACTGTAGTCAAGGGACCAGCCTGGTGAAGGACCGTACGTGTATTCTGGAAAGTCAGAAGATGGTGTTACACGCACTACACACACTCCCGATCAGGTGCCAGCTCTTACCCATCACTCGCATGAACGTGCCACACCATCAGATTCAAGACAAGATTCCCGTGAAGAAGGAAATCAGAGAATGCTGATGTAAACCACCGGACCAAAATCAGAGTAACTTGGTCAATAGTCTGAGTGACTCTCGTGCATCATGACCAGTCGTGCAATATTGTCCGAGGTGTGACTCCTAATGCAAAAG
>NC_069402.1:73374626-73403949 GCF_026875155.1 Cherax quadricarinatus
GGGATTTGGGCTGGAGGTGCTGCCCTGGGGACAGAATGGGAAGCTGGAGGTGCTGTCCTGGGAGGACAGTAATGGTGAAAGCTGGAGGTGCTGTCCTGGGAGACAGTAATGGTGAAGCTGGAGGTGCTGTCCTGGGAGACAGTAATGGTGAAGCTGGAGGTGCTGTCCGGGGAGACAGTAATGGTGAAGCTGGAGGTGCTGCCCTGGGAGACAGTAATGGTGAAGCTGGAGGTTGCTGCCCTGGGAGACAGTAATGGTGAAGCTGGAGATTTTGTCCAGGTAGTCGGAATTATACGCAGGAAGGAATTACATATAAATGACCTCATGGGGGACAGGAGCCATAGTGGGGAAACAAGTGTAGTCATAGATAAGATAAAAACCAATATTGCAAACTAGAAATACCACAGGAAATAGCAAACAAGAGGACTCCACTAGCAATAGTGAGGATATATTACCAAAAAAAAATGGTGGGAGCCCCATTGTTGGTGCTAGGGAGGATAGGAATAAGACAGGGAAACATGCCCCAAACAGGAATACAGTCACAGAAACCCAAGGCAAACGGAAACCAAGCCTGTGCACATACTATGCACTTGGTATCTGCAGACATGCGAAATCTGGAAAAAAACAGACGGGACGTGCAACTATGACCACCCTAGAAAATGCCATGCCCATATGACAACGGGAAAAAAATGCAAACTCCCTCCCTGTAAGCTTTTTCACCTGAAATGTTTTACCTCTTCAGTACAGGAAAGATTGTGCTATAACTTAAATTGCCGGACACCATCAAAAGGGGTACAAAAAGATACAAAAAAAATCCAGGCCATGGGAAAACCTGGGTAGCCACACCCACTCAAGAGGGAGAGGTTTTTTTAGTGCCAGGAAAGGAAAAAAACTGGCAGGAAATGGCGGGAAATCGTACACCAAAAATCCAGTCATTCCTGGAGTGGAACCACAGTCGATGGCCTCCACTCCAAACCAACAGATACAGATACTAATGCCGGAAAAAAAAATCCCCCCCCAGTACCAACAACACCACCAGTCCGATGGGCATTCTTCTTTGCAAATATACGGGTCTAAAGCCAGCAACAAACAACAAAATACCTTTCATCCGTGGACTGCTTGCAGAGGCAAAGGCAATGTTCACGGCTTTTACTGAGACCCACATAAAGGATCACTTGGACAACGAAATATGGATCCCAGGTTACAACCTATACAGATGGACAGAGTGAACAGGCAAAAGGGGGGGGGTCGAGAACCCAAAACCTAGTCATTTGTGGTAGTCTTACAAGCCCCCGGATGCCACATCCCAGCAATTCCAGGAACAGCTGTTAAAAATTGACCACTGTCTGGAAATCTTCCAGCTCCTGCCACCCAACATCTTGCTCCTGGGGATTTCAACTTAAGGCACCCAAAATGGAGGAATATAGCAAATAATATTGTTGCAGTAATAACACCAGAGGCAGCTCTGATGAAAACTCACACTCACACGAGCTTTTAAAAACTCTGCACAAAATTAAATTTAAACCAGCAAATAATAGAGCCTACTAGACTGGATAATTTCATGGACCTCATCTTCACTAACAATGATGATCTGATAAGAAATGTCACTATATCAAAAACAATATACTCAGATCACAAAAATAATTGAGGTTCAGACATGTATGCATAGAGCCCCAGACCGACATAACGAGACTAGTCACGAGGGGCATTCACCCAAATTTAAATTCAATAACAAAAACATAAAGTGGGACCAAGTAAACCCCAAATCCTAACCATATAAGCCTGGAAGATAACTAAGCAACACAGACCCCAACTTATGCCTAGAACAGATTAACTTGGTGGCACTCGTGTATGCACAAGGCCTTATTCCTCTAAGAAAAAAGGAGGAGTAGATGTAAAATAGAAAAGAGACAGGTGCTCCCTTTACAGGCGACGGAAAAGAATAACAGAGCGGCTAAAAGAGGTCAATATATCTGAAATGCGATAGGGAGACACTGGTCAGAGAAATTAGCATGCATCGAACTTAAGCTAAAGGAATCTTATAGGAGGTCAGGATCGCGGGAAGACTAAAAGGCCATAAATGAAATCGAAAGAAAACCCAAAGTATTTCTTCTCCTATGCCAAATCAAAGTCGAGTAACAAGTTCAGTATTGGGCCCCTACTTAAAAAGATGGGTCATACACAGATGACAGCAGGAAATGAGTGAAGCTATCAAGTCCCCAAATAGACCTCAGTTTTTAGCAAGCCGCTAACCAGACTGAGAGTCGAAGATCAAATGAATTTTTATGAGTGAGCCACAAACATTTGGTTAACTCAAGCCATCGATGTTTATCCTGACGCCAAATGACTCAAACAGGCGATAAATGACATGCCATGCACTCTGCCCAGGGCCAGGACTCGTGGAACTCCGTGTTCATTCAAGAACTGCCTTCTCCATCTATGGAGAGGGTGCATGGACACGGGGGTGTCTACCACAGTTACTAAAAACAACAGGAATAGCCCCATCCAACAAAGGGGGCAGTAAAGCAACAGCAAAGGGAACTACAGACCGATAGCACGAACCATCCCCATATCATATAAATCTTTGAAAGGGGCCTAAGAAGCAAGATCACCACCCATCTAGAAACCATCAGTTACACAAACCAGGGCAACATGGTTTAGAACAGGTGCTCCTGTCTGTCTCAAAATTGGTCACTATGACAGAGGTCTAAATGCACTAGAAGACATAAAGAATGCAGATGTAATATATAAAGACTTTGCAAAAGCCTTCGACATGTGTGACCATGGCGTAATAGCGCAAAATGCTGCTCAAAGGGAATAACAGGAAAAGTCGTCGATGGATCTATAATTTCCTCACTAACAGAACACAGAGGAGTAGTCGTCAACAGAGTAAAGTCTGAGGCAGCTACGGTGAAAGCTCTGTTCCAAGGACAGTTACTCGCTCCCATTTGTTCCTCATCCTCAATCCGACATAGACAAGGTGTCAGCCACAGCGCACCGTGTCTGCCTTTGCAGATGACACCCGAATCTGCATGACAGTGTCTTCATTGCAGGACACTGCAAGGCTCCAGGCGGATATCAACCAAATCATTTCAGTGGGATGGCAGGAAAAACAATATTGAAGTTCAACGATGAGAAATTTCAATTACTCAGATTATGGTAAAACAGGAGGAAATTAAATTTCAATCAGAGTACAAAACAAATTCTGGCCACAAAAATACGAGGGAAAACACCAACGTCAAAGACCTGGTGATGATCAAGTCGGAGGATCTCACTTCAGGACCATAAACATTATATCAATCGATCTGCTAGAAAATGACAGGATGGATAATGAGAACCTTCAAAACTAGGAGGCCAAGCCCATGATGACATCTCAGGTCACTGTTCTATCTATGGCTGGAATATTGCTGCACACTAACAGCATCTTTCAAGGCAGGTGAATTGCCTGGCACCTAGAAAAATGTACAGAGAACTTTCAAGGCGCGATAACGGAGATAAAACACCTCATTTATTGGGAGCGACTTGAGGTTTCTAAACCGTATTCCCTGGAACGCGGGCAGGGAGAGATACATGATTATATACATCTGGAAAATCCTAGAGGGACTAGTACCGAACTTGCACCCGAAAAATCACTTCATAGAAAGCAAAGACTTGGCAGACGATGCAACATCCCCCAATTGAAAAGCAGGGGTGTCACTGCACGTTAAGAGGACCATAAATAAGTGGTCAGGGGCCCGAGAATGTTCAAACTGCCTCCAGCATACATAAGGGGGAATTACCAACAGACCCCTTGCAGTCTTCAAGCTGGCACTGGACAAGCACCTAAAGTCGGTTCATGACCAGCCGGGCTGTGGCTCGTACGTTGGTTTGCGTGCAGCCGCAGCAACAGCTGGTTGATCTGGCTCTGATCCATCAGGAGGCCTGGCACAGACCGGCCGCGGGGGCGTTGACCCCCAGAATCTCTCCAGGTAAACTCCAGGTTTTACACGGTTCTTCTCTGTACTGGACTGAAAAAAACCACTCTTGGCCGAAACGGTTTCAAATAAAGATTACAAAATGTTGTACGAGTGTCTCATTCTTCAAACTTGTCGGTTTTCTAAATTATTACGGCCATCACCACAGTATTATACCATATTTCACACTCACAAATAATGATTACACTGGTCAACAAAGGTTTCAATTCACATTTAAAATTATGTGCTTCTAACTAAGTTGGGACACTGAATTCAATTCTGAAACTTAGTTTTGCTACAAAACATTAATTTTTGTGTAGTGGAGCCCCCTTACCCCAATACAGACTTTTAACTATATTATTGTCTACGAGTGCTTGGTCCATTCTGTGAAGGTGATGCATGGTTTTGTTTGAGTTTTGTGAATTTGTTGAGAATTTTTTTTCATAATGAACTGAATATTTTCCTTTTTCAAATTAAATATTTTCGAATGTCAAGTTATAAAATTTACCAATGCCTCGTAGTTACTTAAACGACAATTAATGTTATATGGGGTTTTTTTTCACCTGTGTTTTTGGTCCTAGTCCTGTGGGCCATTAGCTCTCCTGCAGTGCTCCTTTTTCTTTTTTTTGTACCTCCTCTACAACTACTACTACTACCGCCACTTAACCTCTACAACTACTTGTACATCTTCTTGTTCTCACCAGCCCCATATCCCTGGGTCCCCCTCTTGCATATATTAACTAGCTATATCCCGCCCTGATCGCGGCCACAGAACTGAATTATATTGACATCTCCTTCGAGAGTCTCAGCAGATCATCTTAGGATTAAGGACCCGTGTCGGGACGCAGTTCCTACGATTCAAATCAGTCAACCACGCAGTATTTCAGCAGTCCACCCAACACAACCTCCAGAGAATCTACTGAATCGCCCCCGAACACTCGGGCTGAGGTTCCGTGTGTTGAGAATGCTCAAATGAGGGCAGAGCTTCGGAAGGAGACTGAAAGCCTCATACCAGCGAGAACACGGGTCCTGACACCACTATAAACCGGAACACGACTCATCGCGGTCCCCCGTCATAGGGCGTAAACGATACTGAGTCTGACCTGAAGACTCACGTGCCTTGTCATAGGGCTGCCCCAGCCATAGGGCTGCCCCTGCCATAGGGTTGTAAACAGTACACCTTGTACAATCTCCGCCCACTCCTTCGGGAGCCACTGCCGGGTCACCACATGGGTAAGACCCGGATCAGGCCCCGTCCTGGCAAACCACCTGAACCTGAACCTGAATCTGAACCTAAATCCTTCAAGCCTCTGGGGAAACTAGTTAATGACTAAGACACAGTGCAGCAGTTGGGTAACTTTATTGTTGAAAAGTTTCGCCTTCGCGGTAGGTTTTCAGTCAAATACAGAGAAAGGACTGAAGGCAGCAGAAACGACGAGGTAAAGATGGTGTAATTAGTCCATCAACCTTCTGTGTTTGACTGAAGAAGCCTACAGCGTAGGCGAAATGTTTCAACAATAAAAAATGTGCAACTTGTCGATATTTTATACCATTTTCAACAGACTAGTTAATGGTCCAAGTCGGACCGAAACGTCGTCATAAGCTTCTTTATCTTATGCGTGGTTATTTGTGTATTGTTCCCTTTTATTCTTATGGACCTTGAAGAAAAGCGTCTACTTCTTTCCAACTTTTTTTTGTTTTCTTTAAATCCTTCTTTTACTTAAATGAGGCGTTCCTATTGCTTCCAGGCGCCATAAGAAACCCAACTTCATTTTCTATGTGACTGTCTTGCTAAAGAAGTTTTGCCAACCCCCCCCCCTCCTTCCTTCTCCCATTTTCTCAAATTCACCACCTAGGGCACCCCCTTTCTTGATCATGCCTGCTTCTTACTTCAGCGGTCATACTTTCTAATAAGTCTCAAGCTGATGTTTTCTTCCCCCTCTGTCTACCTTAACGTGCTCTTTTTTCCTCTTTCCCACAAGGCCCTTTGTAACCTTCTCACTCCCAATGTTTCTACACTGCCCTCTTTAATTTGAAAATTCATTCTGTTAAACTACAGAACAAACTTCAGCTTATCTCCGATAGTCCTTGGTCTAAATTTTTTCCCATACTGTGTTACTAATCTGTCTTCTGTCACACTCTCCCAGCATTAGCTTGAACTTCTTTGTTTTGATTAGCTCCTTTGAATTCTTTCGTCGCCTCACTCTGTTCGTGGTGTTTTCAGTCCTACCCTTGATAGCCTGCTGTCTATGAAATGCCACCTTCCTCCTCGCTATCAACTTGTCCTTTCTTCTCAAAAATCAAATCCCAATATTGTTTTCCCTTTCTTCTGACAAAATACAATTCGGTGGTTGTCCTTATCGAGGGGATTACCTCCGAAAGCCGAAGCCTTACTCTCTGGTTCAAACTTACGTTCCTTTCGTTTCCAACCCTCATGATCGCATCAAGAGAATTTTAAAATCATAAATTTTGGGGATTCTCTCCGATCTGCCCTCTGACTTTGATCTTGCTCAATGTTTTCCGTGTTATCTGTCCCTCTCCACTTTATTTCTATTGGGCTCCCTAAAACTCTTGACCGGCCAAAACTCTCAAGCCTTTACTTGTAACTTTTTCTCTTGTCACCTCCGTCACTCTCAAGGTTTCATTGAATGTTTTGGCCACATCCGACCTGTAAGATGTTAAGTCTTGACGTCGTGTCCCCCTTCACCGTCTCTTTGATGATGTTCTCAATTTTCTTAGAGTGAAGGCCAACGAAGGGCTACTTCCCTCTCCTATACCTACTGATGTCTTTTATGATCTTATTCGCCTTTGTGTGGACTCCAATCTTTTTCCTTTCTAGGTAAATTTTATTATCCAACCTTCGGTGTTGCTATAGGCTCTCCCCTATTGATGTTCTTGCTAATCCTTACATGGAATACTTCGAAACTGTTCTACTTCCTAATATTGGTGTACGCCTTTCCCCCCGGCTCCACTATGTTGATGACATCTTTGCTCTTTGGCCACATGACCCTAGTCTTCTCAATCATTTCTCGATGCACTTGAACAATCTTGCACCCTTTCCCTCAAGTTCAAAGCTGAACGGAATCAAACACTTTGCTTCCTTTCCTTGATGCGCATGTTCCATTTCTTGGCTACAATTTTTCTTTCTCAGTTATCGAAAGTTCATGCATAGTTGCATGTACATTCCCCTACTTTTCTTACCATGCTGCTTCTGTCAAAAAGATGTTCACATTCCTCCCTTTTTAGTGTCTTCACTTCGTGACGCTGAGTTCCTTGACTCGGAAATTTCCACTCTTTGCAATTCGTTCTTCCACCTTGTTTACCTTTTGATTTTAGAAACTGCCTTCTCATATGCTAAACGGACTTTCTTCTCTCCAGACTATCTACTCCTATGAAATCTCCCTGTTCTTTGCCTTCGCTATATTCCATCTCTCAAATCTTAACGACTCTCTCCGTTCCATAAATATCAAAAATTACTTTTCGCCAAACTAAGCCCCTTTTATTACATTAATAAACCTTGTGATACAGAGGCATTATTCTATTAGCACATGCTCAGGTGCATGTATACACACGAATAAATAATATTAACACGCTATAACGCAATGTACTAATTGATTTCATCGTCGTAAGAAATAATTTTCTATGACTCTCTTCCTTCGCTGTACGGAGATGCTCAGTCTATGGGTCACACCCGCCACGGCCAGGCTCTACTGGGTCACCCCTCCGCCACGGCCAGGTTTCTACTGGCAGTCACCACCGCCACGGCCAGGTTCTACTGGGGATCTCCCAGCACCGCGCCAGGTCCTACTGGGTCACCCCCGCCACGCGCCAGGTCTACTGGGTCACCCCGCTCCACGGCCTCAGGTCTACTTGGCGCTCACCACCCGCCACTGCAGATATACTGGGTCACCCCGCCACGGCCCAGGCTAAGGGTCACCCCGCCAACGGTCCAGGGATCCTTACTGGGGTCACCCCGCCCCGGCCAGGTCACTACTGGAGTCACCCAGCACTCGGCCAGGTCTACTGGGTACACCCCGCCACGGCCAGGTCTACTAGGGTCACCCCGCCACGGCCAGGTTCTCACTAAGGGTCACCCCGACCACGGCCAGGGTCTACACAGAGATGCACAGTACTAATGGGGTCACCCATGCACGGCCAGGTCTACTGGGCTCACCCCGCCACGGCCCAGGTCTACTGGGTCACCCCGACCACGGACCAGGTCTAACTGGGTCACCCCGCCACGTGGCCAGGTCTACTGGGTCACCCCGCACGCTGCCAGTCTACTGGGTCACCCGCCACGGCCCAGGTTCATACTGGGTCCACCCCGCCACGGGCAGGTCTAATCTGGGTCACCCGCACGGCTGGCTACTGGGTCACCCGCCACCGGCCAGGTTCTACCAGAGAGATGCAGTCTACTGGGTCACCCGCCACGGAGTTCTACTGGGGATCACCACCGCCCGGCCAGGTCTACCAGAGATGCCACAGTCTACTGGGTCTCCAGAGTTATTCCATTTGCTGCTCTCTTGGCTTCTCCAATATTTTGGATGTACGACTAACCGCTCTTTTTGACAGCTTTAAAGAACACAAAAGAGTGTTTTTGATTGCCAAACATTAATAATGCTCTTTTCTGTCGTATGCAAGACTCACAGTACATTCTCCTTTTAACTGTGTCCTCTGCCAAAAACAGTCTACCTTCTTATAAACAGCTTCCTAATATGATTTTAGTCCTGGATTTTTCTTCTGTAGAAGCCTTCTTTTCCATTACATTGTCAAATGCTCAAACTCAGAAACACTTGTGACTTGACTGATCTTTATCTCCCATCCTATTCCTTACCTTTATTCAAATCCTGTATTTTCTTCTGCTTATCCTTTCTTCTGCTAGGTGAGTTCTGTCCTTTGGTCCCCCAATCCTGCATTTTTGGGGTCCCCCTCGTGGGGCTACTAATGAGGAGTCAAGACACCATGTGCAACACATTGGGTATCTTTTTATTTCTTGATTGAAAGTTTCGCCTACATAGTAGCTCTTCAGTCAAATACAGGGAGCAGAGTAGTAGCGAAGTAATGTTGTGGCTTGATAATAATTTTCCTTAGCTATACGCCTGCTGCTCTGTCTTTGGACTGAAGACGCCTACTGTGTAGGCGAAAGATTCAGCAACAATAAAGCTGTATGCGAGGTATGTAACCGGATAAGATGAAGATTAGGACCCACATGTGCAGATCTGGGTATCATATTTGTAGAATTTCGCCATCTCGTGGCTTTATCAATTTTACAAATTCAAAGAAAATGGGAAGGCTGTAGAAGCTATTATACGCAGCCCGAGTTAATAAGTCTCTTCAGCTCTTGGAGTTGGTGAGGAGCACGTAGTCTTGAGAATTGAAGATAGGCATAGAAGATGGCGTTCAGATGAGGGGACGTGCAGCCGATGAAGGCATTGTCACTGTAGGCGCGATTCCTCAGTGGCTGTTGATCATACTCTTCAACTTGTGGTTATATATCAAATTTTCAACAAACTAGTTCATGGTCCAACTTGGACGTAACGATGCATAAGTTTCATTACCTTTGTGAGGTTTATTCGTAAATGTACCCCCAGCAAGCCATTGGCTTTTTTTTTTTTACTCTTTCCGTAATTTTGTTTTATTGTTTATATATGTGGCTGCTTTACTCGACGAAGAGAGAGAAACTTCAAGTCTTTTGTGATAACAACCTATTTTTTATTTACTATGGTATGAAGGTCAGAGCTTAAGGACAACGCTTTGGGCACCTATCTCTCTTTTGTGACTTGTCCAACTCCTTACACGACTGGTTTGCTGGAGTCATATCATGCATTTGAGTCGATGGTCGTATATGGAGGCATCCAAGGATTCACACCGGGATTATTTCTGTATCACACAAGTTACGGATTTTTATATATAAAAACAAACTAATCTAAAATAACCACACAGATTTCCTTCACAGTCAGAATGGGTGGTGCATTCAAGCAAGATCTCTTGTACTAGAATCACTATCTGTAATATGATCCTGCAATGTGGCATTATTTTTTTATTCAGCAACTAAGTCTGGAAGTCTGAAGACATCTTACTTCACGACCGGCAACACCTAAAGTTGTTTAGCGTAGCTAGAAATTCGAAAGAAAAAGGAACCCAATGCATAAAATTGTCATTCTGATCTGGGAACATGAAAATTTTGGGTGGAAAAAAAATCTGTGGTTGGACCTTAAATTAACAGGTTGTTAATGGAAATGCAAGGTGGCCTTACACAGTTGTTGTTACAGTACTTATGGGACACTCGAGATAGAAACAGCACTTCATTCAATGTAAGTGGACATTTCGGAATCATGAGGTAGGTGGAAGAAAGTACTACGCAGGCCGTTTGTCGGACCCAAGCGGACATCTTTCTGCTGTATGCATCAAGCTAGACCTCATTAAAAACTTTTGTCAAAGCCTTGGATAAAGAAGGAGCAAGTTTGCACTATCTGAAGGAGAGGTTTCCCCAGAGTGACGCTAAACTCAAGGAAGATAACTTCATCGGACTTTAAATTCGGCAAATTGCTAAATGATCCTCCTTTTCGATGAAAGGTTCTCAAGACCCTGAGCTGAGGGTACAGGCGACATAACGGAACACTTGTGCAGATTTTATGGGCTAGTCATACAGTGAAGGATTATAAATACATAAAGAATTACTGTGAAGCGCTCGTTAACATTCTGTCACCTACTGAATATCGGCTGAATTTAAGACAACATGTGCAACATTGGGTATCTTATTTGTAGACGTTTCGAACCAGTGGCTTTATCAATACAAATCCAGGATATAACTTGGAAGTAGAACTATGTTACCGAAGATGAGGTAATATGTCCTCATCCTTGGAGAAGGTGCGGAAGAGCACCGTAGTCGTGGCCGATTCTGACGCAGAAGCAAGGCGTCTGAGCTATATACTAACGTCAGTGGAAATGGTTGACGGGGTAGCAGCGAGGGCATTGTCACTGTGAAGGGGGATTTCCCCAGTTGCCCTCGTCCTGTAGACCGTCCATTTCCACTGACGTTAGTATATAAGGTCCGACGAATTGCTTCTGCTTCAGATTCTCCACGACTTACGGTGTATTTGCACCTACTCCAATGATTGAGGGACTGTTTAAGACCTCATCTTCTGTTACATTCGTTCTACTGTCAAGTTATGTCTGGAATTTGTTATTGATAGAAAAACAGGATGGCGGATACGTCGACATTAAAGATCACCAGATGTTTGGCACATGTGTCTTAATTTTTTCTGGTCGGTATTGTATCCCCTTCTTAAAGCGGACTATCGATGTCCGGAGTATCCTGTCCTCCATTCTCAACTTGAATTTTCCACCACTACGTGGCCTTTGGTGTGCACGGTGAATGATTTTCACCAAGGACCACAACCATCATGGAAGAGAGATATCAGGAACCATGATGATCGTTTTGATTGGCGATGCTTCTGGGAACTGGTATAATAATCGCAATTTGGACAACGAGAAAAAGCTTGATCAATGTGATGATACAGTATGTCTTATTTGACTGTATGAAATTTTTATTATTTTTGTAAGCTGTTTAGTGTACCATTCACTTTCACATTTAACTTTCATTAATATATAGAGTTTATTATAAAAATTGTTGTACCTGAAATCGGCATTATATTTTTAGTTTTGAAACCAAGATATTAATATAAGTGAATAAACTGTAGCAGTTTATACATATAACCTGTACAAATATCGCTACTTTTTTTTCTGTAAAAGATGGATACCCGTCTGTTGTTTTTAAGCTTACATCAACAATCCCTAAGGGTATTGGTGTGCCGTCTGAGCAGCAGCACAACTCTTGATGAACATAGCCCTATAGCTTTACTTTCAAGAAGTAACATTTTATTAGTGATCGTGTGCAGTCAGGGACACACTTGATCATCCACTCTTATTTTTAAAATAAATTTTCTACGAAGCCTTTAATGAGTGAGCGAGGTCGTGGATGCCAGTGTTGACGAACACGCATCTATTTAGGAAGTATTATTGTCTGTCTTCTGTTTGAGAACCGGGTAAGCCTGTTAAATGATTTGCTACTTGATATGATTGCTTGTTTTTTTCTTTTTGGTTCACAGCAACATGAAAGATGACAGGAAATATTTACAACTATTGAAGATTTGTATTTTCTGTGTTTCATAAGAGTCCTGCCAGTAGAAATTCTGAAATCAATTATTACAGCGCACACACGATAAATAGCAACTCCACACGGTGTATCAAGAAAGACTGTGGGATCTTTTATTTAGGAGACGTTTCGTTCACCATGAGCGTCTCATTTCACTAGCTGACAGCAAGTGAGATGTCTGTTTTCAGCACACGGTAATCTTCCGACGCCGTGTGATTCCGTTTGATTGAATGGATTTATCATTTGGAGGGATGGGGCAGGTTTGGTCGTTAATCAAAAAATGGTATGGATATGTACGGACTTGAATTAGTATCGGAATGTTGAAACTTGGTTAAAACCCCCCCCCCGTCCCACACTGAATGTCAAAAATTCTGTCGTTGTTTCTGGCACAATCTTGGCTCTTAAGGAGGTCACAAAAAACAGATATTTCAAAAACTCCAAGGCTAGTAAAATGAATTAAGTTTAGTCATTGATTCCCAAGGTTATATTAGAAAACCTTGGGGTAGTATTTATGAAATAATATCATAGCAGATCTCTTTATTGAGTCTTTATTCTATTAGGATCTAATCTAGCAGAATTTTCACTAACGAGTCGATCATCAGATTTGTACCCATTTGCTGTCACTTTAGTAGTTGCAAGTGAGAGACTTAAGGAAATAAACTATTTGAGTGAGCAGTGGTCTTATAGTGTAGCAATACTCACCAATGCCCTTCATCCGGAAGGGAGACTTTCGGCCAAAATTGCCCTTTCTTTCGCGCAATTATGCAGGGAACATCACGTGCTGGGCTTGTTGGCCGATAGGAATTTAGTCCACCACAGAAAATAACATTTCTTTTTGTAAGTACAGTATAGGCTGTAGTACCGTATGGTGCTCATGAGTCACTTCTTTTGTCTGATGCAGCTCAGACACAAAACTAGTGCGCAGAAGTGTGCTTGCTAGGGAGATGAATAGGCATCGGTATACTCGGCCAGGTCAGCGTATGCGTATGTAGTTGCCCGAAATGATAGGTCATCTTAGTTTGTGGAAAATACTGTTGATTTTTCTAGAAAATCGGTATTTCTAGGTAAATAGATGCCTCTATTTGTATTAATAGTAGTGTATTTTTAAAAACAGCGGAGAGTAGCCATTTTGGTTTTTGAAAGGATACAAACGGTCGTGTAATGGGAAGTATTTTGTGTCTCCGAGGTTAATTTGGGCTGACACCTCTCACTTAGGAGGCGAAATTGTTGGTTGTGCTATTCCTGCATAAACTTGAGATATCAGGCGACAGGACAGGACAAACTAGGAACCTCAGATAAGTGTTAATTTATGTTTATTTCTGGCCAGTAAAAATTTTCATAATGTAGGCAAAAGGGGGGTTTGTACATGACCATTATCTCCAAGTCAAATTGGTGAGTGGTTATGATTAAGTATTCTCAATCTGTATATAAACTGTGTATCTACTATAATCCTTTTCTAATTTTAATATACAGTCACAAATTTTTATAATTACGCAATCCTGTGATGTATATTTCATTTAATTAATAGTCCAGGAGAACTTAGTGAAATATGCCAGTGGTAGGTAACCGAAGGTGGACATTTTTTGCGACCTAGATGTCAAATTCCTACTTGTGTAACTGATAAATAATAATTATATATGTTTCATTTACTGTTATGTTATAATGATACATTCAGATATATGCAATTTTCCAATTTAATTTGCCGTTGGTCCTTCTTGCACAGAGGTCTTGTGTGAAGTCATTTTAATTAGTAAATTACTTAATAATTATATGTGAAATGACAAGAGGAGGTGGATGTTAAAGTTCACAAATATACTTAATGTGTAGTGGATTATAACTTTATTTACAATATTAATTTGAATAAGTCAGTGTGGCTATGATTATATTAATGTGTATTATATTAATTTTGCAAGCCAAAGTGGCTTGGATTATATTAATGTATTTGTATAATATTAATTCTGAGTTAAGACAATTCTGGCCAAGTATTTTATATCCAGTGTAATTGTAATTGATAAGACAAGTTTGGCTAAAAGATTATATTGTTGGTATAATATTAATTTTGCTATGCCAAATTCTGGCAAGGATTATTTATATTTAATTTGTTATTAATTAATTTTGATAAGCCAAGGCTGGCTAAAGTTTGTACTCATGTACAATTTAAAATTTATAATTACAATCTTTATATGTAAGATTTTATAGTGTATGTTTATCGTGTTGTAAGTTGTCATCAGTCTTATTAATTATAGTTGAACTTTATATACATTGCATCATGGCTGAAAATGAGGATATTAATTAAAAAGGACAAACCTATGGATTTTAGAGTAAAGAAAGCACAATAAGGCTAGAAAAGTTCATGTAACAAGGCATATAATAAGTCGCCTTGGAATTAATGGAATCAAGAAACTGTGAATACTGATGATTTAAAAATTGTATTTAGATGCTTTAGGGAATAGGATTGATTTCATACCAAATTATATTACAACAAATGTGAAGGAGATTGTATTAGATAAACTGTTGTAGATGAGACTGAAAGTAGATTCCTTATGATTAATCAGTATATGTGAATTAGAGGACAAAAAGTCAGGCCTTGAATAAATTTAAATGTGTAAACCAGGCAGTTAATCTCAGTCAGCTCCAACCATAATATGCCTTTGCCAAAACTCCAGAATTATGTTTACCTGTAATTTAATCTGGAGAAAACTGGAGGAAGTTTTGGTCAATTTTTAAAAGCAGCTGTGCATGACAAGGAGAGACCTCGCTGTGTAAACTAAAATTATTTTACCTCAAAGGAAGGTAAGAGGAGTGCTCACACACTCCTCCCAGCCTTACCCCCCAATGTAGATGATTCTTAACAAAGGAGGCAGTTGACTTGTTGAGGTCACTATGATAATATTAGACAAGTAGGTTGGATCTATGATATCATTGTTTAATTAAATCTCCGATCAACTTCCAAAGATTTATAACAGTTTAGAGTTAAACTGGAGAGCCACTCTCAAAAACTTTAAGTAATAAAATATTAATTGAAGACTCAGACTGGTTATTGAGTGCCCTGGCTACAGAAATAAATTAAAATTGTTAAAACCAATTGATGGTTCTCGAATAAATATCAAAAGTATTTTGGATTGAGGAATAAGATATAGGTCTACAAGAATTAATTTGCTGCAGTTGCAGACCAGCCAACTAATAATTATAAGATGCAAGCATATAATAAATCTGAGGTATCTGTCAATTTCACAAGGAAAAAATTATCCCAATGGCATAATCAAAATTCATTTCTACAAAATAGTTGCATAGGGCATATCAGTACAGAAATCAGACAAATGAATTTCCACAAGGTACGAAGAATAAGTACTCTAAGAGCTAGCCAGTTAATAAGACACCAGTCAAGAAAAGAGCGATTGACTTTTCTGCAAGGGAATCATTTTTTAAGAATTGAAGCATACCTTTTCATGGGAAACTGTTAACGTTGAAAAGATTGGAGGAATTGACAGATGTATCAGTGTCTTGGTTACACACAATGTAAAGGATTGTTATGCCAAATTAAAACTTTGTAACTCAATGCACAAAGGCAGACACCATATAGTCCTGTGTAGTTAAAGGTCTATATGATCATGTTGATATAATGATAATGTGAAAACTGAACCAACAGTGGTAAATGTAAAAATAGCTGCTAATGTTAATAAATTATGGTTTTCAAGAAGTAGCCTTACCTGTGTTAAAGTTAAAAAATGTGATAAAAAGCACTAAATCAAACATGTAACTGCCTTATTTGCCCGGTATCCTGCGACTATCTACACCGTAAAATTCTATCATTACATCCCTACCTATTTATCACACCCCCCCAAACCCAACAATTAAAAAACTTCACCCTTTCCACCCCCAATAATCCCCATAAACATACCATACCTTAATTTCCAATCTCCCCCCCTATCAACCATCCTAACCAATAATCACTCAACCCCTCTCCCACACCCTACTTCCAACTACCCTACTCCCTCAAACCACCATAACCCCAAACTCAACATTATACCTATCATCAACATACTTCCCACCCCACAAAATCACTTTACTATCACAACATCACCAAATACCCTTTAATTACCCTCCCTATTATCAACATCCTCATCTTCTTCCCCCCCCCCCTACCATACATTACTTCAACCATACCACCACCAAATCACTCTTTCCCACCCCCACCCACCATATATACACACCATCCATAACACCTACACCAAAACACTCTTCATTATAAATCTCCCTATCACCCAATATTTCCAACTCCCCTCAATTCCCCCCATACCCATCCTCCCCTACTCCACAACCAACAACCACCTTCAACCCCATCTCTCATACCCCAATCCCATTCCCACCCTATTATTCCAACTATTCTCATCCCCCCCACCTCAATACGACCTCATTACCAATCCTACCCTTACTCCATCCCATCAACCCACCCCACCACAACCCCAAACCAACACCCCCCCTAACCCCACCCACACCCCCTACCCACCACCTTCCCCACACACCCCCCACACAAAACCCACCCCACCCCAAAAACACCAACCCCCCACCCCCCCACACCAAAACCCCACCCACACAACAACCCCCCCCACCCACCCCCCACCACCACACCAACCACACCACAACCCCCCCCCACACCCCCCCCCCCCCACACACAACCCCCACCCCCAACACCCACCCCCCCCCCCACACACAAAAAAAACACCACAACAACAAACCAACCACCCCCAACACACCCCCACACCCCCCACCACCCCCCCCCCCAACCCCAACAACCCCCACAACACCCCCACCCCCCCCCCCCACACCCACCCCCCACCCCCCCCACCAACCACCCCAACCCCACCCAACCCCCCCACAACCCCCACAAACACACACACCCCACCACAACCCACCCCACCCCCAACACAACCCCCCCCCCCCCCAACCCACACACCCCCAAAGAATAGCCAAAAAACACTTGTAATACCCTCTTCTAAGTATTCACAATCAACCCCCCACCCCCCCCCCAACCCCCCCCCACCCACCCCCAAACCACCCCACCCCCACACCCCCACCCCAAACCCCCCCCAAACCCCACTTGGCGAAAATTTGGAGCAATCTGCTTTCTCTCACACACACACTCTCCTACACGTTTTAGATCGCATACCCCCCCCACCCACCCCCCCCCCACCACAGACACCCCACCACACCATCACACACTTCTCCTCATACCACCCCCAATCCATTACTACCCCCCCCCAACCTAAACCCCCCCCCCGAAGATGATCCCCCACACACATATCCCACCAACCAACCTTACACTAATCAAATCCCCCACCCCCCACACATATGTTGTTAACTGGAAGTAGGGAGGCTGGGCTGTCGTTAGTAGTAGTGAATATTCCCATCATGGTGTGTGTAAGGTGTTTTATACAGGATATTATGGTGTAGCCCCAACACACTAGAGTTAAAAAAAACTATCTGTTTTCTCAACAATGTATTTGAGAGTTTACGAATTTGTTGTCAGAGTTATGATGAAGAAATATCCAAATTTTATGAAATAGCCATTGAATCTGAAATACCCAGAGAAATGTAATTGATAAATCATATTTATTAAAATTGCTAGAATATACCTTTTTACAACCCAACAAAAGTGGACAGAACCAACTCCTTATTCAACTTAAAAATAATGTTGGTTTTGACCCTTACATGAAAAACTTGGGTGATATAAGCCTTCTCTTCTTATAAGACTTTGATATAAAATTTGTAGTTGTAAAAATCTTGATACAGTAAAAAACTTTTGATAAAGAATTCCCCCCAAATTGCTGACGGATGTTGTCTATAAAGATTCCTTGTAAAATTTGCGTAAAAGTTTATTACGGTCAAACTTGGGTAAAAAGTTCTCTCGAACTTGAGATTAAAACAACATAAATATAGCATTAGAACGGACAAGATTTCACAATGCTCTTTTTATTCATGCTTGAGAGTTTTTAAACCAAATCAAATTGATTTTCAAATAGGGTTGAGAAAGTTGTATCCAAGCTGTCATGGTTGACAGAATATAATTGAAATCTTGTTCATAAAAAGCAGTTTGATATTAATATGAAATATTTCCTTAGGTTATATAAATTAGAAACTTTTATAATTAATTTTTACCTTACTAAATTTTGTTATAGAGTTTAATATACATTGGACTATAATAAACCTTAGTTCTTGGGATAGAATAATTTGTTTAGTGGATGTCAGTGAGGACCCTTTTGTATGGGACTCAGTTGGAACATACTGCAGGTTGTTCCATCTTATGAGTCGGTATTGTCGGCGCGTCAGGGTGTGTCTTAGTTGTAGGGAAAGTTCGACTGTTGAGGTGTGGTTTCTAACAGCCTTTAATTGCCTTTTTTGATGTATATTACTTTCATGTTCCTTGGACAATGTGAGAAGTCCACGAAAGCACTTGGAATTTCAATACTCTTGCACAGTGGTTGTTTTTGCACACACACACACACACACACCTATAAATATATATAATATTAACTTTATTATATATAGATATTGATATATATATATTAATTTATATATATACTATATATGATTATATATTGTTTAGGAAGTACCGACATGTAAGCATGGGGACCAACAGCCTCAGAGGGCGGAAGACGCCTCTATTCTAGAAAAAAATTTTTTCTCTGGTGTCCTGTCTTCGAAGGGAAATAGGTGTGATAGATAAGTTGATGGGTTACAATTACCATTCATAGCAACTCATATATGTGAGATATCTCGGTTAAACACTGTCTACATGTTTTTAAAGTCATCAAGGATCTCGCTTCCTGATGTGTTGTCACCGCAATAACTAGGTGGGAATTTCTGGAAAGTTTTGCATCTTCTCCATGGGTGGATAGAAGGTGACAATGTATTCCTAGTAGTAATATGTTTTGTTCAGGTTGTGCTACAGTTACGGTTCACAGGTTTCTGCGATTAAACAATCGTAGGTACATTAGTACATGATTGCAACATAATTCATAAATAGCAAATATATGAGAGTTTAAGGCTTCTAGGATACATAGTTACCCATATTACATAAATAGGATGTGCTGACAAAGCCTTAGTGTAATGGAACTGGGTTGGATAATATGAGAGTAGTAATCACCATGTTGGATACTTTGTTGAGCATTGCTAGGAACTCGTTCTGGAACATTCTCTGACGTATGGTATCATAAGGGTGATAATAACCATTGTCTGCATCAAGGACCATCACATGTATTCAAATCGCAACTGCTAGAAAAATGACAGGATGCATAATGAGGTAACCTTTCAAAACTGGGATTGCCAAGGCCCATAATGACACTCTTCAAGGTCACACTTGTTCTATCTAGGCTGGAATATTGCTTGAACTAAACAGCCCGTTGAAGAAGGTGAAATTGCGACCTAGAGATTGTACAGAGAGCCTTCACGGCACGCATAAACGGAGATAAAGAACACAATCAATTACTGGGAGCTCTTGAATTCCTGAAACTGTACTCCCTGGAACGCAGGCGGGAGAGATACACATCATTAAAATACACATGATAAAATCCTAGAGGGACTAGTACGAACTTGCACACGAAAAATCACTCTCTACAGAAAGAAATAGACTGAGACAGATGATGTAACAAAATCCCCAATGAAATAGCAATGGGGTGATCACTAGCACGTTAAAGTGACAACACAGTAAGTCTGTCTCAGCTGGGCCTCTGAGACTGCTTAACTGCCTCCCAGCATACATAATAGAGGGATTACCAATAGACCCTGGCTGTCTTCAAGCAGGCACTGGACTAGCACCTAAAGTGACAAATCCTGACCAGCCGGGTGTGGCTCGTGCGTTGGATTGCGTAGCAGCCAGCAAAGTAACAAGCCTGGTTGATACAGGCTCTGATCCTCCATGAGGACCTGGTCAACAGACCGGCCGCGGGAGGGCAGTTGACACCCGGAAAATCTTCAGGTAAACTCAGGATTCCAATTATTATTAAAGTTGTACATAAAACCTTTAAGTGTGTGAGCGTATTAACTCCACTTAAGTAAACATGATTGCATAGAGTCAATTAGTATATAAGTGACAGTGACTGGAAATGCGGATCTTGGGCTGAACTATCTCTTTCACATTGTTCGTAACTTCTGTAAACTCGGAGGTTCTCTCCTTCCCTTACCGCAAAAAGGTTCTACCTTCTCCCTTGCTGTTAAGTGGAATGTCACCCCCCTCTTTGTTGCACTATTAAACTTGCAACATGCATAGCTCGACGGACGCACGTGAGATCGGATCTTGAGTAAAAAGTTTCAGTTATATGTGGCTTGTTCTGGGCGCGCACTATATATATATATATATAATATATATATATTATATATATATTTATATATATATTAATGTATATATATATATTTGTGTGTGCGTGTTTGTGCACACACACACATATACACCACACATACACACACACTCACACACACACACAAACACACAACTCACACACACTAAAGCTCCTGGGAATTTCTCACTTTGGCAAAATGTAAATGTTAATATTAACTTCCGATTGTTAAAAAACATTATATTTTTGATATAGTTTATTTTTCACAACATATTTTAGTATTATTTACCAAGAGAGAAATATATTGAATTACCCTATAAAATGCTGCAATACGAGGAGTAATGTACACCATTACGAGGGCGTTTACCAGGCATGTGTTTTGTTACACCAGGAAAAACTCGGTCAATATAAAAATTTTATAGTTTATGCTCGGCAGCGTAGCCTATTCTGCCTTTTTTTTTTTTTTCTAGTTGGCAAGAAGACCTTTTCAATAGATTTTCATTTTGTCTCATTGCTCTCATCTATCCAGTCTGTGAAACCTCATTTTTATCATCTAGGACGTTTTTTCTTTTTTTACATTTAAGTCCTCAATATACCTATGAAATATAATACTCTAGTGAGAGACTAAAATTGTCAATAACAGTAACTGTGGCTGAGTTAGATAAGAGAGAAATAAGTAAACCTGACAGAGTACAATAATGTTATAAAACATGCAAATTGAAAGTGAATTCCCTCTGACCATCCACGCTGTGCACATTTTTTACTGACGGCAGATATGAAACTATGTGTTTTACTGTGAATGTCTATGTAAGTTTCTAGAGTTCTACTCGTTTGCAGTTTGCCTGGAAAAAAACAGGCCTTCCTAGTGACCGGTGTGATACATGCAGGCTGTTACTGCCAGCAATATTTCAATATATCTACTGGTTAGAATGGTTGTAAGAATTTTGGAGCACGATGATACCACAGTGTGTTGACTAAGTATGTTAGTGGAAATCCATGTTTTTCATGGATTAATGTTTTGCTTCAAACTGGGAATCGCTCTCACAGTTAGTTGATTATAGTTAAATTTACATATAATAAGCTGACCTTTATGTTATATCTGTCCATGCAAGTAGATTTACCAGACGTCCATCTAACTCTGGTCAGTTTCTCTTTTCTAGGTTTATCAGACCCTTGTGTTAATATTCGTGTTATTTGTAAGGAAACAATAGAGTTCATTAAATAGAAAACCACTTGGCGTGTTTTCACTCTCTACGATGTGAAACCACAAGACAAATTCATTGTCAGAAATATTATATCCCCAATTTCTTCATCAAAATAGTAAATTAGGCAGCCAAAATCTATATAAACTTCCGAGTATATCAAACACCAGACTTTGAAGGTCATGCCGAGAGGCTTTCTTTCGACGCGTTATACACACCTTAAAATTATAAATATAATCAGATATATGCGACTAAACCACAAGGGGTTATACAGATGTTATTACCACTTAAAACAATTAGGGCCATAACTCAGAAGATTTATAGATTTGTATACGAGACGCAGAATGAAAGGAAGATGTGCTTGTTGATCTAAGAAGGTGTTTCGAATAATGCTTTCTCATACACTACTGTCTCCCAGTTTTCCCACTTGGAAAGTTTAAAATTCCCAGGATGAAAACTTGCTACGCGACATTGTTTATTAGTTCTTATGTCTTCTAAGTCGTTCATCTATCACGTTACTAGTCTCTACAGTGGATCACTTTTCTAAGTTTTCTGTGTACGTTGATGCCTATACATCAAACAATACGTCAATACAAAAGGTGAACCAGATCAACCAGGTTGTGGATGGATAATGTGAGGGCCAGTGGGCCTCCGAAAAGCATAAACAGCCTGGTTGATCAATCACCCGAACGAGGCCTGGCCCATGCCGGGCTGAGAGAGTAGTAGATACAACTCTCAAACTTTTCAAAAGGTATATCAAAGGTATCACAGTCATTCGATTATTATAACATTTCATACACACATATCAACGTACTTCTTCTATAGACTTATGACTTTTATGCGCATATACAGATATATTATAATATCCAAATCTTTATTGTTTGGCGCTGAAATAACATGCATGTGCATGGTACTTAAACATGTATTACTACTACTCCTACTACTTAAAATAATAATATAATAATTTATAATAATATAATAAAATAATCTACATAACAGAATACTGTTAATATAGTTCACACAATGCATGTGTTTCCTGTAGGAAGGACATTATGGAAAGCAACGTCTTTTTCTCTGGTTTTTAAACATCAAATGTTTCGCAGAACATGTAGGAAATTACTTGCAATTTGGGTTATTTAGGGAATGTTAAATTTATTTGGGGTTGTAAATTGGTACCTACCTGTCGGAGATGGTACTGTATGGAGAAGGGGTAGACGATGTTGTTTGATTACTGCCTTTTGATTAACTAGATTATTGTTACCCATACTGGCCATGTATTGATTCCGCCAATGACCTGTGTATCGTTCAGTGATTTGCATTTGTCTAGTCCTTACATTGCAATTCCTTGTTTTGGCCTTATGTTTCCCTGTTGGCTATGCTGTTTTTAAAAATATGCAATTTCACGTGCATGTTATAGAAAGTCACAAAACAATATACATATCCTGGTCATACCTGTTTGTCTGTAAGTGGTTTGGAATATCTTTCCCAAGCCAGTACATAACTACACTTCACATTGGTAGTCACTCGCAGATTTCACATCGTATCAGTCACCAATCGTTTGAACATGATAGCATATGACACATAATCTATATGCAAAAACTTCACTGAATGAATAAATATCTAAGTAAGAGCCGCCACTGATCATTTTACTGTACCATACGTAAAATACTGATAAAAAATAAAACGGATGATCATCTTGTATTTCAGTTGGAGAGAGACAACTTGGGAATGGGAAATGGTAAATTTGTTTCCAGATCCCTACCTTGGTGGGAGACGATCATGTGTTAAAACTCTTAAATAACTATTTTTCACTTATTATTAAATGGCGATTTGATATCGAAAAAGCAACCTTTAATTTTCCAATTTAAATAGTAATACATTTTTGTGCTCAAGCAAACATTAGCATTTTATCTAGCAGAAGCACGCACTCAAGAAACGTCACACACACACACACACACACGGTTAACAAAGGTCACACACACAAGGTCAACAAATACCACACACACACACACAAGGTTAACAAAGGTCACACACAAGTCATCAGGAATACGGGCAACACACAAACACACGTTATGAGTCACATTAAATATTGAGCTTCTTGTCAGCAGCGTACAAAGCCCCTTTTATACATTAATAAACCTTGTGATACAATGCATTATTTATTAGCACATCAGCTGCATGTATACACACGAATAAATAATCATTAACACGCTATAACGCAATGTATAATTTATCATCGTGTAAGAATAATTTTCTACTGGACTCTCATTCCTACGCTGTACGGAGATGCATTCTACTGGGTCACCCCGCCACGGCCAGGTCTACTGGGTCACCCCGCCACGGCCAGGTCTACTGGGTCACCCCGCCACGGCCAGGTCTACTGGGTCACCCCGCCACGGCCAGGTCTACTGGGTCACCCCGCCACGGCAGGTCTTACTGGGTCACCCCGCCACGGCCAGGTCTACTGGGTCACCCCGCCACAGCCGTGTCAACCAGAGATGCAGTCTACTGGGTCACCCCGCCACGGCCAGGTCAACCAGAGATGCATTCTACTGGGTCACCCCGCCACGGCCAGGTCTACTGGGTCACCCCGCCACGGCCAGGTCTACTGGGTCACCCCGCCACGGCCAGGTCTACTGGGTCACCCCGCCACAGCCGTGTCAACCAGAGATGCAGTCTACTGGGTCACCCCGCCACGGCCAGGTCAACCAGAGATGCATTCTACTGGGTCACCCCGGCACGGCCAGGTCAACCAGAGATGCATTCTACTGGGTCACCCCGCCACGGCCAGGTCAACCAGAGATGCATTCTACTGGGTCACCCCGCCACGGCCAGGTCAACCAGAGATGCATTCTACTGGGTCACCCCGCCACGGCCAGGTCTACTGGGTCACCCCGCCACAGCCGTGTCAACCAGAGATGCAGTCTACTGGGTCACCCCGCCACGGCCAGGTCTACTGGGTCACCCCGCCACGGCCAGGTCAACCAGAGATGCATTCTACTGGGTCACCCCGCCACGGCCAGGTCTACTGGGTCACCCCGCCACAGCCGTGTCAACCAGAGATGCAGTCTACTGGGTCACCCCGCCACGGCCAGGTCTACTGGGTCACCCCGCCACAGCCGTGTCAACCAGAGATGCATTCTACTGGGTCACCCCGCCACGGCCAGGTCTACTGGGTCACCCCGCCACGGCCGTGTCAACCAGAGATGCATTCTACTGGGTCACCCCGCCACGGCCGTGTCAACCAGAGATGCATTCTACTGGGTCACCCCGCCACGGCCAGGTCTACTGGGTCACCCCGCCACGGCCGTGTCAACCAGAGATGCAGTCTACTGGGTCACCCCGCCACGGCCGTGTCAACCAGAGATGTCTACTGGGTCACCCCGCAACGACCGTGTCAACCAGAGATACATTCTACTGGGTCACCCCGCCATGGCCGTGTCAACCAGAGATGCAGTCTACTGGGTCACCCCGCCACGGCCAGGTCAACCAGAGATGCAGTCTACTGGGTCACCCCGCCACGGCCGTGTCAACCAGAGATACATTCTACTGGGTCACCCCGCCACGGCCGTGTCAACCAGAGATGCAGTCTACTGGGTCACCCCGCCACGGCCGTGTCAACCAGAGATGCAGTCTACTGGGTCACCCCGCCACGGTCGGGTCAACCAGATATGCAGTCTACTGGGTCACCCCGCCACGGCCAGGTCAACCAGAGATGCAGTCTACTGGGTCACCCCGCCACGGCCAGGTCAACCAGAGATGCAGTCTACTGGGTCACCCCGCCACGGCCGTGTCAACCAGAGATGCAGTCTACTGGGTCACCCGCCACGGCCGGGTCAACCAGATATGCAGTCTACTGGGTCACCCCGCCACGGCAGGTCAACCAGAGATGCAGGTCTACTGGGTCACCCCGCCACGGCCAGGTCAACCAGAGATGCAGTCTACTGGGTCACCCCGCCACGGCCGTGTCAACCAGAGATGCAGTTACTGGGTCACCCCGCACGGCCGGGTCAACCAGATATGCAGTCTACTGGGTCACCCCGCCACGGCCAGGTCAACCAGAGATGCAGTCTACTGGGGTCACCCCGCCACGGCCGGGTCAACCAGAGATACATTCTACTGGGTCACCCCGTCACGGCCAGGTCAACCAGAGATACATTTACTGGGTCACCCCGCCACGGCCGGATCAACCAGATGCAGCCTACTGGGTCACCCCGCCACGGCCAGGTCAACCAGATACATTCTACTGGGTCACCCCGCCACGGCCAGGTCAACCAAAGATTACATTCTACTGGGTCACCCCGCCACGGCCGTGTCAACCAGAGATGCAGTCTACTGGGTCACCCCGCAACGGCCGTGTCAACCAGAGATGCAGTCTACAGGGTCACCCCGCCACGACCGGATCAACCAGAGAAGACCAGAGTATTACAGTCGTCAGGTATAATGTGTTGTGGCGTGGGTGTTAAGACATGTGATTACCCCGCTGAGTGGAGCTTCAGGTGATGGGACGGAGACCTTCCGCTGACTTCCAGTCCACCTCTTAAAAATGAACCTTATTTCCCACGGTAATGAGGAGGACATTACATATATGTGTAAGGAGTTACATATATATGTGGCAGTAGTCTGGCTTACATGAAGATGAGCCTGGGCATGTGTATTATATTCCGCCCTTCCCTCTTTTGTAGTTATGACTTAAATGGTTGAGTTATAGAAGTAAAGAAACAAAGATCACTTAAATTAAGTCTTCATCTCAAGTAACAAGTGGAATTCCGATTGTTTATAAACAGTAGTTTACTTTACTCACATTTTCAAGCAAATTTATATCCTCCTCCTCTTCTCGCCTACTCCGCTTTCTTCACCTGTTTTCTACCTTGTTTCACTACTCCCTCCACTTCCTCTCCACCCTATCTCACCTTACTCCATTTCTTTTCTTCTTCTCGTCTCACTACTCCATTCTCTTCCTCTCATCTCACCTACTCCCTCCTTTCTCTCCTGACTATCTACACCTTCTCTTCCTCTCCCCTCCTCGTCTCAGTACTCCCTCTCTTCCTCTCCCCGTCTCACCTACTCCCTCCTCCTCCTCTTCTCTCATCTTATTTACCCCCTCCTTTTCCTTTCCTCGTCTCACCTACTCCCTTCTCTTCCTCTCTTTTCCTCCTCTCATCTACTCTCTCCACTTCCTCGTCCAGATCAGCAGCGGCGCCACACGTGACATGACCCATTAATCACATGAGACTAAGGAAGACTGGAGAAGAGTAACACAATATTTAATGATCAACAACGTCAACAGTCTCATGTTTACTTGACTGTTTATTACCAACTTGTAGATTATTAGGAAGTGTTAATATTTAAATATCTAGTCAAGCTACTGGTTCTAAAAGCACTCTGGCTAACCCATGCACCTCAACCTAGCTCATTACGAACTGCCTCGACACACCGATTGGATTAGAGTTAATAAATCTACCAAAAATCAAATGGTTAATATTAATGAACCCTGGTAGGATATATTAATCTGAGCAATTATTGTCACTGTTACATAACTGGTATGATAATTCAGGAAGGATATAATTCAATTAATTCATTTAACGCTGGGATGAACGCATAAATAAGGCAGTGATGTAAGCTCGCTGCGTGCTTGTCGGTTTACCAGAGATAATTCGCAGGGAGAGGTTACAGATCACCTCTTACATTATCATTACTGTAACGTATGACATCTTGCTTCAACACCTGAGTTGGTGCGTCCCATGTGTATTGCACCAACACTGTCAGGCTCTGTCGCCCTACAGTGTACACAGCTACACTGATTGTCCCAGTCATGTATATAACTACACTCACACTCATGTATATAACCAAGCTTACAGCCATGTGCATAGCTGCACTCACACTCATGTACATAACTACACTAACATCGTGTACATAACTATACTCATCAATAAAACTACACTCCTGTATATAACTACACACACACACACACGTACTATCGTAGTCACAATGTCATGGCCGACACGGGTTACTCGCCTAGTTGTATTCACATACTCGTGTTTGCAGGAGTTGAATCATGGCGTCTGGCCCTTCCTCTTCAGTTGTATCGATCGGCTTTACTGGTCTTAAGCCTCCAAAAACCGGTCTCCCTTCAGACAGACACCGTGAATGATGTTGCCCCTCCGCCACTTCCTCATACAGCTGCTTTAACTTACTCAACATCCTGAGAGTGAAAAATGCACTTTCTACTGTCTTTGTGATTCAGTTGCATCGTTAGTTACTTGTTTCCTGGCTTCTTCCCCAGGCATTTGAATTCCTGTCCATATCCAATCTATCCAGTCACCAAAGTATTTTGAATACCATATCATGCCCTTCTCAATTCCTCTTCTTTTCCTTAGATCTCTCCTCCTAGTCCATACTATGAGTACCAATACGAATCTCAATAAAGTTTTAATTTTCTCTATTTGTTTTTGTGTTCGAATGCTAGCTCATGTTAGAGTCGTATACTTCAACGTGTCTCTAACCTAAGTTCTGCATAATTTCGTAAACGTTCTTTTTAAAAATTCTGAAAAAATAAAAGTTCTTACAGGTCACTGTAACTATATGGTTAATATGAACTTCCGATGACATGCAAGGCATGTTATCGTTAAACTGCAGTGTTTTTCCTTCCAGGTTTTATCCCATCTTAATGTCTCCTCATTCCCTCCTATATTCTTAGTACTTTAAAATTAACATTATTGATATTCTGAAGCCACTTTGGTAAACCCATGAGCAGTCTGTTCAAGTCTTTGAGCCTCTCTTCTGTCCTCGCAGTTTATTGTCCATCTCACTAGTTTCACATCATTCAGACATCATCGGTAGACCATTATGTACATTAGGAACAATAGAAGGTCTGCCACTGATGATTGGGAGACCTTACGCATCAGCTTAACCAATGTTAAGTTTCCCTTCCCAATTTGTGGGCACGTTGTAAAATGTTCCAACCACGACGACGCCGATGACGACAACAGTGATGACAATGATGGAGAAGTGATAGTGAAGACGATTCCAAGAGCAGCATGGAAACAATCTGTGCTGTAGTCTTCGATGGACACGTATCTGACACTAGTTGCCTGTCTCACACCTGAGAGTGCGTGCCAGCCCACATTTTGATCAAACTTCAGCCTTCAACAGGAGCTAGCTAATGAGTGAACTTAGAACATTACCTGGGCGTGATAATGATCGAAGTTTCCCCACGACAATGTACGACACATTTTTTTCTTCCTTTCTCCAGCTAACCATCATCTCTTAAACACCGCTGCCTAGAAGAGTACGTATAAACTGAGCTGAAGACAAGTAGAGAAAGAAGGACAAATGGGGAAAGAGAGAGGGAGGCAGGGGGTATGAACCATCTCGCTACCCCTCTTAATTTGTCACACGTATTCGCTAAACAGGTAATATTTTAAGGAACGGTTTGTTACCGTGTCAAGAACTTTCTAAAAGTTCTGCTGTTGTAGTATATCTACATTTTTATGAACTTTCTTTCCTTTACTTTCTTGTAGAATTCAAGGAGATATGCAAGTTAGGATACGCTAACAATGCTTGACTGCTGTGTGTGTGTACTTACTAGTTGTGTTTGCAGGGATTGATTCATATCCTGGTCCTTCCTCATAACTCTTATCAACAAGCTTGTGGTTCCCGGCCCCCCCAAAA
>NC_069402.1:73404449-73433398 GCF_026875155.1 Cherax quadricarinatus
AGCAAGGTTAAGGAAAGACCCAACTTTTCCACCCGTCCCGGGGGGCGCGAACTGGGATTAATACCGTGGATACTTGTGAACAACAATCTGAAAAAGAGTACCCGAAAGTTACGTTAAAAATTTAATTTCCAAATTGCCTTAAGCTACGCAACAATTTTTCAAGAAGAAAATAAGCCTATTCTTTATTTAAAAGTCACGGGAAAAGTTTTTGAGAAAGCTTTTCCAACAGTTTAAATTTACTATAGGGATTTAAAAACTTTTTTAAACTGAAAAAAAATTTGGGCTTTTAAAACCCAAAAGAGGTACCAATCATGCAATAAATTTTATTTTGACACGGAGCAAGTCAAAACATCAGGGAATCTTCCTTTAATTGCCATCAGAGATTTCATAAAGTTTTTGATACTTAGGCATGATCCCCCTTTATATCACACTCATTGACCTACCAACCATAACTATTTTTCTCAGAAAATTTATAATTTTTTAAACTCAAAGAAAATCATTCCCCCTTTTCCGGGCAAGTCGACAAACCTTTTATACCGACGGCGGTGTCCCAAAGGTTTCTTGTCTCAGCCACTTCTTTTTAACTTTTATGTAAATGACCTTCCTCAACCAGAGTTTAATGCACAATTGTGACCAGTTTCCCAGAGATTTTTTCTGTCGTCTATCAACCCAGTAACAGAAAATACAAGTTGAAAAATCAAGAAAAAATGAATATTGAATTTCGTCAAACATCAAATTTGGGGAGAAAAAGGGAAATTAGGAAATCCTGACGGGCCTTGTTACACGATAGGATTTTTGCATAAACCATCGAAGAAAAAGGGGGAGTATCTCCATCAAGTACACCGTACCCATTAAAACCCTAACAAATTTTGGGGATATGAAATAAAAGGGCTGCCCACTCAACTCTCAGTAACTAAAAAGACAACACGCCAAAGCCGGGTCTTACAACTCTTTCATTAAATCAAGCCCCTAAACAGTCAAAAAACATCTGTAAAAAATGACAAAAAGACCTATACCGAATACCCTTTGCCCCAATTCTTTAAAAAACAAAGACCAACATGCCTTTTTCAAAGGCCCAGTGGCTTTTCGTTTTATTACTTCCCAGGAGGAAGACAGAGTAAAATGGCAGTTTTCACACCAACAAGATATTACTGCCAAAATGAACCCTTGACACCCAAAAAAGAAACAACTTTAACAAACAAGAACTTTACAGCCGTAGAGAACATCCTAACAAGTGAAAAATACCACCCCATTAACCATCAATACCCGCCTCCGGCCAAAAATGACTCTCCCACAAGGGGTCGTCGTTTTATTCATAAAATGATACCCTGACCCATGATTTTGAGCAACTTACCTGATGAAGAAGATTGGATACCACCGGAACCCTTTTATGTATACTGAGAAAATCACGCCCCAATTTTGGGGACATTTTAAAAAACTTTTAATGTACAAAAACATAAGAACGAAGGGCACGCAGAAGGCCCCACTGGGCCCCGGAGGCAGGTCCAAGTCCCTACGGGTTAAGCAATGCCACCCAACCCAGTCAGGTCAGGTCACATTGACTTTTAAGGAGGAACACGGCAACCGACCTGGAGCACAAACTTCAGGTCTAAATCAACCCCCCACATCCACCATTATTTATCCAACCCATTTTTAAAGCTACACAACGTTTTGGCCTCTAAACGGAAAAAATTGGGGGTTTGTTTTCCCCTCATCCCAACCTATTTCCAAACCAGTACTTCCTATACCTTCCTAATCTGAATTTTTTCCCAAATTAAAAAACCCTTGCTGCGAGTCCGTCTAGGCTAAATTTTAAACACACTATTTACACCCCCTTTTAAAATTTAATTCCTGTCTTCCATTTTTTACACCCCAATCATACCCCCCCCAAATTTTCTACGCCCTTTCTAAAGTGCAGATTCAGGGGCCCTTAGTCTATCCTCATGGGGAAGGGTTTTTCTGTACTTTGGATAAATTTTTGGGTCACCCCTTGTCCTTTTCCAAAAGAATTTATATCCATTCTTAAAAGGTGACCAAAACTGGGGCAGCATAATCTAAATGGGGCCCCTAACCAAGGATGTATAAGTTGAAGAACAACCGGGGACTCCTATTATTTATGCTTCTTGATATGAAGCCAAGGTCTTTTTAGCTTTATTGCGAACACTTATGACTGTTGTTTTGGGTTTTTCAGTTTACTGCAAAACCAGAACTCCTAAATCTTTTTTGGGCAATCCTTAAATTAAAACTCAAATTTTTTAGTTTATATGTGGGGATGGGGAAGTCCTTTTCCAACATTTAGAACTTTGCATTTGTCTAAATTAAAATGCAATTTCCACTTCTCCCCCGAAACCCCGGGATCATTTTAAACCCAAAACTTCCTGGAGTGCTCGAAAAGTCCCCCGCAGAATAAATTTGGGCGGCCTATTTTTTGTCCTCGGGCAAAAATTGCCGATGTCGCTCTTTTTTTGCCCTCATCATGTCCCTTTTTGTAGAAATTTGAACAGCAGGGGGGCCCCAAAACTGACCCCGTGGAACACCGCTCCCGGCACTTCCCACCTGATTTCTCCCCCTTTAATTTCAAAAATCTCTCTGCCTATTTGTTTAACCATGCCTCTATCCAGGAAAAATTACTTCCCCTATTCCATGGCTTTTAAATTTTTCCCAAATAGTCTCTGATTTTTGGGCCCGTCAAAGCCCCTTTCGAAGTCCAAAAACACAAACCCTATTTTCCCAAATTTTTTTCCATTTTAAAAAACCACCTCCTCAAATACCTTTGTTTAAAATAAATTAATAAATTCGTAAGGCAGGGGAAACCCCCTTTTTAAAACCTTTCTGAGGGTTCGTTGATTAAAATTTTCTTTTCAAGGTGGCTACGAACTGCCCCGCAATTATTGATTCCAAAAAATTTTTCCCCCTATGGAGGGTTGGCTTTTTGGGCTAAGTTCGAAGCAAAGGGCCCCGTCACCCGTTTTTGAAAAAAGGTAACACATTTGCCAATTTTTCCCCTTTTCGCACCAGCCAGTTTGTATTTATATGTTTAAAAATTTTGCCAAAGGGGTGCAAAGCTCCTCTTTACAATTTCCCTTTTGAACCCTTTCATACATTTTAACGGGGCCCGGGATTGTTAGGTTTTTTTATCCCATTTTCCTAAAGGGCCATGTCACTTTTTGACCCAAAAAGTACAAAAGTTTATTATCGTCCTGTTTTTTACAAAATTTATCTTACGGGAAAAATCGGGGGTAAACCTCCTGTGTAAAAACTTAGAGGAAAATAAAGTAAAATTATGCTTTTTTACTATTGTTGGACACCACCATTTAAAAAGCTAAAGTCAAAGAACCCTTTTAAAAATGGGCCCGAAAAATTAAAGCCTTTTTTGTCTATCAATATCCGTTGTGCAATCGCGAAAAAAAAAAGCAATTGCAACTTGTATAACTACTACCAATTCAGAGTCATGTACTTATATTACCTATTATATCTATGTGACTCGATGGGTTAGTATTATACCCCTTAAAAGATATCTTATCAATTCACATACACTTTTTAAATTACACCAAAGTGGTTGGGCCACTTACCTTTTATATCCTACCTCTCCCCCCCCTCCCACCCTTTTCCAATATTTCCATCCTTACCCATCCTTCTTCCTTACCCATCTTACCAAAGCTCTGGTCATCAGAAGAAGAAGAAGAAGAAGTAATAATAAATAATAAGGACCATTATAGGTATCCAACCAGTATGTGGTTTTCACCCCATTTATAACCGAACTGATGTGATCTGTCCCTTAGCACTGCAAGGAAGTGTTTAGTCTGGTTGAATCTAGAGTAAGGATGTTGACTTCTATACTGAACACGGTAGATGTGTAACATTTCGAAGACTACGTCAAAGGTAGAGGTAGGGCATGCCAGTAAATTAGGCAAGCATTGAGAGAGAGAATTCTCTGTAACAAAATTCCAAGGTGTTATGCCAGACAAGTATATTATATTAATGGCTTATAAAACCGACAAGTAAATGAGTAACACCCATGTGTACCCCTTGGTATCTTTATTGTGGAGACGTTTCGCCAAACTACTACTTTGTCTCTTGGATTATTCTCTGTTAGATTAATAAAGCCATTGGTTGGTGAAACGTCTCCACAGTATGGATACCCAAGTGTTGCACATGTGTCTTGTTCATTTATTTCGATGGTGCTGGGAAGGAGGATCTCTAAGCACTGTGAGAGCCACCAACCACCCTGCTGGTTTGAATTGTAATAGCCGCTGTCGAAAGCTCTTCCATGTGGCAGCAAGTGGGTCCAGCAATATCAGTTTTTTCAAATTAACATCACTCCCAAAAGGCAACGACTGATATGTATTCTCCAAAAAAGGACATTTTTTTCCCTCTTTAGCTTTTTCACGTCCGGCAAAATTAAGCATGGTGAAAAATGGTGGGCTGAGGTTATTAAATAACTGTTTGAGAAGTCTTTTTTGACACCTTGTGCTCATGAGGCGGCCTTGTCCTAAACCCTTATGTGCTTCTCCCTAATTTATTTTAAACCTCTCAACTTGCAACCAGGCTTTTAACATTCACCTGGGGTTTTTGTTTTTGCTCGGTCCCCAAAAAAAATTTGGAAAACCAGCCCCTCCTTTCAAATAGAAACACTCCGTTGACTTATCAAATTTCACTGTTATATATCATCATGACCTACGAACTAGGCTTGCCTCATGATGCAGGACTACCAACTTGGTGGGAAACCTCAAGCTAATTTTTTTCTACTCTCCTTTTTGATATACGGGCTTTCACAAGCAGAAAAGTCAAATTCACCACGCATAACCCTGGACAAGGAAGGGGAAGGGGGGAGAGAGTGGCAGGAAGTAGGGGCTTGTGGCAGAAAGGGGGGGGGCGATGTTGAGCGGGAAAGTGACGGGCTGGGGGGAAGTAAGGAGGGGGCACTGTAAAAGGAAGTGTGGGGGTGAAGTGTAGTGGGGGAAGGGGTGGGATTACATACGGACAAGAGGGATGCGTGGGTGTGTGGGGGAGTTTGTAGCAAGGGATAGCAAAAAATCAAAGGTCAGGTAAAACATTGTGAAATCAAACAAAATTTTTTTTAAAATTTTTTTTTTATTTTTTATACCCACGCCGTTTCCCCACCAAGGCAGGGTGGCCCAAAAAAGAAAAATTTTCACCATCATTCACTCCATCACTGTCTTGCCAAAGGAGCTTTTTCACTCCATTTTTTAAAACTGCAACATTAACACCCCTCCCCTTCAGAGTGAGGCACTGTATTTCCATCCCAGGACCAAGTCCGGCCGGGCCGGGTTTCCCGAACCCCTTCAAATGTTATTTTTGCTCACACTCCAACAGCACGTCAAGTATTAAAAACCCTTTGTCCCCCATTCATTTCCCATCAAACACCTCACGCATCTTTCTGGAATCCAAGCCCCCCGAACACAAAAAACCCCTTTACCCCCCCCTCCAACCTTTTCCTAGGGCCCACCCCTACCCCCCCCCTTCCTTCCACTACAGACATACACTCTTGAAGTCATTCTGTTTCGCTCCATTTTCTCTAATACCGAACCCCCAACCCCTTCCTCACCCTCTGGACAACATTTTGGTAATCCCGCACCTCCCCCAACTTTCCAAAAACGAATTCCTGCATTATACACACCAACATTGCCCTCAGACATACATCTCCCACGCCTCCACCTTTCTCTGCAAAAATTCTCACCCATGCTTCACACCCATATAAGAGCGTTGGTAAAACTATCTCCAACATTTCCCCCTTGCCTCCAAGGACAAATTTTTTTGTCTCCACAGACTCCTAAGTGCACCACCAACCCGTTTTCCCCCCATCAATCTAATTTACCTCACTTTTATAGACCCATCCCTGCACGTCCACTCCCAAATACTGAAAACAATTTTACCCCCCCAACCCTCCCCCAATCTGATATCCAATCATTCATCACCTAATCTTTTTTTTTATCCTCATAACCTTACTCTTTCCTGTATTCACTTTTATTTTCTTCTTTTGCACACCCTACCAAATTCATCCACCAATCTCTGCAACTTCTCTTCAGAATCTCCCAAGAGCACAGTGTCATCAGCAAAGAGCAACTGTGACAACTCCCACTTTATGTGTGATTCTTTATCTTTTAACTCCACGCCTCTTGCCAAGACCCTCGCATTTACTTCTCTTACAACCCCATCTATAAAGATATTAAACAACCACGGTGACATCACACATCCTTGTCTAAGGCCTACTTTTACTGGGAAATAATTTCCCTCTTTCCTACATACTCTAACTTGAGCCTCACTATCCTCGATAAAAATTCTTCACTGCTTTCAGTAACCTACCTCCTACACCATACACCTTGTTAGGTAAGACACATATGCAACAGTTAGGTATCTTTATTTCGAAACGTTTCGCCTACACAGTAGGCTTCTTCAGTCGAGTACAGAAAAGTTGATAGAAGCAGAAGAGACTTGAAGACGATGTAATCAGTCCATCACCCTTAAAGTTTTGAGGTGGTCAGTCCCTCAGTCTGGAGAAGAGCATTGTTCCATAGTCTGAAACAATATTGAGTTGAAGTGACAGGATGGAGCCTTATATAGCGCCAGGAGGTGAGACGTTGGTCACTAGTAGAATGCAGATGTTGGGAGGTCAGGTACCTCTCAAATCCAGCCGTTCTCACTAGTAGAGGTTGTCGAAGTTGATTTCAGGTCTGTACCAAGATAGCCTACTAGTGAGAACGGCTGGATTTGAGAGGGACCTGACCTCCCAACATCTGCGTTCTACTAGTGACCTACGTCTCACCTCCTGGCGCTATATAAGGCTCCATCCTGTCACTTCAACTCCATATTGTTTCAGACTATGGAACAATGCTCTTCTCCAGACTGAGGGACTGACCACCTCAAAACTTTAAGGGTGATGGACTGATTACATCGTCTTCAAGTCTCTTCTGCTTCTATCAACTTTTCTGTACTCGACTGAAGAAGCCTACTGTGTAGGCGAAACGTTTCGAAATAAAGATACCTAACTGTTGCATATGTGTCTTACCTAACAATCTGTCGGTATTTTATACCATTTTAATGTTCAACCTGACCAGCCGGGCTGTGGCTCGTACGTTCGTTTGCGTGCAGCCAGCAGCAACAGCCTGGTTGATCAGGCTCTGATCCACCAGAGGCCTGGTCACAGACCGGCCGCGGGGGCGTTGACCCCCGAACTCTCCCGGAAAAACCCAGTAAAACCTACACCTACAACACTCCCAAAATTGCCCCCCTACCCACCCTTCAACAATTTTCCCCAAATCCAAAAATGCCACAAACACCTTTTTACCCTTTATCTATATACTTTTCATTAGTTTCACTGTAAACCCTGGTCCACAC
The DNA here is from genome assembly GCF_026875155.1 of Cherax quadricarinatus. NCBI lineage: Eukaryota > Metazoa > Arthropoda > Malacostraca > Decapoda > Parastacidae > Cherax > Cherax quadricarinatus. The sequence continues at coordinate 73,411,809 of NC_069402.1, forward strand.
ACCCCCTCCCCTTTCCAAACCCTTGTTCACTGCTATCCTATTCTCCGTCATACTTTTAAATTTTCTTTCAAAATAAACTCTACCATACATTTTCCCCAGGTAACCCAACAACTTACCCCCCCAAATTTTTTTGCACTTTTTTTGTCCCCTTTCCTTTATAAAAAGGAATTTTGTGCCTCTGCCAATCCCTAGTACCTTACCCTCTTCCATACTTTTTAAAAAAATTTGCACCCAACCACCCCAAAACAAAACCCCACCTGTTTTTAACATTTCTACTTTTTCCCATCAATCCCGGCTGCCTTACCCCCTTTCATTTACCTCGCCTCACGAACTTTTCCCCCCCACTCACAAAATGGCTCTTCCTCACCCTACAAGATGTTATTCCTCCTTGCCCCATCACAAAACACGCTTCCCTATCTCACAACATTAAAAGTTCCCAAAATATTCCCTCCCCCTTCCCCAAAACCTCTAAATCCCATTTAAAAACCTCCTCTCCTATTTTTAACACAAAAACCATTTTTTTTCTCTAGCTTTCCTTTAATGTTAATCTCACCCAAAACTTTTTTCTTTTTTTTCAACAAAATTTTTGAAACACTCACCCACTCCTCTTTGCTCCTTTTTACATTGCTTCCCACTCTCTTTTAACCTCCCTTTTTCCTATACTCTTCCCCCCCTTCATCAATTTTACTTTGTAAAAACTTCTCATATGCAACTTTTTTCTCCCTTACTACTCTCTTACATCATCATTCCACCAAACCTCCTCTTTCCCCCCCGCACCCCTTTCCCTTTCCCCCCCAAAATTCGCGAAAACTCAACACTACATTTTTAAACCCACCCCATTACCTCTCACCCATTGCCTTGCTCTCATTAGCCCATTATCCTCCAATAGCTGTTTTTAAACTACCCTAATGCCCCCTTTTAGTTTTTTAAAAAGTTCACCTCTCTCTTCCCCGATCTTCTATCTCCTTGATCCCATCTACCATTTTTCCTATTAGCTACAACTAGAAAGGATCTGATAACGTGGGCCCCCCTTAAAAAAAATGTACATCCTGAAGTCTATTCAACATCTTTTATCTACCCAAAACATAACCAACAAACTACTGTCATTTCGCCCACACATATCTTGTATATTTTAAAACCTCTTTTTCTTAAAATATGTATTACCTATAACTAAACCCCTTTCTATACAAAGTTCAATCAAAGGGCTCCCATTATCATTTACACCTAGCACCCCAAATTACACCTACCACACCCTAGTTTCTCCTACTTTAGCATTCAGGTCCCCTACCACAATTACTCTCTCACTTGGTTCAAAGGCTCCTATACATTCACTTAACATCTCCCAAAATCTCTCTCTCTCCTCTGCATTCCTCTCTTCTCCAGGTGCATACACGTTTATTATGGCCCACTTTCGCATCCCAACCTTTACTTTAATCCACATAATTCTTGAATTTACACATTCATATTCTCTTTTCCTCCTTCCATAACTGATCCTTCAACATTACTGCTGCCCCCTCCTTTGCTCTAACTCTCTCAGATACTCCTGATTTAATCCCATTTATTTCCCCCCACTGAAACTCCCCTACCCCCTTCAGCTTTGTTTTGTTTAGGGCCAGGACATCCAACTTCTTTTCATTCATAACATCAGCAACATCGTTTCTGTCATCCGACTACATCCATGCACATTCAAGCATCCCAGTTTTATAAGTTTTTCTTCTCTTTTTAGTAAATGTCTACAGGAGAAGGGTAACTAGCCCATTGCTCCCCACATTTTAGTCGCCTCATACGACACGCATGGCTTACGGAGGAAAGATCTTTTCCACTTCCCCAAAGGACAATAGAAATAAAGAAGAACAAGAGCTATTTAGAAAAGGAGAAAAACCTAGATTAAAATAATATATATAAAAATTTTATATATATATATATATATATATATATTTCATGTGCGTGTCTGTGAAGTGTGACCAAAGTGTAAGTAGGAGTAGCAAGATATCCCTGTTATCTACCGTGTTTATGAGACAGAAAAAGAAACCAGTAATCCTACCATCATGCAAAACAGTTACAGGTTTCTGTTGCACAGTCATCTGGCAGGACGGTAGTACTTCCCTGGGTGGTTGCTGTCTACCAACCTACTACCTGTTTTAAATATCCTATGTTAATAATGACTCTCGTGACTTCGCATACGGATTCACGCAAGTGAGAGAGAGGTGGGGGTGAGGGAGGCGCACTCGTCTAGTTCTGTTCGAGACGTAGACACAGTTCTGGCAATGTCCTGGGTTGTCTTAACATACATCAATTACATTCTAGTCTCCTGGCGCTACTCTTTGAATGACCACTGCTTACTCCGCTTCCTCAACTAGACCGTTTCACCCACAAACAAAAGGAAAAAAAAAATGTTTTCTAACGTTCCTATGGCTCAGTTGCCTGTTTACCTTTCATCTGTGGACCCTTGTCCTTGGTCCCATCTAACTTATCTCGCTCCTGCCCATTCTTAGGATTTTTTTTTTATGTACTAATCATGTGTCCCTCTTCTCCAGAGTCGTCAGTTAAAGTTCCTCGAATCTGGTTGTTAGTTGACTGGTGTGGGTCGCATCCTGGGACAAAATGACCTAATTTTCCCGAAATGCTCAGCATAATAAGCGGCTTTCTATACAGTAGTGTGTCATTGATGTCAGCTAGGCCTGTATACCTTCTATATGTACTTGTAGAAATGAAGATATTACTATTATTATTATGTATCGGGACTAATTTCGGGACTAATTTTGTTGCAAACTTTTGGACCTTTTCTACTCTTTTTAATATGCAGAATAAATGAGCGTTCCAAGCTGGGGCGGCACATTCCTTGATGGATCTCAATATGGCGTAGGTAGCGTCTTTTCTTTTTTTACAGTTTGTCGTGATGTAAAGTTCTTTTATTTCTTTAATTTCATTAGATTCTTTTACCCTACTCCAGGCTACAATTTGATTCTAGTCTTCTTTCTCCTCCAATACTCGGTATCTTGCATTTCCTCGGATTAAACACCAAAAAGCAGTTTCTTACAAAATATTTTAGCCTAGTCAGGTCACCCTGGAGCGTTTCTATCCTTCACTTGCAATTTTGATCATAGTAATCGAAAATTCATTTTTTCATGGGTCTGTATTTTAAGTTATTATTATAATCATGGGGCAGCGCAAAAATAGCAACGATCATACAGCAATGGTAATGGATGGTATTCAGGTTTGATTCAAAAAAATATGCTCAATTTCTTTAATCAATTGCCATTCATCAACACTCAAGATATCCCCATTGAAGGATATACTTTATAAGCGAATAACATCATGTAAGGACTATAATGGAAATAAGGCCCCTGTTTGAATTTTTTTGAGGTTATCATAAGTAACATACACGTTAAACTATGTATGACAATTGCACTTGTGTATGAGGGTTTCGGGGGTCATCCCTCCCGCTGCCCGGTCTGTGACCAGGCCTCGTGGTGGATCAGGGCCTGATCAACCAGACTGTTACTGTAGGCCGCACGTAAACCAGCATACGAACCACAGTCCGGCTGATTAGGCACTGACTTTAGGTACCTCAGTAAACTTATCAGCTTTCATGTATGAAAAACAATAGTGCTTGTGTATATATACAATGGCAGAAGATTGGTAGTGTTGATCTTACTGTTCACCTACCTTCGTGAGGCCCTACCTTGCCCTGCCCTGCCCTGCCCTGCCCTGCCCTGCCCGATCGTACCACATCCAGGTTTTGCTGCGCTACAAGTACAGCAATTATCACAAAAAAATATTTCTATAACTTCTCCCGCGAAAATTTACTTGACAGGCTTGTCGTTAAAATAATCCATTTTATATCTCCATATTTGTAACGAATAGTGACCGTGCAATACTATCCCAACATTTTTGATATTAATCTTGTAACCGACAACAAATCTACACCAAATGCGGGTGGCATCGTTGGCGGGCATTTTAAATTCGCGATTGTCGGTTTGGTGTTAAATATTAAAACGTATATGTCAGGGCGGGTAATTTCTCTGGTAGGTGTGCGGAGATTAATATTGCCGTGCCTGCACAAGGAAAAAAAAAAACACCTGCCCAGGACACGAGCCGATGGGTATTTCTCAGTAAACGGTTTAAATCGAAAGAGGGGTAGGATGTCGTCCTGGCTATCTGGGAACCTCTTAATGAGTATCAGGGGGGTTTTTTTCTTCATTCGGAAAAAAAATCGCACATCGTTGCTTGCCCCTGCCGTGTAAATTTCTGCCGCAGTTGTCATCGAATTGTTCTGTTACTGGAGAGTCAATGCTATGGTAGTTGATGGGATAAGACGAGGGAAGAGGCTGCCGGCCACTCCCCCGGGTAACCCCCACCACCCCTGCCTGCTTCAGATGCCATGTACTTCATCTGCCATCAGTTATATCAATGCTAAATTAAACAGAACTCTTAGTAAAGCTTCTTTTAAACTTTATGAGGGCTATTTGCATATATAGTTTCTGGTTTATTTAGTTCGTGTACATCGTTTTAAATTTTTGTTTCTATCGTTTGCTTGACTATTGGGTCTCGGAAGTTAAATAATATTTCATACAGTGAAATATTAAAAGCTGTATTTACAATATGCGTATAAGTGACTGGTGAAATTTGTTTAAATAATTCTTTGAAATACTATATTACTAAACGTTTTACGGCATGCAAATGATATCTAAGAAAACGAGAATTATCGTACTTGCCAGAGTGCTTCAAAGCTCACACGTTATGGTGTACCGGCCATAGTAGCTCCCGAGTCTAAAGGGTGGGCATCACACACGCTTCTTGCTACTTGCCCACCTGTTGCTATAATGAGGTGTAACACTACTTTCTGTGTGGTGATGAAGTGTATGTTGGGGGATGATGCTTTTAGTCCATGAATGAGGGGTGTCTGTGGTAAGAATTGCATGAAGGAAGGTAAGCATCTCATCTCAGGGGGTGGAGTGTCATAAGAGTGCTAGGGCCTGTTTGGTGCATCGTACACGCAAAATGTGTTATCTGGCTTCCATGTGTGTACGGAGGTCACGAGGCGACCACAAGTTGGGGCTGGCTTTTGAGGGTTCGAGTGTAATAGTGGTTAAAGAAATGTCAGCGATTGAAAATAGGTAATAGTTCGAAAAGCACATTTGGGTAAGATTTGTCAAGATTTCTGATTGTAAGAAAATTTGATGTGATCCCGCATTAAGTGACGAGTGTCTTAGTTTTGATAAGAAAAGATAAATAAATTTTGAAAATAACAGAAATTAATGTGTGTCAGGTGTAAGCTAGTGTCAGTTGCATAACAAGTGTCGGGTAGGTAACCTAGCCCCGGGGCACATGTGCAATAACAACGAATTTTGGAATAACAAAAGACCCAAGAAACTAGTATTGCACAGGTGAGTGTCGAGATAATTGCTGCGTACGAATGCGCTGGAGTGCCACGTGGGAAGACTCTTGGTAATGAAACGATTTCTTGTGTGAAGCCCCGGGCAGTTCGTAGACACTGCACTGTAGAGAAACTGCAGTGGGAAGAAGCCTGCAGTGTAAGACTGCGTGTATAGCAAGGGTGAAGGACTATGGCCGCTGATCTGCAGAAGGACCTCCCTCATCCCTGGAGCTTCGCTGTCACTCGAGACGGACGGTTTCTTCTTTATTAAGTATGAACACTAGATTGTTGATTCCAATCCCAGTGTGTGTGGGGTGTGATGTGTATAAAAATTTTTGTTTATCATTTCCAACATTAAATAAGCTACTTTTTTTTGTCTTGCACTAATAAACAACATCTGTATTGGGCAACAAATTTTTTCATGTGCTTTAGGAATATGAATTGCATTAAACACATTTACGCAAGTCCTGGTGACAGGATCTGAACAGTCTGGCAATAATTGGCGTTACAATAAAAATAAAATTATTTACAGAATTAAAATAGAGATGTGGCGTATATAATAGATTTGATCAAGAACAATAAGTGAGCCATACTTACAGAAGTGTTTAGCTATATCAAGTAAAACAGACTATTTTTATTGATTATTTATTATGAAACTACGTGTCATTCAGTGTGAATGTGTATACCATTATTTCCGTAAAACAATTACAATGACGTGTACAAAATTTTAACACTATTAAAATAATTAATAGTTGGCGTTATATTTTATCGCTGACATTCACACCGCACCATATATGCCATTCTCATCGTCACCCTTCAAAATGCATGCGTTTCAAGCGTGAAGAAGCTACTACCTGTTACGATTGCCTTATGAATCAAGTGTGACGACTATGTAGGCCTTCGGGCCGCTAGCAGCAGTAGCCTGTTTGACCAGGCAGTCAATAAGTCTAATATCAGGCCGGACTACTAGGGCAGAACCCTCGAAGCCAGGCGCAGGAAGACTCGAGCTCAGTAAAGGCGTTCTTTTTTATTCATTTGACACCAAGTAAACTAATGGGTTTGACCCTTAATGTCGGTAAACGTATGGTAAGGTTGAGCTAACTGACCGCAAAAAACTTTGTTGCTTTTCGTGAATATAATGATAATATGTGCGGGAACTCGTGAACCCTGACTGCTTCCAGTAGTAGTCTCAAGTTTTTTCTTCCCATGAATCATAAAATTCGAAATACCTTGGCTGGGCATTTAACAGGTTACTCAAAAAATGGAAATGGAAACAAGACGACGCAGGACTTGTCCGATAAATTAGCCTAATCATGGGACAAAAATATCTAAAACCAACGGTGTCTTGTTTCCAATTCCAGTTTCCGCATTAGTTGTGAATTGTTTCCTATACAAGACTACAAGAAAGCAAACACGAATACACATCTTATGCTCCCGTAAGCCCAAAGAATAAACGAACTATTTTGGCTTCAGCAGAAGCAATTATTGGACAGATGTTACCTTGCTTTTTGCTTCACGTGGGTCTCGTCTCGAGAAAAATAAAAAATAAGTTTAGCGAAAGAAAGAAGCTTCATACGCTCAGTTGATGTGTTTATGGTATTGTATGGGTTGTTTTACAATTAGGTCTAGACCTTGATCCCGAGGAAGCTCTCGGTCTTATAGGGAGACCTCAGTCACAGGAAGATCTCGATCTCGGGTTTCTGTCAGGCTTAAACTACGTGTTCCCAAATCAGTCTTTTGTTTCACCGCCCGTGAACCTCTCAGACTATCACAATAACCCAAGAAAGTCAAGCAGTGACTTATTTCTTTTGGGGGGTTGTCTCTCCTGTAATCCGACTCACAGTTGATTAATTCCTAGATATCTGTTTATTTCTAGATTAACAGGGCAGAGCAGATATTGGTACCATATGAGATGGCAGAACCTTTGTTTTCTGTGGGGTCCATGTAAGTATATTAGGGGTGATAACGTTTTCGTGATAGCATACGTAATTTTATAGTTATTAAACTTTGGTGTTGTCTCTTATTTGGATCTGGTGGCCTAGTTGTTTTTTCTTGCCTCAGAAAATGGTCGTGGATGAGATATGAAGGGACTAGATGATGAAAGCAAGATTTTATTGGGACGTTTCCATGTTATAATTTTCCGGAACTGACAACAAAATTTTGTTCTGCAACGTATCTTTTTCTTCTCTTGTCAGCAGTACATCATTTGGATTAAACTGAACAGAAGCCTCGAACCCCACACGCACGTACTCTTGTGCCCCAGAGAAAAGGTCTCGCTTCCTTTCCTTCCCCTTCCTGACATACATACAAATTTAAACGTGAGCGATTTTTGCAAAGATTCTGATGAATTGTAAACACACACAGACAAAATTTAATACTTTTCGAATCTCGTTAATGACGTAAATTCATTATACTCTTAAGCGCCCCCTTAAGGAATTCACAAAAATGCACTTTTTATGTTAAACAAGATCATGCTTTCCAGGTACACGAGTCTTTAAATTTTTTATATACCTTTCATTACTTCTAGAAATAATCGTCTCTGCGGTCAGATTTTGTTCGGTTTCTTTGGCGGCTTGAACAGTCAGGTTTTTGGGTAATTCCCCTCATTAAGGATTTGCTTGCCTTCACGTATATTCCTTGATAGGCCATCATGTGACAGTAAATGAAAAATTTAAAAATTCTGTCTTGGTACGAAATATATTTGAAGGTGCGTAGCAGATGAACCAGTAATCAAATACCTGACATCTTCATTGCCCAACCGAAGACCCCCAGCTCAGGATGACAGATTTTACATATACCATACATTGCTGGTATACCAACTTAAAATCTAAATCAAAGTAAACCTTAAACCCAGTAAAGGTAACTTTAAAACCCAGTAAAGGTAACTTTAAAACCCAGTAAAGGTAACTTTAAAACCCAGTAAAGGTAACTTTAAAACCCAGTAAGGTAACTTAAAACCCAGTAAAGGTAACTTTAAAACCCAGTAAAGGTAACCTTAAAACCCAGTAAAGGTAACCTTAAAATCCAGTTTAAAAGGTAACCCTTTAAAACCCAGTAAAGGTAACCTTAAAATCCAGTAAAGGCAACCTTAAAAGCCAATAAATATAACTTTAAAAATCCAGCAAATGTAACCTTAAAAATTCAGTAAATGTAACCTTAAAAATCCAGTAAATGTAACCTTATAAATCCAGTAAATTTTACCTTAAAAATCCAGTAAATGTTACCCTAAAAATCCAGTAAATGTTACCTTAAAAATCCGTAAATGTAGCCTTAAAAATCCAATGAAGGTAACCTTAAAATCCAGTGAAGGTAACCTTAAAATCCAGTGAAGGTAAACCTTAAAATCCACTAAAGGTAACCTTAAAAATCCAGTATATTTAACCTTAAAATCCAGTACAGGTAATTTTTGGATTCAGCTAAAGTATCATTAGATCAACTGTAGGAGTGGGAAAAATTGAAATTCACTCATTATAGTTTCGAATTAAATCTATAAAATCCTATTAAATCCTATAAAAAATTCTCTGCTACAGGCGTCTTTATTTTCACTTGCCTTTTTTCAGTGGCCTATTTGGAGCGAGCACCTAGAGTATTTTCCAGGTGTAAATAATGTGTTACCTGCTTCCCACGATGTACAGTTGAGGAATTTGATGCGTTACTAAATAATTTAAATGTTTGAATTTAAGTGAGTAGTGAATTTTTTTTCTACGCTAGATGTCTGCATAGCAGTATTCGAGTATGAAAGTATAAGTTAGAAATGTCTTAAAGAATATCATCATTGGCTTGGCATTTCATGAACGTTCTTGTTTTTAAGCCTAACATTTTCCTTGCATAGTTTTCCTCAGGTCTTTTCGTATTCCTCTTACACTGTATAGTACAGTAGTTTTTATTGTGTTTTGTATTCTTTCAGTTAGGTCCTCAAATTTTCAAAGTTTAGTAGCTTTTCATTTTCGCCGTTAACATCTGTGTCCTTGATGGATACCACTCAGATACCCCTCAAAGGAGGTTTCCTTGACGCTGGCGAGGGGCTCTTGGTGTAGGAAATTGGATCTCTGTCCCAGTTCCCTGAAATTTAGCCTAAATAGGTTCCACCCCCCCCCCCACAGGTGCTGTATAATCCTTACGGTTTTAGCGCTCCCCATTATAATAAACAGCACTCAGATTCGAGTATCGTCTGTGAGTCTGATCGCGGTTCTATCCCCGCCCGTGGTATGGTTAGGACATTGTAATTTGTCTGTTTATGCCAGTTATGAGAACGAGAAAAATAACTATTGCTAGTACTGTTTCATGAAGCATAGCTATATTTATAGGGAAGCATCTGACTTGACTTCATAACCTATTTTTGGCTTTGATTTGTTAAAATGTTTAGGATCGTTAGCCTGGGGTGAGCTGACTTTCAGCAGTCACAGCAAAGGAACTCTCTTCAAAAATAAGAAAAAGTTGATCTAAGGAAAAAAAGCTACCTTTCCCTCCTCGAAAAAACCGATTAGCTACCTCCCATTCCCCAGGCGTTATACACCCCTCGAGTTTAGCGTTTCCATGACTTAAAATGGGTAATAACAGCCAAGGAACAACCGAATTAGGTAGGGGGAGGAGAGGGCAAGAGTCAATCTTGTCTAATCAAGATACAACATGTGTCAAAGACCATTCAGAGTGTTGGCACATTTTTGTATGTGTAACGTAGCTGTAAAAAAAATCAAATTAGTCAAAAGTGAAGTTGATGATTGGGAGTGTTTCAAACATTTGTACGTAATTTATTATATAATAATGTTACAGCTAGACTCAAATCAGAGAAAACATTGGAAATAGTCTGTGATTATAGAGTTCAGAGCATGTTCAAAGTCTGGGGCCATTAATAAAAATTATTTTTTTCATCCTAGTGACTGGCTGGGGGGAAATAATTGAAATGGAAAATATCTTTAAAGTAATTATTGAGTCAAGTTTCATTGTATTAATGAATATTAAAATTTTGAGTATACCGCAATATACACGCGACAATTACTTGAAATTCCAGTATATGTATAAAAAGTACCACAGGGAAATTTATTTTTGCACTCCCCAATTTTTTCTAATAAAACGATGGTGAAAAAATAAAGTTTTTGGGGAAAAGCACAATAAATTCTACTAGTGAACAAGTTATCGATTCTTAAATATTTCTGCCATGGGAGTATACCTCACGTGACCACTGACAGCGTACCTGATGAGGGTTTCGGAGGTCAACGCCCCCGCGGCCAGGTCTGGACCAGGGTGGGGATGGGTTAAACAAGGCAGACTTTTTTTTCTGTTTAATCAAGCTTAAAAATTTTTTTGTGTTACTACGAAGACAGACTCAAATTGAGCTTGTACTGGGGCGGTGTATCGCTGGCTGGAGCTTTTTCCCAAAACCCTGACTTAACAAATCTCTACACAGAGAGCCCAAACATTGTCCCAATACAAACTTGTTCTGAGAAAACTTCATGCTTTGTCGGCAGTGTGCAATTTTATTAAACCTGTTTTTTATGACGTTAAGTCATAGACACTTGAAAATTCTTTCGTTCTATTAAAAGAAATATTGAATTTGGTTGCACTTGGGCCCTAACCTGTTCATTGAAATATTTCCTTACGAAAACGGGAGGCATGCAAAGAAAAAATGAAAATCAAGGTACAGAAAGAGCACAGAGTTTAATTCAATAAGCATGAAGGGTCCAAGGCTTTTCAACACATTTGTTTAAAGTATAAGACAAATTTTCAACAAACCCTTAATTGTTTTTTTTAAACCCTTTACAATAAAAAAATAAATTCCCCTTCACTGCTAAAGATCATAGAAATTCAGTCGAGCACCTAAATTTTTGGGAACGCTTGAAGTCTCCCCCATATGTACTCCTTGGAACGTAGTTGAGAAAGATGCATTATAATTTACACCTAGAAAATTCTAGAGGGACTGATACCAGATCTGCACAGAGTTATCACTCTATGAAAGCAAGATGCTGGCAGACGGGAGAATACCCACAATGAAAAGCATGGGTACAATGAATACTCTGAGACAGCTCAGTAAGAGTAGAGACCAAGATTTCTACGCCCTCCATTCATCCATAAGGAGGATTACTAACAGACTCCCCCCCCCCCTAGCTGTCTTCAAGAGGGACCTAGATAGGTTCCTCAAGTCGGTTCTCATCAGCCGGGCTTTGGGGCAAAATGCTGGATTTTGTGCAGGTAGCACAACAGCTTGGTTGATCAAATCGTCCACCGAGAGGTCTGATCTGGAACCAGGCTACGGGTGCGTTAATTCCCAAAACTGTTTTCAGGTAAACTCTCAAGTAAACACTGAAAATCAACTTTGGTCTTATTTTAAATGCTCGATTGTGCGAATTAGACCTGCCTAGCATAGTCCAGCAGGCCTACTCCAGTGTTCATTCTTATGTTCTTGTATTCATTTAGAACCACTAAATCCGTAGGGATCATTTCATGGTAGCTCCAATTCCTAAGATCAAGAGCGTTTCACCAATATCAAGGCACCTCTTACATGGTTGATAGACTTTAAATCTGAGAAATTAACGATGAATCAGATAGGATTGACTCGTGTGTCTGTTATAACCTAAGAACTCTTCAAGAAGGGAAGGGGAGTGCATGCTGGTGAAGACTTTTGATCCAAGGAAGTTGAATTATAAATTTCCTTCACTGGGTCAAACTTAACTTTATTCCAGTCTTCAGGTGCTGCATGATCTCTATGAGTTCGTGCTTCCAAATGAATAAATGATAACTTCGAGATTGGACCCCTCAAGGAAGGTTCCTGATGTTGTTGAGGGGCTCTTGAAATTTAGGGAATTTGGGTCTGGTCTCCAGTTCCCCGAATTAAGCCTGAATGCCTTCCACATCCCCCCCAGACGTTGTATAATCCTCCGGGTTTAGCGCTTCCCCCTTGATTATAATAATAATAATAATAATAATTCGAGATTGGAAGTGTAAATAAATAAGTTTCATGTGATTTTTTTTTATCTTCATCGCAGTTCTTTTCTGGTCAGATAATTTAAGATATGTAACAGTCGTGATGGCTGGCCACATTTCTGGAACCTGGTTTCCTAAGGAAGATATCATCAGTTTACGCCTAACAAATAGTTAATGAAGCTCAGTAAATTTAGCTCCCCTTTAAGTCTTGTTGCTGTATTTTTTTTTTTAACTCGTATGTCACTTAAAGCCTCGTAAAGTCTTCCTTAGTTCTTTTGCCTATTTCTCTGTTTTGTGTAAAAAACTGGATGATATTTTGGTTTTCGATTATTATCGCGATTTGAAAATGGTACATGTCAGAGAAACGCCGTCCAGTTTTTATTTCTAATTTATAGATTATATTTGGATTGTACCAGCCATGACATTACTACGTATATTTTTATTTATAAACTTCAAATAATATCAACAGTTGTGAGCATCAAAGGAGAATTCACAATCAAATTAATTAATATATTTTCCGTGATAAGTAAATATTGATTGATATTTTTACATGTATGTCATGGCAACATTGCCTGATGAGTTTTTAAGGACTTGCCCTTGCATGGCATGGCATGCAAGGGCAAGTGCTCACTGTTACAGTATTTGGGAGTCAATGTATTTTTGGCTTCTGAGTCAATGTTGCGGGCCTAGAGAAACTGGAAAATACAAGTTTACTGTCCTCGAAATCGTTATGTTATCGGGTTAGTGATTATCCGACAACCTGTTTGTTGAATTAGTAGTTTACAAATACGTACCCAGCCTAATGAGGTATATACATCTTCACAATACATGCAGTTTACTTAGAGAAACCTTTTTAGGTAAAATGCTTGTATAGTGGAGAAAAATGTCCGGTAGTATATATATCACACCGGGCTGGGTATTTGTTAGTCAGTTACCTGGAGGTTATTCCGGGGATCAACGCCCCCGCGGCCCGGTCCACGACCAGGCCTCCCGATGGATCAGGGCCTGATCAACTAGGCTGTTACTGCTGGCCGCACGCAGTCCGACGTACGAGCCACAGCCCGGCTGATCCGGCACTGACTTTAGGTATCTGTCCAGCTCTCTGTCAGTCTGGTTCTCACTACAAACTGGTTGTCGGATCACAAATATAGCAATTCTGAGAAGAAGTGGGAACCTTCTTACATTGCCGATTAAGCAGGTACTTTTGGCATTCCTTAGTGTGTGGATTAAGTAGGTACTTAATGCATATATTCCTAAGAGTGTGGTTCCATTCTAGCAGATACTGCTGGTGTCCTATAGATTATGGGTTAAACAGATACTACTGGTGTTCATAAGAGTATATTAAGCTGTTGGCGCCCCTGAGTGTAGGGGATCAAGCAGGTACACACTTCTGGCGTGCCAGAGTGCGTATCAAGCTGTGCCTGAGAGTTTGAATCCAGCAGGTACTCACTGCTCTGCCGAAAGTATGGAGCAAGAGATTGTAATCAAGCAGGTAATATACTGTTGGGTTTGGCCTGAGAGTAGATAAAGCAGGTACATATTTTTGGGGTGTGTTTAAATGCCCATCATACAGGTACGCAGTAATGGTGAGTCGCCATGTTTAGGACTTATGTACACTATTTTTTATTATTATTGTTGGGAGGTCTGCAATTCCTTCAATAAAGAGCCCTTCACCAAAATCAAAGTGGGGCCCCGTGAAGGGGTCGAGTGAGAAAGGAGGCTTGTGTGAGTGTGGGTTTGAGGATGCCGGTTTAAGGGGGGAAAAATCTTGCCATCCCCGTCTCCCCTTTCCCCACTGTTTGCCACACCTTGCTACCCTCTGAACCCTTTAAACCTCTAACCCCTCACCAGGACGACAAACAACGTGCTTGTTTTTATTAGTCCATTGTGTTAACTGTAGCCCATCGAGATATTACAAACAGTCACATGGTACTGATCTCTGATAGGGTTGAAAGGATTGCATGTTAGGAAAATGGATCTGAAACATTTTCTTCAGAGTAAATTTTTTGAACTATGTAACAAAAATTTTCTTTACCCTTCTAAGAATTATTGAAAATGAAGGGAGGGTTTTTAATTGAGGTTGACTTTTGGCACCAATGTCTGCGGTTTAAAATAAATGTAGGGTTGAAGCTGGCAACAAGGGTGATTTTCACCTACCTGAATGGGCGTGAGCCTCAGTTGACATCTGGCAGGTATCGTGTGTGGATGCTAGTAGCTGCTGCTCGTGCCTGTCCACTCGCTCTTTTCTTGGACCTTTTAATTAAGACCTGTTGGGGTACCTTCTGAGTGACGAGCATGATATACAGGTATATGGAGGAGGAAGAACCTTGTGTACTCAGTTGTGTCTGCAAGGGTCGATTCATAGCTCTGACCCCGCCTGGCTTTACTATTCCTGGCTTGCAAATGCCAGACCATACCTTCTCTTGAAAAATGGATTGTTTACCCCGACACCTCTTTGTCTAGTTCATTTCACTCGCACTATGAATGTTTATTCCGTGATAAGCTGGGGCACACATGGGGGCTGGGGCGCTTCCGATATAACTAATGTTGAATTTTTGTTGACGAAAAAGGAATTTGGGGAACATTAATTACTTTCCCCCCTTGTTTAAACAGGTTAGGCCTCCAGTATATGTTTGTGATGTTTAACGGTTCGAGGATCCTCATCCTCGCGACTCTGTTTCATACCAGGTCTCATAAATTGGATTGGTTTTAAGAGCTATTAAAAAAAGTATGTGTATACTGACCGAAATAGAAGTTTGTTCAACGTACCTGTTCATCTTAGAAGTTTGTTCAACGTACCTGTCATCTTAGAAGTTTGTTCAACGTACCTGTCATCTTGCATGTTTCATGAGGACAAGACCAGCAATCATGTCAGAGGGCAAAACATTTACAGACTTCGATTTCTCACTCATGACAATAGTATTCTTCCAGGATGGTTGCTGTCTACTATCTTAATTAATAACTTAGGGCTGTCTAAACCACCCCTTAATGCTGGTGAGGGACTCTTGTTCCTAAGACTTGGAGCTAGCCTTTAGGATCGAATCTCTACCTTCCCTTCCAAGACACTATATGACCACTACCGGATTTGGCGTACCTCCCTCGTCTTCTCCCCCCCCCCTCACCCTATGAATGTAATATTAACCCTTTGAGGGTCGACAGGCCCTCTCCGAAACTCGTTCTCAGGGTCGGCCAAATTTCAAAAAAAAAAAAATTATTTTTTCTTATGAAAAAATAGAGTTTTTTTTTCTAAACATTATAGGATAAACAAAAAAATTTTACCATCAATACTTACGGAGATATGGATGCATGAAGTTTGCAGAACATGAGCCGCGTATGGCAACAGCGGCGACTGCCGCTCACCGGTAAACTTTGATTTACTTGTATTTGAAGGTTTGTTGTTTTTTTCACTATTTTATTTTTTCACATAACTTATGTGGCCTATGAGACCAAAGTAAGGTGCAATGTACATATATACACTCGTTGTATACAACACAATAAGCACACAAACATAATTATCATATATTTGTTTACAAAACTTGTTTACAAAAACAAACAATACAAAACATGTTTATTATTATTGTTCTATAATATATATACCAATATACAGTCACTGAACATATTCCTATTAGTTCTGCAGCTTGTGGAACTCTGAAACATGGTGTCATACACAATGGTGTTTTATCTTTCTCCCTCATTCTATCTCTTTCAATCTGTCTCTCTCTTTCTATCTGTCTGTCTATCTCTGTCTCACAGGTACACATAAATACAAGTATACATAGTATAAATTACCTAGGATAACCCAAGAAATCCAGACAAAGTGCTATACTCTGCTTGAAGATGTGAGTAAAAGTGATGACACAGTCTTGTGGCTCTCTGAGACAGAGAGCTAGACGGATAGACAGATAGACAGGGAGCTTGACAGACAGACAAATAGACAGACAGAAATGTTAGTGTACCAGTACCAGTGTACTAGTGTTCCACCCTCCTCCTCCTCTTCTTCCTCTTCCTCCTCTTCCCCCTACTCTTCCTCCTCTTCCTCTTCCTCCTACTCTTCCTCTTCCTCCTCCTCCTCTTCCTCCTCCTCCTCTTCTTCCTCTTCCTCTTCCTCCTCCTCCTCTTCTTCCTCTTCCTCCTACTCTCTTCCTCCTCCTCCTCTTCTTCCTCTTCCTCCTCTTCCCCCTAATCTTCCTCCTACTATTCCTCTTCCTCCTCCTCTTCCTCTTATTCCTCTTCCTCCTACTCTTCCTCCTCCTCCTCTTCTTCCTCTTCCCCCTACTCTTCCTCCTCCTCCTAGTCCATAGTGTAAATTACAAGGAGTCAGCAGCTGTCAAAGTGACATATTGGCTCATTACTCTTTCCCCCTCCGGCCTGTCAAAACAAAGGGGTCGGATGCTGCTTCCCCTCCTCCATTCTATCTAATTATCTTTCTCCCTCATTCTATCTGTCTGTCTATCTCTGTCTCACAGGTACGCATAAATACAAGTATACATAGTATAAATTACCTAGGATAACCCAAGAAACCCAGACAAAGTGGCTATACTCTGCTTGAAGATGTGAGTAAAAGTGATGACGCAGTCTTGTGGCTCTCTGAGACAGAGAGCTAGATGGATAGACAGGGAGCTTGACAGACAGGCAAATAGACAGACAGAAATGTTAGTTATACCAGCAAAATCAAGGGAGGGAGATGTTCATCTCATCTTTTGGCATCAGCTCTACCCTCATTTTTCCCTCATCAAACGTCAGCACTTATCAGATGTTATCTCCCTTAATCTTGTTACTGTCATGGTTGAACATTTATTATTACATATTATTATATATACCTATTATTATTATGTATTATTATTATTATGTATTATTATTATTATGTATTATTATTATTATGTATTATTATTATGTATTATTGTTATCATTACGTATTCTTCTTCTTCCTCCTCCTCCTCCTCTTCCTCCTCCTCCTCCTCCTCCTCCTCCTCCTTCCTCCTCCTCCTCCTCTTCCTCTTCCTCCTCCTCCTCCTCCTCCTCCTCCTCCATCCTCCCCTCCTCCTCTGGCCTCCTCCTCCTCTTGCCTCCTCCTCCTCTGCCTCCTCCTCCTCCTCCATTCTTGGAACAAGTTTGAAGAGCTTGTAGTTCATAATCACTATCATTATCATCACCAATGCTCACATCTGAGTCTGGGATTTTGGAAAATAGGAGTTTCCTCTTTGATTCTGGTACAAACTGAACGACGGCCCAGCACCAGAGTGGAAGGCTGTGGGTTGTCTGGGTTTTCCTCACTATTACCCATATTATGGTCATTAGTTTCGGTCAAAACCTCACCAGAACCTTGAAACTCATCTTCACTGTCACTTCCATCTGTATTAGAACTGTCACTGGTGGAACAAAGTGTCCCAATTCGCCGAGGAGTGAGGAACTTCTTACCGCAGGGCACGGTGGAAATTGTGTACTATGATGGCATTCCCACAATGCACCACTGGGTCCCAGATTTTTTTCCTACTGCGCACACCCACCACACAGACCCATTCTCTCACATCTAGGCTTATCAGCCTTTTCCTGCGAGATTTGAGGCCGCTAGAATTTATGCGTACTAGTACGTCAAAAACCCCTACGCGTAAGACGTACTAGTACGACCAAAACCCTCAAAGGGTTAATGTAATAATTTGCACTGACACTTTAATGATCGGAATGAGGCGTTAGCGATTTAGTTTGTTCATGGGATCTGGAGTTACTATTACAAATAGAATGAGATAAAATACCTCCAGTTTACATAACATTTTAAAACCTGTCTTTGTGGCAAGCCGGTGGGGATCCAAATAAAGTGAACCAGATTCATTTTGTGCGCTGTTCGATCCAGTGAAGATATCCATATATTCCATAACCTCAGTACCCAGATCATCCATGCACACGCTGAGAAACGTGCGAAGTGTGGCATAAATTGATAATGAAGGGAATGAGAAGAGACATCAGCAAGTCATCATACAGAAACTAATATGCATTTTTTTTATTAAAAATGGTGTATTAGGATATTCCACAAAGACTAAACTTGAAGCCCCTCAAAAGTTGCATTATTATCAGCTTGGAAAGGATGAAGCTAGTCAGATAGGATACTCGGAAATTATCAGAAGAAAATCAGTACTTCATTTTTTTCAGTTTTCAGTAAAGTAAACTGGGATCTACGCAGGCAAACATCAGTCCAAACTATTCTCCAATTAAGATTGACCATGATGGAGAGAAATGGTATAAAATTCCGACACAAATACAGGATAATGCGAACCGTTGAACCGTTACTGACAACGTTTCGCCCACACGGTAGGCTTTATAAAGTCATGTAACCTTTACACCATTAGACAAGAATAATCTCTAAAGCAGGGAATAAAGTACTCTCAACATATACACACCTCCTCTCAGTGTATATGTGCTGAGCATATATACACCTCTCGATGTATATATCCTATGTAATTGTTACTTTTTGTGCAGTGATTTATTTTTATGCTGTGTAAATTTACGATTAAAGTTTGTGTTAATTCATGATTTTCAAATATTGAATGTGGGGGCAAAATGTTTTTTTTTTTTAATAACGGTGTAAGTAAACCTAGGGTTCAAAAAAATGTGAACACACACTAGGACATATTTATTAGATTTTTTGGTCCTGGGACCATGATCACCTGTCTTAGTGTTTGCTCACATGTCTTAAAAAAAAAAACTTGTCGGTATCTGTCACTAAGGTTTACACCAGTAAATTGAGATTGAAATTTTATTGAACCTTCCCTCCCCCAAAGACGGCACAGCAGCAATAAAATGATAAGTGAATTTATATTACAAATTTAATTGAAGATTGAGACACTTATGCAACATATGGGAATCATTATTCAGGAAACGTTTCGCCACACAGTGGCTTCATCAGTCCAGTACAAAGTAGAAAGGTGTAAGGAGAGGAGTAGTTTGAGGTAATCAGCCCCTCAGCCTGGAGTCGATGTGTTCAGTTCATCAGTCTTGTAGAATGTACAGCATAGGGCCGTAGACGTGGCTAATATACTGTAGTCAGGTGAGGCAAAGCAGGAGGAGGCAGGGTCATAGTGGTACCATCCACTAATCGAAGTAGGTCTTCGTCCAAAGGTTGGACAAGTGTTGAAGAATTCTTTGTAACAAGATCCCATGATGCTGCAGTGTCTGACAGTTGTGATGAAGCCACTGTGTGGCGAAACTCATCAGTCCAATACACTACTTCGACTAGTGGATGGTACCACTATGACCCCGCCTCCTGCTTTGCTTCACCTGACTAGAGTATAGCCACGTCTACGGCCCTATGCTGTACATTCTACAAGACTGATGGACTGAACACATCGATTCCAGGCTAAGGGACTGATTACCTCAAACTCCTCCTCTCCTTACACCTATCTACTTAGTACTGGACTGATGAAGCCAGTGTATGGCGAAACGTTTCCTGAATAAAGATTCCCATATGTTGCATAAGTGTCTCAGTCTTCAACTTGTCGGTTTTTCAAACCATTCATCACAAATTTAATTGTTATAACGGTGGAAAAAAAGCCAAGGTGATAAAATGTCAAGTAAAAGCCATTGTTTAGTGATGCATCCGGAAGAATAGTAACCTGGAAGTCTCATGTCAAGATACTTAGTGAAAACATTTGCTCCCTTACTCCCTCAAAACCCAAGGAATTTAGACAGCTAGTCCAACCAATATTTCTTGTCCCATTTAACCAAACTTATCATGGCCTCAATACCTTCCTCACCCCATCTCTACCCACCACCAGCCATACCTTTCCTGCCCACTACCTACCACACTCGTAAATAATAATGATAATAATAATATATTTACTAAAAGTCATGTAAAAGGTATACAGGCCTAGTGACTCAAGACATAATACTGTATAGAAAGCCCTTGTTTGCTCAGCTTTCGGGCAATAAGGTCAGTGCCCCGGGATGCGACCCAACCAGTGACCATTCCCATGTACCCATTTTAGTAAGGACATAGCACGGTGTTTCTACTCTGGCTGGGATCGAGCTCAGGCCCCGCCGTTTTAAGCGAGAGAAACCACCGGCCCCAGAGCCCAGGTTCATCCACCACTTCCACACTCTTTTAAACCCACAATATACCCCTTTTTTCCCCCACCACTACCACCCCTTTCTACCCCCCATCTACCACACCATTTTGGTCACAGCTTACCAAGTCCCCCTACTCATCGCCCATCACCCCCTTTTCCCCCCCTCTGGGTTTAGCAAAACATACACCCCCCCTAGCCCCCCCTAGCTTCCCAAGTCCCCTATCTGCCCATCACCCCCTTCCCCCCCTTGGGTATTAGCTAAACACACTCCCCCTAGCCCTCTTCCACAGTATTTGACTTCCCCCCTTTCATCCTGACCCCCCAACCCCCCGGGCCCGCCCATCGCCCCTCCCCTCGAAATTGTTTATGGGGACGGTGGGTATGTTTTTGTGTTGCAGTGAGGGGCCGAGGCCACCTGGCTCCCCCGTAAACCTGTAAAACCTCCCATCCCCGGGACACCGCCCCCTTCCCGGAAGTCACATGCCCAACCTTCCCTCCTCTTCTGTTTTATTATTTTTTTACTTTCTTTTCTTTCTTAGAAATTTTTTATGCATTTTTTTTGTATCCCTAATGGGTGGCTCCTTTTAAAATGGTTTTCCCGAATTTTTTTTTTTTTTTTTTCAAGGGTTTTTGTTTTCAAATTTAGAACCCTTATTTCCCCCCCCCTTTTTTAAAATTGACTTGCATGGTACCTGGAGTTACCCGGGATATTCCCGGGGGGCACACCCCCCCCGGCCCTCCACCGGGCCCCCCGGTGGATCGGGGCCCGTCAACCAGGGTTACTGTGGCCGCAAAATAGTAGAACGTACGAACCACAGCCCGGCTGCCCCGGGACTAACTTTGGTATCTGTCCCCGCTCCCCCTTGAAGGGGCCCAAAAGGGCCCCATTGGTAATTTTTCAGCATAGTTGCTGATCCCTGTATTCCCAGTATTTTTATAGAAAAGCATATTGTTCATCCCCGTGCTTTAGACACGAATCCTCAGGCCCTTTGGTTTGTGTGACGTCATAGGGATACACATGGGCATGTCCCCCTGCCCGGGGCTCCTGGGGGGAGATACAAGACGTGAACAGGCTTGGCACGGGGTCCATCTCCATTCAGTCTGACAATATTTTTAAACCCCCAAAATGTGTTACTTTAACCCAGTATCTCCATTTAAGAACCCTTTTGATAAATGGTACGGGTGACCTTAATTTTGACGATTACAGCGATTTCTGGGGATAAGTTGTC
>NC_069402.1:73433898-73511159 GCF_026875155.1 Cherax quadricarinatus
GGTGTTTTACCCCCCCTTTAGCGCGCCGTGAAAGTTCTCTGTACTTTTTCTAGGTCGGCAATTTCACCTGCCTTGAAAGGTGCTGTTAGAGTGCACAAATATTCACCTAGATAGAACAAGTGACCGAAGAGTGTCATCAGGGGCTTCCCCTCCCTATTTTTTTGAAGGTTCTCATTACCATCTGTCATTTTCTACAATCAATTGATACAATGTTAGGGCCCTTGAAGTGAGATCCTCCGACTAATCACCCCAGGCTTTGACGTTGGGTTCGCTCTATTTTGGGGCCAGAATTTTTTTGTACTTGATGAAGATTTAATTTCCTCATGTTTACCATACTGAGTAATTTAAAAATTTTCTCATCGTTAAACTTCATATTTTTTTCTTGCACCCCACTGAAAGATTGTTTTGGTCCGCCGGAGCCTTGCAGTGTTGCAATGGCCCAGGGGACATAAACCAAATTTAGGGGGGAAGCACATAATGGGTTCAGGACAAGGCCGCCTAAATGATCACAAGGAGTCAAAAAAACTTCTCAACCAGTTATTTATACACCTCAGCCGCCATTTCTTCACCATCGCTTTTTTTTCCCGGCGATAAAACGTAAAGGGGGAAAACGTCCTTTTTGGGAGAATACATATCAGATCGTTGCCCTTTGGGGGGAAATTTTAATTGGGCAAACACTGATTTTGCTGGCCCCCCCCACTTGCGCCACATGGAAGAGCTTTCGCAGGGGTTTTAAATTAAAAGCAGGGTTTGGTGGCTCTCACAGTCTTGAGTCCTCCTTCCCAGCCCCCATCGAAATAAATAAAAAGACACATGTGCAACACTTGGGTACCCATACTGTGGAGACGTTTACACCAACCAATGGCTTATTTAATCTAACAGAGAATAATCCAAGGGGACAAAGTAGTAGTTTGGCGAAAACGTCTCCACAATAAAGATAACCAAGGGGTACACATGGGTGTTATTCATTTACTTGTCGGTTTTATAAGCCATTAATATAATATACTTGTCTGGCATAACATCTTGGAATTTTGTTACAGAGAATTCTCTCTCTCAATGCTTGCCTAATTTACTGGCATGCCCTACCTCTACCTTTGACGTAGTCTTCGAAATGTTACACATCTACCGTGTTCAGTATAGAAGTCAACATCCTTACTCTAGATTCAACCAGACTAAACACTTCCTTGCAGTGCTAAGGGACAGATCACCTCAGTTCGGTTATAAATGGGGTGAAAACCACATACTAGTTGGATACCTATAATGGTCCTTATTATTTATTATTACTTACTATCTTGATAAAATTGTTGCTGTAGCTTAAGGCAAATTAGGAATTAATTATTAACGTAACCTTTCGGCTACTCTTTTTCAGATTGTTGTTCACAAGTATCCACAGGTATCTCACATACCGAGTTCGCGCCCCGGCACGGGTGGAAACTTTGGGCATCTTTCCTTACACCTACTGCTCCACTTTATCTAACAGTAAGTTGATACCTGGGTATTAGCCTACTGTTGTGGGTCGCATCCTGGGAGACAAGATTAAAAGTCCCAATGGAAATAAGATACAGTCCCTGATGGCGAACTGACTTTATTGAGTTATCCTGGATGAATAACCCTCTGGGTTAAAAATTTGAATAAAAATCTTTATTTTTTCATGTCTGTCTTTAAAAGAGTTATAGTTAACGTTTCTCACGTTTTCTTTTATAACAATTTTAAATCATAAAACATTTCAATGGGAAACATCTGTATTTTCTGTAACTGCTTCGACAAATATTAGAAAAGATTTGGTTCGGATTTTTAACCCTAGAGTTAGCCAGTAGCCACCCAGGATAACCCAGAAAAAAGCAGTGCGTCATCGAGGGACTGTATGTCTTATTTCCATTGGGATCCTCAATCTTGTTCCCCAGGATGCGACACACACCAGTCGACTTTTATAGCATCTTATAATCATAGCACTGCAAAAACTCATATAGTCTTTAATTTAGAACTGTGCATATATTATTCAACTATCAACTGTAAACAACTTAGGTTAGCTTTAGTGCAATTACAAGTCACAGTCTGGTGCTACATTATTTTATAATTTTATCTTAATAGTTTATACCCAGTTAATACTCTAGTTCATTCTAGCTTAATAGTCAACACTAAACTCATTATGTTTATTAGTTTTTACACTCTGCCTGACCAACATGCATTAGCTATACGAGTGTCCAAACATCCCCTTATTTTTTTATATTTTATTGAGAGCACATCTTGTACAGACAAAATACATATATATAGTATAACACTGTGGAGAACAATAAGTATATAGATAAATTATCACACATCCCCTTATTACAGATATCAGTACTGGAACTCAACACGCTATATATGATATGAAGAATTACTAATTAACCTAAATGATGAATGATCACGTCGACCCAGATCTAAACCTATATAATCTAACTCCCAATCAAAATTTAATGGAAAGTAACTGCCTCTATTACACAGCATCAGAAGCCAGCACTGTCTTAAATACTGCTAAAATATTACAGTTCTTAATTATAAAATCAGGTCCCTAAGCAAACACTATGATGACCTGGCATTTGGCAGTTGGATATGCTGAATGTTGAAGACAGAGTAAAACAACTGAAGCTAAATCATGTTTATAAAATTGCTCACAAACAATGTCCAGAATATCTTGCTGTCAATTTTGTCAAGGTTGGGAACCAAAGCAATCATAGTACTAGGGGGAGAGAGCACAACTTTGTAGTACCCACAGTCAGTGGCCAGGCTTCAAACACCTTTTATTGTACAGCAATAAAGGAATGGAACAGACTGCCTGCACATGTCAAAGCCAGTCATAGCATGAACCAGTTCAAGAAGAGTGCCAAAAGGTGTCTGATGAATGTAGCTACAGAAAGGGAGGGGAATGATTTTCTATTTTTTAGCTAACATACGTGTAAATTTTACCTTATTCCTAGTAATGACCCTCGTATTGTAGATAGTCTTAATGACCTTGGTGTAGTAGATAGTCTTTTTAGTATGATAATAAGATGTTATCTTCATTGTAGAATAATAAGAAAATATTATAACCTTTATATTATAATAATAAGGTAAAAGGACCCCAATGGAAATAGTCACTCTGTCTGACTTTTTTGGGTTATCCCAGGTTCTCTACACATATGCTGCTATGTATGATAATTCTATGTAACTGTATTTGTGTATACCTGAATAAACTTACTTACCCTAAAGACAACCCTCTCCTGTATTATTCTCACTGAAACCTCGCTTAAGCAGGACATAATAGATATCTGCTCACTACCAGGATACACAGCAGTCCACAAGTGCAGACCATACCAAATTGGGGTGGTATTGCAGTCTATTACTCTAATGAACTATATTGTTATAACACCACTTGCTATAGTGATGAATATGGAGAAAATATTTTTGCAAATTTTACTGTAAAAAAACCTTAAGACTCCTATAACAATCGGTGCCATTTACCGGATGCCACAAACATCCCAAATTTTAGCGATAAATTAAAGACATTAATAACAAACAACCAATTGAACAAGCATCACCTACGCTGTGCCGGAGACTTCAGCATCAACCTTGGCCTAACAAATGACCATTTCGCTTCTTATGACCCGAGTCTTTGGTAAGATGGGTAAGGAAGAAGGATGGGTAAGGATAGAAATATTGGAAAAGGGTGGGAGGGGAAGTGAGGTAGGATATAAAAGGCAAGTGGCCCAACCACTTTGGTGCAATTTAAAGTGTGTTTGTGTGTGTAATAATAGAAAATTCTTGAAGGGGTATAATACTAACCCATCAGAGTCACATAGATATAACAGATATATAGGTACATGACTGAATTATTGGTAGTAGATATACAAGTTGCAATTGCTTTTTTTTTTTTTTTTTTTTTTTTTTTTTTGCGATTGCATAACGAATATTTAAACGGCAAGGCAAGTCGGTAATTGTCTGCAGAACTCCTGAAGAATTACTTGATATGTTAGCGTCTTTCAAGGTGGTGTCCCGCCATAATAAATGTAGCTAGTTTATATCAGTAGATGTAGAAGTAGAAATGTTATACAAGATGTCTCCCTAATTAGGGGCGATAATTTTCTTAGTAGACATAGAAGGGTTCTGGTGTTAGCCAATCATCTTCATCTGCAGGGAGGTTGCTCAAGATCATTGGATGATGGTAATCGTCTTTATGGATGAAGCGACGCACCCTCATTCTTTTGGGTCCTGTGAGGAGTATTAATGATATAGTCAGTGGTACTGTATTTTCAACTTGGAGAGGATGTTCTCTATTTGGTATGTAGAGTTCTTGCATTGCATAGAGTTGTCTCTTCTTCAGCGTATCAAGGCGTACATTTAATGCAGTAATATCCTGTTGTACGTGTAAATCTGCCATTTTGACTGTCTCTCCTCTTGGTACCCGTAATAAAGCGGGGAGCTCTATTCTGGACCCGTTGCAACTGTAGCATGTTGGTCTTTGTTAACGACATTGGGACACAAGGGTATTCGAGTATAGGTCTTATTATCATTTTATACAGATGTTTTTTGACATGTGGAGGGGCTTGATTAAATCTAAAGAGACTGCCAAGACCGGCTTTGGCTATGTTGATCTTTTTATTGACGTGAGATGTTGAGTGGAGCAGCCTGTCTATTTCATATCCCAAGATCTTGTTAGGACTTCTAATAGCTACAGGTGTACCTCTGATGGAGATACCCCCCTTATCTTCGATGGTTGATGCAAAACATCCTATCGTGCTAATCAGGACTTTGTCAGGGTTAGTCGTAATTCTCCATTTCTTTTCCCAACTGGATGTTCAACGAAGTCCAATATTCATTTTTTCTACGGGCTGGAGTTTTGAGACTATGACCGCGGGTTCAATCCCGGCCGGGGTATGGTTTTTTCTACGGCTCTTTCATATTTGTATTTTCCTGTTACAGGAGTTGATGAGACGACATGGATAACATCATCTGCAAATTGCGTTATAACTGTATCATTAAACTCTGGTTGAGGAAGATCATTCACATAAATATTGAATAGAATTGGACTAAAACAAGAACCTTGCGGGACACCAGCTGTCGGTATAAAAGGCTCTGTTGACTTGCCATGAAAGGTAGGAATGATTTTTCTTTGAGTTAAGACGTTACATATAAATCTGAAAAAGGTCCAGTTATGGTCAGGTAGGTCAATAAGTTTGTATATAAGACCATCAAAAGCTTTATGAACATCTCTGGTGGCAATTAGGGCAAGATTGCCCTGATGTTTCAGACTCGCTACAGTATCAAAAATAATATTTACTGCATGATGGGTACCTCTATGTGTCCTAAAGCCAAACTGTTTTTCAGTAAAAAGGTGATTAAACTCCATATAGTAGTTCAGTCTGTTGGAAATGATCTTTTCAAGAACTTTCCCAGTGACTTCAAGTAAGGATATAGGTCTATAGTTCCCTGGTTGATGGATGTCTTTATTGGGTTTAACAAGAAAGATCATCCTAGCAGTCTTAAAAACCACTGGAAAATGTCCTGAGGCCAATATGGCATTAAAGATATTAACCAAAGACTGCTTACAATTTCTGGGTAGAAACTTTATTTGTTTCATTGTTATTCCAGAGAGACCAGGGGCTCTATTTCGCATTCTTCCAATAACTTGACTCATCTCAAGTCGTGTGATAGGTCTACTAAGCGAGTGGGTCTCTTCAAGAGTTGATGTAACGATGGAAGGTAGTGGTTGTAGATCAGCCAAGTTCTCATCTCTCCATTCATTGACCAACTGATAGTGATTATTAAATCGACGACTGTTATTGTGGGAGAGAATTTTCTCCCATACATCACCCATCAAATTAGCCTGGTCCTGTGGATCATCGAGTTTAATCTCAACCTCTTCATCGTCATCATCATCAGTGAAGGTATGAATTAGGTAGCTAGGAGCCTTGTGCTTTGCACCTAAAAGTTGCCGAATCTTACTCCAAAATTTTGCAGGCTCTCGTTTATACTGATTAGCTTTTAGAACTAGCACTTTCCATAAGTCACGTTTGTGATGACTGATCATGTTAATTAATTCTTGCCTCAATCTATATAATGTAGCTACTGGTGGTTGCCGCGTTTGAAGATGCCTTCGACATTCTGTTTGATAATTTCTCATACCGTCTCTAATTTTCCTGGTAGGTTTATATTGTTGGTAGATCTTTGTGGAAGCTAACTGGCAAGTTGCATTAGTAGCATCAATTATTCGATTGTGCAGGGACCTGATCGCGTCGTCAATTGCATTGGAAGGTAGATTTTCCAACGACACAATTTCATCTTCACCCAGAAATGCCCTGAAGGGGTCAAATCCTAGGGTGTTGAGATTGGGTTTAGGAGTTACAGGTATTCTAAATGGAGAAGTTTGTAGTTGTATTATAACAGGGATATGGTCAGATCCTACATTTCCACCAGGAGATACGACAATGAAAGAGGTCACGTCTATGTTTGTCAGGACTATATCTGGTGTCCCTGGCTGAGGACCAATGTACGATTTAAAGAATAGGCCTTGAAATTACAAGTTTCTGGCTGTCATGATATTAAATAGTTGTTTTCCTTTCAAGTCACCCAGTGGATTACCAACTCCACAGTTAAAGAGGGCAGGGTGATGAGCATTAAAATCTCCCGCTAGAATTGTTGGAATATTTCTGCTTAATATCCTATGTAGAGGAATTGACTCTATATATGGTTGTCTCGGGGGAAAATATCCAGTTCCTATCAATAGTTGGCCATGAGACGTCGTCAGTTCTATTGCAAGAATGTTATCTTCTTCAACATGAATATTTCTAAACGCATAGCCTAATTTAACTAAGATGGCTACGCCACTATAGGGTCCTCTCGATTTCTCCACAGTAGAGTAACCACGTAATTTAATATGTTGATCAACTCTCGCAGCTGTCTCATTCAAGAGTATAACATCAGGATTGTAATTATGTAGTTCAACTTCAAGGAGGTAATGGTTATTAAAGAAATGTTGAACATTAAGTTGGAAAATTGTAATCCCCATTATTTCTTGCACTTCGCACGTGTACTGCGGTCTGAACGTCTGCAAGTAAATTCATGTTTGGTATACACACTATCCCTGCTGGACTCGTCAAGGGGAGGAGGGAAATTCTGAGTAGTTGCTTGTGTACTAAAAGTGTCACCATCCTCACTAGAGTTGGTAATATTAACAGGATCATTAGAGTCATCATCAGAAAACTGAGGTGTGATATTCCCAGTTTCAGGAAGCAGAGGATCATGAGAGTTAATGGGAGACTGTGGAGGCTCCAAGGGAAAATTTGGTAGGCCAGGTGAATTACCCTGGGAAAGTTCCTGTTCAACAGGATCAGCTGCAATAGCGGAAGAGTAAGCACCAATCTCTGGGGCATGGTTAGGGTCAGGTATTGACTCATCGGGCTGAGGAGTTGACAACCTGGGTATGCGAGGCGGGTGATCCCTGAGCAAGGGATGAATTAGGCCTATTTGTAGAGGTAGAGTACGGCACATACTTCTTGTTTTGAGAGGGCTGGGCCATAATAACCTTAACATTATCTGGGATAGTAATGGGAGTGATCCCATTAGCCATTAACAAATCATTGAAAATATTAGAGCAGAGTTGAATATGACCACCTGCTATGTCCTTGGCCATCATATACATTAGTTGAGCTCTCGTCATATTCCCGGCTGAGGACCCCTGAGACATGGGAGGTGAGGCTGGACCTTGTGGTTGCGTTTGTATATGTTGTAGGTGAGGGTTAGATTGGGGCACTCCAAGAGGGGCAGAATTCCAAACATTGGAACCGGTGGAAGAGACCTGAGGAGTCCCACTAGATCCAGGCAAAGCTGGAAAGGAAGTCTGGGACATTGTTGGAGGTGCCTGGGGAGTGGTCTTCGAAGAATTGGATAGTTTCTTGGCTTCTAGAATTTTCTGTATTACCTTTTCCTCTCAGGACAGATAGCAGAAACAGCATGGTGTTTTCCATTGCAGAGGACACACTTGGGCTTAGTTTTGTTATGACAATCTTTAAAGGAATGTTGACCAGAGCATATGCTGCAAATCAGTGCTTGGGTACTGCATTTGTTGGTGGTATGACCAAATGCGTAACATTTAAAACATTGTGTAACACTGACAAACCGTTCAAGAGAGATTTGGTCAGGTGTACATCTGGTGCCAAAACATTTGAGACCATTTTGACACACTAGTTTGGCTGCTTCAGGTGAGAGCAGGAACGACGACGTCTTCTCTCCACGGCGGCTGGACGGCGACTCGGTGTACTGTGTATCGTATTTGCAAATGACCAGCCTGTAACCGATTTCATCAACAATATGAAAAACACATTTCTCATACCAACTATAACTAAACCAACCAGGCTGACTGAGACAAGTGCAACCATAATTGATCATACATGGACCAATATGCTAGCCCCCCTTAAATCAGGGATAATCACAGACAACACTGCTGACCACTACCCCACCTTCCTTTTTAACAAAAATTAGTAAACAACCCGGGAAATAAAAATTTAAGTTTTTTTTTAAAATTTAAATAATTCCCAAAAGAAAAGGGTGGGGGAGGGTTTGTTTGGGCCCTACAGAATTCTCCAATGCCTTTGGGTTTATGGGAAGGAGTGGAAGCATATTTCTTAATATATACTTACCCATAAAAAAATTTTTGGCCCCAAAAAAAGCGAAACATTCCCGATTAAAGACTAGGTTGCCCAGGGGGCATTTTAACAGCTTTACAAAGATCAAGGGAAAATTTTTGAACCCTTAATTATGAAAAGCAATTAGACAGGGCTTAATACACAACGATATTTTTTAAAATTGCTATGAATCTTTTTTTTTTTACCAAACTAATAAAGGCAAGCAATTCTACTATTCCAGCAAAATTCCCCCAAAAACATGAGATAAAAAAAAGAAAAAGAAAACACTCAGTTTCGGGGGCACCCACAAAATGAAAAAAAAAACTGGGGGATATTGTCCTAATTTCCCCGAAGGGAAACAATTTGGCCCCTATTGTTTACATTTAAAACAATATAACGGATTTCTAAACCCATAAGATAAAAACCTCTCCAATAAAAATCCCAGGTCCCAAACGTCCGAGCAAGTGATTACTTAGATGGGAAATTTTTCCCAAAAACCTCCTTCAATCTTGCCCCTACCGAGCCCATTGAAGTCCCCCGATTTCAAGTCCCCTTTGAAAAAAAAGCAGGGAACCTTTTCTCGGTCCCACCATTATTTTTACAAGCGGCGGCCAGGGCCCTTTCGCCTGCTTTTTCATTACTCTTTAACAAATCGCTGGGAAAACAGACTTTCCTACACTACTCAGGCAGAAAGGGGTTTTCCCCCAGTACACGGGGGCGTGTTTCCCACGATGTAAAAAAATTTCCCGGGCCAATATAAAACTTCCCGTTGCTATAAAAATCTTCGAAAAACCTCTTGCAAAGAGATTATATTCTTTGAAAAACAGCAAAAAAGTTTTCCAAACCCCCTTTCCAAATTTTGGGGCTCCAGAAAAAAAAAAGCACAAACGAGAAATTTGAAAAAAGGGCTAGACCTGCTTTCCCAGCATTGGAAAAAAATTAAATACCCTTTTAGGACTCTTTATTGACCGAGGAAGCTTTTGATACGAACCAGGGGCCCCTTTCCCTAAACCCTTGACCGTTTGGTATAAGGGGCCCCAAAAGCAATTACATTTTTAAAATCTCCGTATAACCTGTATCAATAGGCTCTATCTTTAAACAAACCATTTTTAAACTGGACTGCCAAAGGGGAAGTGTTTTTGGTCCCCTGTCTTTCCCAATGTATCAAAACGCCTAAAAATCACATTTCTTTGTGGGGGACCCCCCCCCCAAATGTCACCTCCCACCCGATCTTCCCTTTCATTTAAAACACCACGGTTTAACGGGAAAAAAAAAAATCCCAAACCCTGGATGACGGCCTTTAAACCTACCCTAATACTGACATAAACCTATTTTTGTTGGAAACAGAGAAAGGTTTTGCAAAAAACATCATTTTAAACAATACTCTTTTTGCAAAACCTTTCCATGGGGGGGAATTAAAAACCCGCGATCAGAGAGTTCTGATCCCCGGGTTCTTTTCCCTTTCCCCCAGTGGTTTGGGGTTTGTTTAATCGGGGTCATTACGTTTTTCCTGAGTAATGTTGACTCTTTTGCAAACCATAAAAAGGGGGAAAATTCTTTGGGCCTTCACCCTTAACGGGAAAACCCTGAAATTCTCCCCCATACCCAAACACAAAAAAAAAGTATCCAAAGGGTTTGGGAAACCTTTTAAAGATACATTATAAAAACCACAAAACCCCAAAATTACACTAACCTTTCCCCTTTTAAACCTTTTACCTCATTTTGGCTATTTGTGCTGAGGTTAAACCGCGAAATTTCCCCCCTTTAAAGCCAAAAACCCAAAACAAAAGGGGCCGCAGCAAGAATTATCTTGCAATCCTTTTAGCAACACCCCCCACCCCCCCCCCTTCAAAGACCTAAATTTTCCTGTACAAAACCCTTTACACCTACAAAGTGTGAAACCCTTTCTTCTATAAGAAACCTTAAATTTTTTTTAATTTTAGACTTGGTCCGGGGCACTCCCGGAAAGGGACCCAAAGGCCCGGGTAAACCACCTTGGAAAAGACCCGGGCCGGGGATCCCAAAGCGAATAAAAAAAAAAAAAAAAAAATTTTTTAAACCTGAATTTAAAAACTTTCTTGATAGTTGCAAAGGACCCCATAGAAACAATACCGGGAAACAAAAATCTTGACATCCCGCGTGTCCGGCAAAACCCACTACAAAAATTCGTTGTTTTTAAAAGGGCCTAAAATCCCTAACTCCCTCCCTGAAAACTCTGGGAACCCCCAGACCGGGCCACCATTTTAAATTTTTAAACCGTTAAAAAAAATTTTTTAATCTCCCTAAAAACACACCATCCTAGCTAACCAAAAAAAAACCACGAAATTTTCTTTTTTGTTTTAAAAATTAAACCCCCAATTTTTTACTCTCTTTTTTCTCTATTCCACCCTAATTTTTATTTACCCCCCCAAATGACGGGAAACATAAAATTCCTTAATTTAAAAAACCCTATTAAATCAAAAGTTGCCTAAGTTTGCCTAAAAAAACTCTTCCATTATATGAAGTTTAATGAAACAGTGTTTTTTTTGCCAAGGCAAACCCCAACCCCCATTACAAAAATTTCCTTTTGAAAATATTTTGGGGTTTTGGTAACCATTTTAAATGAAAATTTATTTTGTTTATAAACCCTTTGGGAAATTAAATCCCGAAATTTGGGGTTTGGGAAAGACACGTAGAAAAACACTATAACATTTTTATTAAAAAAACTTTTTGGGTCCGGGGCCCTTGATCACTTCTAATTTATTATAATGTCTTTTCCCCTCTTTTGGTTGAAGTGATAAAGCCCCGGGAAACCGATATTTTTTTCAAATTAAATATGTTATGGTGTTGCTTACGTGCCCTTTCAAAAACCAATTATTTTGTACCTAATTGGGAAATTCCCTCAAATTTATGTATCTTTTAATGTATGTTAAAAATTTTACTGTTCCTTAAAAAAAATTTAGTATTAGTCTCCCCCAAAAATTCCTGGGCTTGCTGTGCCCTTACTTGTTACTAATTTTTTTAACTTTTTAAACCCAAACATTGAAAGCTTTACAAAATAAACTTTTTATTTTTATTTTTTTTGGGCGAAACCCCCCCCCGGGTTAAATATTGCTGATAGGTGAACGGGAAACCAGGTGTAAGGAATCCCCGCCAAAATTTTTCACCCTTGCCGGGAATTGAACCACGGATACTCAGCGTGTAAATTTCGGTGTTCCCTACCAGGTCAGGGGCCTACCGTAAAGTAAATAAATTTGATTCCCCTTTAAAATTTAAAGGTGTTATTTAAATTTTTAAAAGGGGGTTTGCTTTTAAGATTATTTAGTCCCCTTTTGTCTTTAATTTTTTACTGGGGCCCTTTGTCAGGGGGTTGCTTGATAAGGGGGGAAAATGACAGTTTTTAAAATGTGCGTTCAGTTGCCCCAATTTTCTTTGGATAAAGATCCCTTCATCAGCCCCCGGGAAAAAACCCCCTCCTTCCGAAAAAGGAAACCCCCTAGGAGATGGGAAAAAAGATTTTCCCAAAGCCCACACCCTTTAAAGGGTGTCCCGTAGCTCGGTGTTAGCTCACACCCGACGCCCGTGGTTCGACCCCCCGTTTCGGGGGGAAAACCCCTTTAGGGGAGTTTTTTAAAGGCACCTTTTGTCCGGTCCCGGTCGAAAAAATTAGGTCCCGGGGTTATTAATCGACGGGGTGTAGGTCCCCCATTCCTGGGAAAAAAATTGACTTTTTTTTACCCGAAATACTCGGCATAAAAAGGGGGTTTCCATATAGTAGTTTTAAATATTATAATCATGGAGAGCCCCTAAAACCGTGGGATTTTTAAAAACCCGGGGGGATGGAAGGATTCGACTCATTTTTTTTTTTTTTTTTTAAAAAACTTTCAAAAATTAAAAGACTGCAAAAAAATTAAAAAGCATCACCTTACATAATCTATAGGTAAAACAAGATACACACCTTTAAATACCAGAAAAAAATTTTTTAATTTTAAGTTTAGATATATCCGACAAACCCCATAAAAGGCATAGGGACGTTTCACTAAAACACACACAGAAACCAAAAAAATTAAAAACTGTTTGCGCAACAAATTAACACTGGAAAAAAACCCCAATTTCCCCCAATTTAACCCTCAGGAAATAATACAAACATTTTTACATTAATGTTTAAAACAATAGTTTATTAATTTGCATCCCAAAATATCCCAATTGATTATAAAAATTTCCCAAACCTTGGGACAAAAATTTCAATGATTTACTCTAAAAACAAATTCATTAACATAATAAATTTTTAATAAATTGACGAATATTAATCGTCGCAATTTCCACCCAATTCTATGAACTACTATGATACCTTAAAATACGTTTGAATCAAAAACAACAATCCCCAATTTTACGAAATTTTTTTGGGCCCAAAATTGGAGGGGACTCAGGGAAAATTTCACGGGTTATACCCCTTTTAAATTATTTTGGGGGAAATCCCCGGACTAGATTAACAGTAAAAAAGGGAAAGGGATAAAACAGGCTTTATATATATATATATATATAAATATATTATTTATATATTATTTTATATATATTTATATATTTTTTGCATGTTTTCCCCCTTCCCTTTTTCGTTAAACCCTTGTTGTGAGTCCCCAAAAAGTTTTTAAAGGGTTTAAAAACACGTTTTACTTTCCCCTGAGTCGCCCAATTTTCCCCTATAAATATCGGGCCCCCTCGATAACCAATCAAAAAAAAACGAAGAAAAAGTAAATCAAAAATTTCAACGAGTTTTGGGACACAAAGGAAGGCATAAAAACAAAAATTATGAAAAGGGCCCCCGTAATTTTGTACACAAAAAGGTACAAAAAGAAACCCCAAAAACCCTGAATTACAACCACCATCCAAAAACAACTAAAAACATTCTCCCCAAATAAATTTTAAAAGCAACTAACCCCCACCCCCCAAAGAGATAGCCAGCTTTTGGGCCACTGCCCCTAACGACAACTTATTGGGGAATGCCCGTTTTTTTTTTCACGTTTGCAAGGGTTTCAATGGCGAGCCTTTTAAAAACCGTCCGAAAAACCCTTATCCCCCCCCCTTCCCATACAATTCCTTTTCCTAAAACTTTTTGTACGATAAAAACTTATTGCAAGGACACGCCCTTCGAAACCTCACGGGCCCCCTTTTCCCCCCCGCATTACCCAGGAAATTTATTTTTTGTAATCCAAAGATAATTTTAATCAAAAAGCCCGTTAAACGTCCGGGTAAAAACCCACCGATGTCGGGGACCTGGGGGGAACCCTGCACTCCCCCCCCCCTTCCCAAAAATTTCTGTACCCCCTCCCCAACCCAAACCCCTGAAAATTTTCAAAACCTTCGAAAAAAATGGGACAACATAAAAAGCTTGTCTTCCCCCCCAAAAAAACCCACCCCCGGGCCTCCCCCCAAACAAATTTTTGGGTTTGTTTTTTTCCCTCTGACGGCAATATTCCATGTAAAAAACGAAACATTACTTCAAGGGCCCTTTAGGCCGTTTTTTCAAATTACAAAAATGGGAGCCTTTTTTTTCCCACGAGACATGGGGAACAAAACCTTCTACGGGACCCTGCGCACGCCCCCCCCCGAAACCTTTTAAAAAAACCCTTTTTGCAAATTGTTCCCCCTTTCCTTTACCATAAACCCCAAAGCTCCGTAGTAAAATTTTCCCCACATTCCCAAACCCCCTTCCCTTTACCTCTTTTTCAACCCTCGTATTTACTTGGTCCATTTTTCCTGCCTTCACCAACACCCCCAAACCTCCCCCCTTTAAAAAATTAAAAACTTTAAAAACCCTACTTTTTAAGCCCAACCCAAACCCCAAACTCCTCGCGTACAGGTAACAAAACCTCACTTTTTAAAACCTTTAAAACCCCCCGATCCCCACAAAAGGGTTTAAATACTCTTTCAATTTTCCCATTGAGCTTTTCCCGAAATTGGGGAAAACGCAGCAAAGGGTCAATTGTTTAAAATTTAAAATTTAATCAACAAACCCCGGGTTGGGCCCGAGTGGTTGTTGGGGCCTAAAAAACACCCGGGCACAATACCTTTTCCAAGGGCCTTATGAATTTTCCCCCGCGCCAACCCAAAATTTTCGTTCTATAAAAAAATTTCCCGAAAATCTTTTTGACATCGCGTTGTGTTAACACGTTACGTCCCCTTTTACCCCCTTTCCGGTCCCCCAAACCCCATGATCATCGCTTTTCACTTTTTTCCCTTTTCCCCCCGTGGCATGTTAAACCCCCGCACAACATCTTCCCCCCCCCCTTTTTCAAAAGACTTTCGTTCACACACCAAAACGTCGAAACATCCCCCTAAACCTTTTTAATCCCCACCCAAACAACCCCTTTCCCCCTCCCCCCCCCCCCGGGAACTAACTGTCTCTAAAACCACCCTGTAAAAGGGATCCTAAAAAAACCGCAAATAAGATCTGTGGACTTTGGGACCCCCTTGTTTTAACCTCACCACTCAAAGCCCTTTCTCCAAAAACCCCCATTTATTTGTACCCTCATCTTTGCCCCCTTTTCTTGAATTGTGGTAAACAGGGGGCCCCTGTGCAAACTTTCCTATGGTGTAGAAAATTCCTAGTTGGATGAATCTTATTTGTGGCTAGTTTGGTCTAGTGGCTAGCGCGGGGCGGGAAATTTTGGGGACTATGCCCGGGGTTATCCCCGGGGGGGGGTAGGGCCCTTTTACAGGTTTTTACCCCCCCAAAACTATTTCCCCTCCAAAACCCCCTTGTCTCCAAAGTTTTCTCTGCAGTGCCCCCCCTTTTTCCACTATCATAGGGGCCCCCCCAGCCCAAGGAAAGAAAACCCGGCCCCCTCCCCCCCCCCCCTTGACCCACAAAATTCTTATAACCCAATGCCTTTCAAAACATCGACCTCCCCGGGCAACCTTATGGATGACGAAACGACCCTCCCCCCCAGGCTTTTTCCCCTATTCCCCAAAAAATTTTTGCGAAAATTTTAGTTTTGCCCCAGGAGCACCGAAAACCCCCTTTTACTTCCCAAGGTTTGGTCCCCTTTTTCCCCTTTTCGGGCCCAAACACCAAATCCCGTATTTTGCTTATCCCCTAACTTTCCCCTTTTCCCCTTTTCCTTAAAATTTTAAAAAATTTACCATGAACTTCCCAATCAACTCCCAATGCTGAAAATTTAAAATTCCCCGGAAAAACCATCAATACCCAGGGCCTTTGGGCCCTTCCTCTTTTCTTTGAAAAAGGCAATTTCAATTTCCTCCCCCCGTTTAAAAAACCCCCCCCAAAAAGCCCTTCCTTAAACTGTGCCCCAAAAAATGCATTTGGCATAGTGCCCCACCTTACTTTAAATTCCCCAACTTCACCCAACCCCAATTCTAGCCATTTGTTTTTTTACCCTTTTTCCGGGAAATATGCAATCTTTCTTTTGTGTTTTTTTACTTCCCTGCTCTATGGTTTCCCCATCGTTTTAAATTTAAACCCCCAAGTCGGGTTTCCCGTAAACGCCGGGTTTTTGCTTTTTTTCTCAAAAACCCGGATGGCCTGTCCCCCCACAAACTTCTAATCCTGCTTGCCCCCGCACCGTTTTAAAAACCACTCTTTATGAACTTTTCGCAACTCTTTTTTATGTCTCCAATTCGTCCTTTGGGGTAAACCCCCCCAACCGACCCCTGCCCATAACAACCTGAAATTGACCCTTTAAAATTTTTTCGCTACCCCCTTTTTTTAAAAGTGTTTATACCCTTTCCCTCCCTCCGAAAAAAGGTTTTTATCCTTTCCTTTGCCCCCGGTCCCCACTTTCAATGTTTTCCCACCTTGGCCCCTTAAAAGTTTAAATTCCATAGCTTTGAAAACCCTCTAACCCTTCCTCATCACTTAACCCTAAAAATTTAAATTTTCCTTTTTAATTTCTTAAAATTTTCCGCCATTCCCTCCCCCCTTACCTCCACCAAAACTGCCCTGTGTCGGAAAAGCGCCCCCACCATATTAAAAGACTTTACAAATACCCCCTGAGAAATTACACTCGGGTTAAAACCTTGCAGCATACCCCCTTTGAAAAAAGTTTGTTCTTTTTCCCCAACCCCCCCCCCAAAAAACCCCACCCTCGAAAAACTTAAATCCCTCAAAAAAATCTTGGAGGTGCAGCAATGCCCCCCCTTTTTGGGTTCGACTTTCAGCCGTTTTTTGGGGACCCATTTCCAGTCCCCCCCAACTATGGGACTTGGGAAGAGCAGCAAAAAATAAAAAAGGCCCCCCACACCAAAACCCGTTCGAACCTTCGTGTCATTCCCCCGGCGGGGGCCATAGAAATACCAAGGATCCGCTTTCCCATCCAAGTGAAAATCACTCCCCAACCCCCCCCCCCACCCCCCCCACTCTCTGAAAACACAAGGGGTTGTCCTCTTTTTTTAAAAAGACCCCACAAAACCTTTTCAACGGATATTTGGGCCCCAGGGTCGTACTGTAAAAACCTGAAACCCTCCCCCACTTTTTTTTTGGGAAATGTGTTTTTAAAGGGAAAACGAACATCATTCTATGTTTTCCCAAGAAAAAAGCTCAACCAATCTCTCTTTAGTCTAGTACATAAACCGTTAAATTTGCAGTTTATACACCCAAGGGCCCGTTATATTTTCAACCCCTTTCCCCTTCTCCTCCGTGGTTAACCATTGGTTTTGTTTGTCTATGTGTCTTCTTTTTCAGTTTCCTTCCCCCTTTGCCTCCCCTTTTTTCGGGGGCCCTCCCTCAGGGCCCCCCCCCCCCGCCCCTCCCCCAAACCCCTCCCGTTTTTTTCCCCGTCCTTGTGCCCGGCCCTCATACGTATCCGGTTTTTGACTAGCTGCCCGGGTTTCCCCGTAAGTTCTTTCCCCATGTTTAAGATCCCAGGAAACTCACGGTGTACCCCAACCCTCACCTCAACAATGAGGTATGAAGTCTCCCGTTTTTCCCGCTCGTCCCTTTTCTGCTGGTCTCTTATTGTTTTACAATCCGGATCGGAAAGTCTCCAGCTAGTCTTCCCGGAGCGGAGCTTTCCCCCACTTCGGTGACAAGGTCCTTTAAAAATTCGGGCTAAAACCTCACCTATACTCAAACCAAAGTAGGGGGGGGGGTACCAAACCAGCAGATGGTATCGGCAACGATCAGGTGCGGGAGTGGGGGGGACTCTCTCTTTTTGAAAAAACCTTTTTCCCCCAAACTCACTCCCCAAAAAGGGCCCCGCCCTTCCTCTGACGAACGATGCTCACCTTTTTCACTGTGACTGGGGCTCCCTTTTTCTTGCACAGGTTTGGGCACGCGTCGGTTTTTTTTTCGCATGGGCCCCCGCATGTGGCCAAAATTTTTCCACAAAAGCGACACGTAGCCGCTGTCCTGGGTATAAAACCAATTTTCCCGTGTTTTTTAAAAACTTGAAAAAAAAACATATGACGGTATGGGTTGACGCAAAAGTCTTTTTAAGGCTGAAGTACCTCCGGCCCTACCGCGTAGGGACCCATTTTCCACCCTTTCCCCGCTGGGGAGAGTGCACAGTTTTCCTTTTTTCTCAAATACGTTTTTGAGGGCAAACTTCGTACGCCTCGGGGAAAGGGGCCCTTCTGCAACTTTATCAAGTTGAATATCGAGACAAAGTTCACCCGTCTCACACGCCCGCAGGCGTAAAGTTAACCACCCTCTTGAAAGGGGCGTAAACCACCGATTCATAAACTGTCGCAGCAAGCAGTTTCACAAATTTCCTTTTGCGCTCCCTTTTAGCGCTACCCCTAAATTTTACCAACTTGTATGCTGTAGTCTCCCGGGTTTCTTGGGTAAGAGTATTTTTAGTTTAACTAGGGGTAAAAAGCACATCGAAGTGTTCAATTTCTTAATTTGTATTAATGCGTCCCGCGGGTGACAAACCGGGCCCTTTTTAACCCCCAAAATAATTTTTCCCGCGGTGTCAAGGACACCCTCTCGCACCACTGCGGGCGGGTTTTGAGGAGCGTCCCGGCAAGGGGGTCTAACAGCCCCAAAAGGGGTTTCAGACAATGATTTTAGACTCAATTCGGGAAATGAAGCACGATCCCAAATTCCCCAGATCAAGAAACCCCCCACCAGTGTCAAGGAACCTTCCCCTTGGGGGGCAAACTAAAGGGAAACTATTTTCCTACTTCAAGTTTTCATTCTATTGTATATATCCCGAGGTTTTCTTTAAAAAAGGGGTTGGAAAATTTTTTTAACTGGTGAGCCACTTTTTATCTTTAAAATTTTTAGATAAATTGTTTTGTATATTGGTTTGGGTTTTCCCCATTTTTTAAATTTGGGAAAAAGTTTATAAATTCGAAAAAGTAATATTAATAATTTAAAAATATATTTTTTCTTAATTTCCCTTTTAAAGGGGACCAGGCCTAGTGACATCAAGGGGCTTTTAGAAAACCCCCCTTTTCTGCAGAGCATTTTGGGCAAAATTTGGTCAGTTTTTTCCTGGATGCGACCCACCCAGAGGGGCTAGCCCAGGGGTTTCCTTTTTCTGATGGGGAACATAGACAACCGTGTTAAAAAAACGCCCAAAGTTTCTTTCCTACCGGAAAACGAACCCCGGACTCGCCCTGACCCGAGAGAGTTTAACCCCCCAGGCCCGGGGCCCACTAGTTAAGTAGTTAAAAAAAAAAAAACTTTTCGTTTTATTAGAACAAAAATCTCCCAAAATTCCAAAAACCGGTGATTATTTATGTATTGAAGTAAAGAAGCCCAAATTTTTTTATATGCCTTAATACCGTTAAAATAACTCACGTGCAGAGTATCACGTATTATACCCCCAGGGTGTATTTTTTCAGTGTTTTATAATGCTGGTTTTTCTGTAATCCTTGTTTTGGGATTAAAAATAAAACCCTTTTAGTATTAATAGTTCACTGCAACCTTAGGGGTCTATACAGTTGATAGGCTTTAAAATCTTTTTAACCAAAACCAAAAGGGCCCCGTTCCCTTCCCCTTTCAGTTTTGAAAGGGAAATTTTTTGGGTCCCTGATATCAAAAGGTTTAAAGTATTTAAAAATGAGCGTTCACATTTTATCTATGGGAAAATCCCATGGTTTTTTTTTAATACCTAAAAAAATTAAACAGTCTGCCTGGCCCTTTTTCTTCCCAGAACCTTTTCGCTTTACAAGACTAGTTACTTTTCCGTTGCCAGGCGGAAAACAAACAGAAAGATGAAAAAATTTTTTTCTTCCCCCCCAAAAGTAAAAAAAGGAAAACAAGAGAGGGGAAAAAAAAACCTTGTGATTTCCCCGGGGGAAGAGGTGGGGACCTTAAGGTACGATCTCCAGGAAAATAGGGGGCGCTGACAAAACACTCCCCCCAGGTTTTAAAAGATGGGAAGGCCCAGGAAAAATGACTATTTTTGACTTTATATGACTTAGATTCCTAATCCCGGGTTAGAAAATAATAACCAAATGGTTTTTTTTTTTTTTTTGGAGACACTAAATTTTTTTCTTTAAAATTTCTATTCATGAAAGAGGGGCGGATAGAATTCCCTTTGGGAGTCAGAAAAAAAGGCCCCCGAGCCGTATTTTGCACAACCCCCGTAAAATTTTCCTTTTTTTAAAAACAAAAAATCCCTTGGCTAGTAGTAAAAGGTTTTCAGCCCGCCTTAAAAATCCGTTTTGTAGTCCCAAAAGACTTTAAATTTTTAATTAGCCCCCCCTTTGTACTTTTATCAGTTTTAAAGCTTAAACCCTTTTTTTTTTATTTTGCAAAAAGTCAAAGTAAAAGGTGATTTTAGAATATGCAAAACAACCACTCTGAAAAAATAGAGAAAAATTCCCGCGCTTTCGTGACTACCACAAATTTTCAAAGGGAAAAACTTTGTTCCTTGATAAAGTGAGTAGTTTACGAAAAAACGGGGTTGGAATTTCTCTATTCTTTCAGGTGGTTGTTTTTTCAAAATAAATTTTTATATATAATATATATTTTTATAAAATTTTAAATATATTTATAATAAATTTTTTTATATTATAATATATATATATTTATATTTATTATTAAAAATTATTGGCCCTCATGGAAAGTTAAATTGATTAAATTTTTCTTCTAGACAACAAACTTTAACCCCAAACAAACCCAGTAAACTATTTTCGAGAAAATTATTAAAATTGTTATTGTTTTTTCTACACCCTTTGTTCCTTTTTGTTTCTCTAAACCCCTTTTTTCATTCATGTTTCTCTAACCCTTTGTTCCCTTAAGGGGTTTTTCTTCACCCTTTGTTCATTCAAAGTTTTTTTTCGCCCCCGTTCATTTATGTTTCTTCCCCACCCTTTGTTCCCTTCCCTTTTTCTCTAAACCCTTTGTTCATTAAGTTTCTCTACGCCCCCTTGGGTTTATTTATGTTCTCTACGCCCCCTTTTTCATTCATGTTTTTTCTAAAAACCCCCTTTTTTCATTCATGTTTTCTACACCCTTTTGGGTTTATTTATGTTTTTTTTACGCCCCCTTTTTCATTTATGTTTTTTCCCACACCTTTTTTTCATTCATGTTTCTCCCCCCTTTGTTCATTCAGGGTTTTTCTACGCCCCCTTTTTCATTCTTTTTTTCTTACACCTTTGTTCATTCTTTTTTCTCTAACCCTTTTTTCATTCTTTTTTCTTAACCCTTTGTTCATTAAAGTTTCCACACCCCTTTTTAATTTATGTTTTTCTTTCGCCCCTTGTTCAATTTTGTTTTTTCTACGCCCCCTTTTTTAAATCATGTTTTTTCTACCCCCTTTTCAAATTTATTTTTCTTTTACCCCTTTGTTCAAATTTTTGTTTCTTTACGCCCCTTGGGTTTATTTAGTTTCTCTACGCCCCTTGTTCAATTTTTGTTTCTTTTTACACCCTTTGTTCATTCATGTTTCTCTACGCCCCTTGTTAATTTATGTTTTTTCTTTCACCCTTTGTTTCATTCATGGGTTTTTCTACGCCCCTTGTTCATTCATGTTTTTCTTTGCCCCTTTTTTCCTTCATGTTTCCTACACCCTTTGGGTTTATTAAAAATTTTTCTACAAACCCTTTGTTTATTTTAAGTTTCTCTTTCCCCTTTGTTCATTCATGTTTTTCTACGCCCTTTTTTTCATTCATGGTTTTTCTACACCCTTTGTTCATTCATGTTTTTCTACCCCCCTTTGTTCATTCCTTTTTCTCTTCGCCCTTGTTTAATTCTTTTTTTCTCTCGCCCCCTTTTTCATTCCCCCTTTCCCCTTTCGCCCCCTTTTTCATTCTGGTTTTTCTACGCCCCCTTTTTCTTTTATGTTTCTTTTCGCCCCTTTTTTCATTCATGTTTCCTAAGCCCCTTGTTATTTGTTTCTTTACACCCCTTGTTCTTCAGGGTTTTTCTCGCCCCCTTTTTTCATTCATGGGTTTTTTTTTCGGGCCCCCTTTTTCATTAAAGTTTCTCTACGCCCTTTGTTCATTATGTTTCTCTACGCCCCTTGTTCATTCATGTTTCCCCTACGCCCTTTTTTCATTCAGGGGTTTTTTACAACCCTTGTTCTTTTTGGGTTTTTCACACCCCCTTTTTCATTCATGTTTCTCTAAACCCCTTTTTCATTTATGTTTCCCCTACGGGCCCCTTTTCATTCATGTTTCCCCTACCCCCCTTGTTCATTCATGTTTCTTACGCCCCTTGTTCTTTTATGGGTTTTTTTAACCCCTTGTTCATTTATGTTTTTTGGGACCCCCTTTTTCTTAATGTTTCTCTAACCCTTGTCATTCATGTTTTTTGGGCACCCTTGTTCAAATTCCCTGTTTCTCTTTCAACCCCTTTTTCATTCATGTTTCTCTAACCCTTTTTTCGTTTTATGTTTCTATACACCCCCGTTTTATTCATGTTCTTTACACCCCCTTTTTCTTTATTTTCTCTCACCCCCTTTTTTTTCATGTTTCTTACACCCCTTGTTCGTTCTTTTTTCTATAACCCCTTTTTTCATTTATGTTTCTCTTCACCCTTGTTCAATTTATGTTTTTCCTGTCCCTTATTTTACTTATGTTTTCTACAACCCCCTTTTTCATTTTAGTTTCTCTCTGTCCCTTTTTTCACTAATGTTTTCTGTTTCCCCTTAATTTATGTTATTCTTATCCAGTTGTTCAGCTTGGTTTCCCTGTAAACCTTTGCTGGTTATTTTTCCCTACCCCATGGTTCATTTGCTTTTCCCATAAGCTGTGTTTTTTTGTTTTTCTATCACTTACGCAACAAGTTTTCCCCAAAGCGTTTTTTTCAGGGCATATTCCTCAACCCCTTTTTCAAATTGTCTTTTGACCTTTTATTCAAAAAGTTCCCCGTATCACTTTTTTCAGTTATGC
Source organism: Cherax quadricarinatus (assembly GCF_026875155.1). Taxonomy (NCBI): domain Eukaryota; kingdom Metazoa; phylum Arthropoda; class Malacostraca; order Decapoda; family Parastacidae; genus Cherax; species Cherax quadricarinatus. The sequence continues at coordinate 73,456,824 of NC_069402.1, forward strand.
TCCCCTGTTCGCCTTTTTCAAAAAATGCTTCATGTATCACTTGTTCAGTTTTATTTCCCCCGTACGCCCAAAGTTCGTATTGTTCCTGGACCCCCCGTTTCAATTTTTGGGGTTTTCAGAAATTTTCTTCTTGAATTTATGTTTCCCATTCCCAATTTTTCAAATCTACATTCGGAACAAATGTTCAACCATGTTGAAAAAGTGGAAAAATTAGACCTATTGGGTTAACAAGGGAACGAGATCGTAATCCCCCTAAACACACACACACGACCTAGAGAATATGGGGTTGGGGGGAACGTCCTTTTTGTTTTAAAAAAGTAAGATAAGGGGCTCAAAGAATTCGTGAACCCGTAACGATCAGCGAAAAAAAAAGGGCCAGGGGGCTTATTTAGGGGCGAGAAGGGGCGGAGCGGAGGGTTTTTTTTTTTTTAGGGTTTTGGGGCCCGGGGTGTAGACCTCAAAAAAGAATGATTTTGGAAACCCCAGGCCCCGCATACCGTAGAGGTTCGCCCTCGGGGGGAATTCCCAGTAAATCCTCGCCCCCCCAAGGGGCATTAAAAAGAGAAAAATTCAACTGACCCAAAAAAAATTCAACTAGGCGATTAGGTAAGTCTGCGCCCCTTATAAAAATATAAAATTAATATATGTATATTAATATTTTATATATTTTTTATATATATTTTATATATATATATATTTTTTTTTATATTTATATTTTTATTTAAATATATATATATATATATATATATATTCAACAAGCGGTCGTTCCCACCCAGGGAGGGTGACCCAAAAAAAGAAAGAAAAAACCCTAAAAAAAAAAATACCCTTTTATCATCTTTTAACCTTTCACCAACACTCACACTTTTTTAATGCTTTTGAGAGGGGCCTAAGACACAAAAAATCCCTTTTAAAAATTTCTGAAAACCCTTTGCTCTTTTAGGGAGGATTGTGGTTAAACAGCCTTTTTTCAAAAAATTCCATGTATAGGTTTTTTTAAAAACGGTTTAAAGAGGGTTTTCCCCTTGCCATACCCATATTAACCTATCATGGAATTTTTTTTTAAAAAAAAGGGGTTTTCCTTAACACAATCCTTCCTAATTTGAGTTTAAATGGGTTTAGATTGGGGAAGATTTTTTTTTGTCTTATGCCCAAAAAAAGTTGGTATACACCATTCCTTTGGGGGGTTAAATTAAATTAGCCCTTCTTTTAAAATTTACTGTTGGTTTTAAAAAAATAATCATTGCCTTTTCTTGATGTTTTAATTAAAAATTTTTGGGGGAAAAGAATTTTAAATTTAAATTTACAGAAAACCTACAATTTAAAGGGTTTTATGTCCACTATTATTCTCGTTTTAAATTAAATCAAACTGTTGTTTTCTCCTTTGTGTTTTTGAAAAGGGTTTTCGAATTTTTAGTCCTGAGTTCATAGGGTGAGGAAAAATCCCAAAAATTTTTGAAATGGTTTAAAGATTTAAAATCCAAGAAATGTAAATTTATAAATTTTTTTTTAAAAATTGCTAGAAATTTTCTTTTTACAAACCAAAAAGGGACAACCAGCCTTATTCAACTAAAAATATGTTGGTTCTCCCTTACCATGAAAACTTGGGTTTATATGCCTTCTCTTTTAAGACTTTTAATATTTTAAATTGGATTCAAAAATTTGATTCAGTAAAAAAAATTTTTTATAAAAGTTTCCCCCAAAATGTGATGGAATTTTGTCTTTAAGATTTTTTGTAAAATTTGCGTAAAGTTTATTACGGTCAAAAATGGTTTAAAATTTTTCGAAACTAAAATTAAAAAAAAAAAATAAATATTTGCATTAGTTTGGGCAAGATTTCAATGCTCTATTTATTCCTGTAAGAGATTTTTTAAACCCTTTCCCAATTTATTTTCAAAAAGTTGGGGGAAAGTGTATCAAGCAAGTCCGGGGGTCGAAAAAAATATAATTTTAAACTTGTTTTTATAAAAAGCAGTTTTGACAATTATTGAATTTTTTTCCTTTGGTTTTTTAAAAAATTGATCCATTTATAATTAATAGAATTTTGGGGAAAAAAATTTAATAATTTCACTGGACAAAAAAATAATTTTAAAATTTTTTGGGTAGAATAGTTTGTTGGTGAGTTGGGGAAAGGACCTGTCCAGGTTTGGGGTTCACGGGGTCAGGTGTTTAAACCCTTGTGGGATCGGTTTGTGAGGGGGTTGGCCCAGACCCCTTACATAGCTTCCTTGGTTTCTTTACTTTCATAGTTTTTTGATAATGTGAGTAGTCACGAAAGCGTTGGAATTTCTCTATTCTTTCAGAGGGGGTTGGTTTTTTTTTCTGAATTTACCCGTTTACGGGGATCTATTGCCTTATATATATATATATATAATATTTATATATATATTTTTATTTATATATTATATTAAAAATATATTTATTTAACTTATATATATAATTATATTTTTATATGTACTCACTGTAGACAGCCCGTACTGTCAGAAAAAAGCCTAGCGTTGCTCTGACTTGTTCATATTTCGCCGGCATTTTGGTGCTGCCCTCTGTTTGGCTCACTCGGTCAGTGGGAGGTGAGCCCATCCCCTCTCCCCCCTAGGGCCGACCCTCTTTATAGAGACAAGGGGTTTCCCCCCCCCCCGGAAGGGGTTGCGGGGCACTCCCTCCCCATGCCCGTTGTGTTTCTCAAAACCTGGGGGTTCCCAAAATTAAAACCAAAATAGTCCCGGCCGTATCATTTCTACCTAAAGCTACCTTCTTTGGCAAATAAAAACCCCTGTTTAGCAGCAAGAAAAAGCAAACATTTACCTGGTTGGGTTGGGAGGGGTTTGAGTCCAATCCCCGGGCCCCCGCCTCTTACTGGGTCTTTTCTAGGTCCTTTTCCCTTTAACCGGGCAGTTTTTCTACCTCTGCTTTTTAAAAAAATGTTTTTGGGTCCTGCCTACCCCTACATCGCTTCCCAAACTTTCCACTTCGCTTTCTCTGTGGCTGAAAAAAATACTTCCTAACTTTCCCCGTGATTCATCGTGTCTTTTAATTCCCCCCCTTTGTCCCCCTTTTTACTGTGTCCATCTCTGGAACATCCTGTCTTTGTTTCCTTGTCAAATTCCCCTCAGTATTTTGTTTGTCGTTTTTGTTCCCCCCCATCTCTCCTGTCCTCCAAAAGGGCGTCAGGTGGGGGTGTGTGTGTGTGTGTATTCACCTTTTTGGGGGTTTTAATGGGGTTTGGAGTCAGTCCTGGCCCGGCCCCTTAATGGCCGTACTGGGTCCTTTCCCCTCCCCGCTCCTGGCTTTTTCTTTCCCGTTTTAAAAACTATGGTTTGGGTTTCCCGCCTCCACTACAGTACTTGCCAGGAAATATTCCACTTTTTTTAAAAATTTAGCTGAAAAAATTTTTTTCCTAACAACTCTTTGACTCATCCGGGGTTTTCAAACTTTTTGGGGACTCCTTGTTTCTGTCCCCATCTCTGGAAAAATTTGTCCTGGGCCTGTCCACCTTTTCTTTTTCCACGAAGATTTTGTATGGCTTTTGGTCTTCCCCGACCCCCTTTTCCCCGTGGGGTCAGGGCCCATTTCCCTTAACCCTTTTTTCGTAGGACATTGCCCTTTGCCGCAGCAGTTATCTGGTTAATGTGTGCTTCCGGCGACGTGCTCAGTATTATACTCACCCCAACATCTTTCTCCTTGAGTGAGGTTTGCAGTCTTTGGCCACCTAGCCTATACTCTCCGGTCTTCTTTGCCCTTCCCTGATCTTCATGACTTTGCATTTGGCGGGGTTAAATTCTAGGAGCCAGTTGCTGGACCACGTGTCCAGCATTGTCCAGGTCTCTTTGTAGACTTGTCTGATCCACATCTGATTTAATTCTCCTCATTAACTTCACATCATCTGCAAAGAGGAACACTGCTGAGTGTGTGTGTGTGTGTGTGTGTGTGTGTACTCGCCTATTTGTGGTTGCAGGGGTCGATTCATAGCTCCTGGCCCAGCCTCTTCACTTACTGCTACTAGGTCACTCTCTCCCTGCTCCATGAGCTTAATTAAACCTCGTCTTAAAACTATGTTTGGTTCTTGCCTCCATTACGCTACTTTCCAGACTATTCCACTTCCTGACTACTCTATGCCTGAAGAAATACTGTCCTAACATCACTTTGACTCAACTGAGTCTTCAGCTTTCAATTGTGACCCTTGTTTCTGTGTATCATCTCTGGAACATCCTGTCTTTGTCCACCTTGTCAATTCCTCGCAGTATTTTGTATGTCGTTATCATGTCTCCCCATAACCATCCTGTCCTCCAGTGAATCACCAATGACAGACAGTATACGTTGTGTTCACCAGTTCAAGGAATGTGGGACTCCCCTGTAACAGTTTTCCTCGAACTCTACGTCACATCACAGAGTACCAATGCAATATTTTCCTAGTTCGTAGACGTTTGAAAATACGCGGCAGACACATTACTGGTTTTTATATTCTTCACTTGTGCTACCGGTAATTTAACTATGCTTAAAGCCTATTGACTACAAGTGTGTCTTAAGGTTATAGGTAAGTTGTTCTCAGTCAAAAATGCTTTAACTCCCAAAATGATATTAAAGTTTACTCTTACTACATATACATTAAGCTGTGCTAATTTTATGACTTCAGTCTGTAGTCTTCAGAGGCTTCATTGTGTTCTGAAAGTGTATTAATATTATGATTTAATTACGTTTTACTGTGTATTATAGAAATAATAATATAATTCTATATAAAATTACTATTATTTTGTATAGTACAGTTGCTGCTAGCATCATTGAGACAACCCAGTATATATATATATATATATATGTCGTGCCGAATAGGTAAAATTGGCCAATTAGCAGGAACTCATTTAAAATTAATCCTTTCATATATAATTTTCTCATAGTACGTTTAAAGACATATTTTTTTCATTTTTGTTAATGTAAAAATTAATAATTTTGTACCAAAAATACCTTAGAAAACTTACCTAACCGTATTATAACAAGCGCAATTTAATTTAGCCTAATCCAACTAAATATATTTTAGATAAGTTTACAATGAGGTAGAGATAAACAAGCACAATGAAATATATTTTTTTCGTTAGTTTCAGAATGGTTTTTGCGACATTATTGCATACACAAATTTTCGCTTGTCTTATTCGGCAAAAAGAGCGTTGCTATTTAAGCCAAAATCGCAAGTTTTACCTATTCGACACAACATATATATAACGTGAGTTATCTCGTTTATACTAAGTCACCTGTTTGGCGTGAGTTACACTATGTTAGTTACCTCGTGTGAGTGACTCAGTACCTCGTGTTACATAAAGTGTTGTAACCAGGGTTTTCCCTGAACCCAACAAGAACTAAATAAACGTGTATACAAAGAAGAGAAATTCATGACATAATCATACGTTTCCCTTCATTTTGACGTATATAACACATTGTCTTCATGCAGTACTCAGTTTCTTATTCTAAACGTCAACTTTTTTTTTTTTACTTTATATGCTTAAGTCAAAATATCTGCATACGCTGTGTTGGTTAGTTTAGATTAACGTTAATTGACCGCCTATCTATCTATATGCTATTTAGTTTAGGATAGGTTAAGTTAACGCCACTTAATCAAATTCAGTCAAATAGGATTGAAAAGAAATTGAATGACGTAAAATTAGGATTTTTTGCTTCTATCTTAACGGCATAGCTAAAATAATACGGGTTGAGAATATACAGTCTAGATGCAATATTCAAATTGGCAGCCTTTAACCACAGACGTCATGGCATTGCTGTAAAAACTGTCAATTGGGTAACTGTTGACGTTCCCCTGAACAGTTGAAATATGCCTGTTTTATTGCAGTGCACAGTGAGTGCCCCTTTTCTGCTCGTGCGGCAGACTTTTTTTTCTTATCTCTTTACCCTACATTTAAAAACTATTCTAATCTGACCTAGAAATGTGTTGTAAACTGCATGTGAAGAAGCGATGTTGTTGCTGGGAGGATGGGTTGAAATACGTTATGACTAATTTTTCATAGGTTATGTACACCTAGGAGCGTATCTTTCAGAACATATACACCAAGATTTAATTTTAATTCCCTCTTTCAGGGATCATTATTGACTAATAATGTACAGGAAAAAATAGTTTTAATGGTGCTCTTGCAGTAGGAAGAGTGCAAGTGAGGTGCCACCTGTGATGACACCTTCCCAGGTCACATAGGCCTATATAAACTGGATTTCCTCTTGCTCTTGTACCTGCTAATAAGGACCTCAGATGGAGGTCGAAATATATAGTAAACTTTATTTTGTCCATTTATGTTCATGTGTGTACCAACCTCTTATCGACAAGTGTTCATTTTAATCTCTTTGAAACGTATATGAACAAAAAGGTGCAAGGGGGAGGCTCGAAAATGGGTCCCGAGATTAACAGGTCCACTGTTTTACAGCTGAGCCACAGGATATATAACAGGAAAGGCTCAGCTGTGTCCTGTCTGTGTCAGTGGCTACCATCTGTAACCCTACTTTTCCTTCCTCTTGGGACCTTGGTTCGAGAAAACCCGTCCACTTTCTGTTTATTCAATGACAGTTGTTCATTACGACTTAAACTGAGTCCATGACTGTGGCTTTCAGGGAGGTGAGGATAGACTGACTGTAACAACTACTGGGCTTGTGGAGGCTAGTACACCAAACGGGGAGTAGAATGAAATTATCTCTGATGCACCCACATCATCGTGTCCTCGGATCACCGTACAACACCTAGCTCTGCTGGGTGCATGATTCTTTGTAGGATTGTATGGTCCCGTGGGTTATAGAGTCGTGGAATTTTCGCTCACCATGAGGCGGGCTCAAACAACATAGGTTCGAGCCCCTGGTTAGTTGCAGTGTTGTTATTGATATAAATACATACGTATATATATATATATATATATATATATATATATATATATATATATATATATATATATATATATATATATATATATATATATATGTCGTGCCGAATATGTAAAACTGGTCAATTAGCAAGAACTCATTTAAAATTAAGTCCTTTCTTAAATTTTCTCTTATACGTTTAAAGATATATTTTTTCATTAATGTTAATGTAAAGATTTTTAATTTTGCAACAAAAGAATCTTAGAAAACTTACCTAACCTTATTATAACAAGAGCAATTTATTTTAGCCTAACCCAACTAAATATATTTTAAATACGTTTACAATAATTTAATACTAAACTAACACAATCAAATATATTTTTTTCGTTAGGTTCAAAATGATTTTGGCGAAATTATTGCATACACAAATTTTCACTTGTCCTATATGGCAAGATGAGAGTTGCTATTTAAGCCAAGATCGCAAGTTCTGCCTATTCGGCACGACATATATATATATATATATATATATATATATATATATATATATATATATATATATATATATATATATAATATATATATATTTATATATATGCAATAAGATCACAGTAAACAGGTGATTTCAGAATATGCAAAACAACCACTCTGAAAGAATAGAGAAATTCCAAGCACTTTCGTGACTACTCACATTATCAAGTTCCTTGATAATGTGAGTAGTCACGAAAGCGCTTGGAATTTCTCTATTCTTTCAGAGTGGTTGTTTTGCATATATATATATATATTATATATATATATATATATATATATATATATATATATATATATATATATATATATATATATATATATAATATATATATATATATATATATATATTCCACCACCTTGGAGCCTTGCTGGACTGGAGGCACAGCTAGTGGGCCATATCCCTCCAGATCCACAGCTACTGATGCCAACAACAAAATGCCCCCAACAAACACACAACACGACTTCATTTATATTTGCTAATATACAGAGCCTTAAGCCATCCACCAACAACAAAATATCTTTCATCAGTGGACTTCTAGGGTAGTAAAATGCAACGTTTGCAGTCTTCACAGAGACCCACGCAAAAGATTACTTCGACAGTGATAAATATGGATACCTGGGTACAATCTTTTCAGATGCGACAGAAAGAACAGTCAACAAGGGAGGTTTGGCCTGTATGTCACAGAGTCGCTCATTTGCAAGGAGATACTGAACGACTCAGATGTATTTGAAGTTATAACAATAAAAATCGAGAACTAAAACTTAGTCATTGTACATGTATATAAGCAGCCAGATGCAACTTCCCAACAGTTCAAGGAACAGCTATTGAAAATTGACTACTATCTGGAAAACCTTCCATCCTCATCTCCAAACATCTTGCTGCTTGGTTATTTCAGTCTATGACATACAAAATGGAAGAATGTAGCAAATAATGCAGCAAAAATAATTCTTGGAGGCAGCTCAGATGTAAAGTCACACACACACATGAGCTGCTGAATTTCTGCAATAAACACATCCTAAGTCAGCAGACAGTGGAGCTAACAATACTAGAGAACACACTTGACCTTATTTTCACAAATAATGAGTACCTGGTAAGAAACAGAACAATATAAAAAGCTAATTCAGATCACAATCTAATCCAAGTCCAGACTTACATACACAGGAGTCCTGACCAACAAAATGCATACATCTGTGAGGGTACCTTTACCAAATTCAACTTCAACAACAAGAACATCAGCTGGGACCAGGTAAACCATGTCCTAAATGAAACATGTTGGGAAGATATCTTAAATAATATGGACCCTGACCAGTGCCTTGAAAATACCAACTTCCTGGCAGCTGAAATGTCTTCAAGGCATATTCCCCTAAGAAAAAAGAAGAGAAGAAGTAAACTGGAGAGAAAGAGAGACGCTCCCTCTACAGAAGAAGGCGAAGAATCACTGAGCTCCTGAAGAATACTTAATTGTCTGAAACACAGAATGAAGCGCTAACCAGGGAAGTGAAAAATATTGAGCTTAAGTTGAAGGATTCATATAGGTTCCAGGAAACACAGGAGGAGCTAAAAGAGATTCAGATTCAGATTCATTTATTTCTTTGTAAGTAGTACATTGAGATTATATTTTTACAATGATGGGTTGCAGTGCAAAGTGAACCTCTATTATGCCTTGGTATTATGGGCTGACTTAATTCAATGTCTTAATGACTACTTATCACTAAAGAAATTATCATAGTTGTACAGTAGTTCTATTAATAATAAGTGAATCTAATTTACACAAACAAAAGGATATATTCATGTATTCAAAAATGCTTTTTATGAAACATGATTCAGGAGTAATTTTCAGTAGTTTACAGTATGAGACTATTACAATTTGGTGAAGGGTAATACTTGTTTTGGTAGGTATGTATACTTTTATGTGGTAATTTGGATGTCTAGTCATGAGGATTTAAGATTTAGGTAATTGGTATATTTACTGATAGTGTTAGATATTGAGTACTGAGTATTTGGTCTAGGGTGATTAGGTGGCTTTCGAGAAGAGTCTTAAATTGATTTCAGATCGAGCTACTTTGGTATTTTCTGGTAGTGAATTCCAAATTTTGGGGCCCTTTATGTGCATAGAGTTTTTACACAGTGTGATATGAACACGGGGTACATCAAAAAAAGATCTGTGTCTTGTGTTATGGTCGTGTGTCCTGTTAAGATTGGTGAGGAAAAGTTTGAGTGGAGGGTTTATGTTTGCGTGTATTGTTCTATGTATGTAGTAGGCGCATGAATAAGTATGAATGTTCTTAATGGTGAGCAGAATTAGACTTTTAATATTGGTGGAGTATGCTGTCGGGAGTAGGAATTTCTTATCATTCTGACTGTTGCCTTTTGCTGGGTTATTAGTGGTCTTAGGTGATTTAATGTTGTTGATCCCCATGCACAAATTCTATATGTGAGATAAGGGTAGATGAGTGAATGATACAGTGCAAGGAGAGATCAGTGAAATTGAAAGAAATTCGAAATATTTCTTTTCATATGCCAAAAACAAGGCAAAAACCACATCTAATATTGAATCCCTGCTCAGACAGGATGGAACTTACACAGATGACAACAAAGAAATGAGTGAGATATTGAAATTTCAATACGACTGTGTTCAGCGAGCCACTAATCAGAGTAAAGATCGACAATTCAAATAATTTTTTCGTGAATGAGCCTCAACCCTGTCAGTGTATGCCAAATCTTTGAGATAACCCTAACTCCTCCAGACTTTGAGAAAGCCATTGACAACATGCCCATGCACTCAGTCCTATGCCCAGACTTGTGAAACTCTGTGTTCATTCAGAACTGCAAGAAACTCCTTTCGCGAGCCCTAAGTATGCTATGAAGAAGGAGCACAGACACAGGTGGAATTCCAGTCACTTAAAACAACTGATAACTGGGCAGATGGATCTTCAACTTTTTAACCAATCGAACACAAAGAGTAGTGGTAAACATAACTGAATGGGAAGATGCCATAGTGAAGAGCTTTGTTCCACAAGGCACAGTACTCGCCCCTATCCTGTTCCTCATTCTCATATCAGACAGACATATGTAAACCATAGCACTGTATCATCCTTTGCAGACGATACTAGGATCTATATGAGAGTGTCATCCATTAAGTATATGGTAAATCTCCAAGAAGATATAAACGAAGTTTTCCAATGGACAATGGAGAACAATATGATGTTCAAAATTCCAACTACTCTCTTATGGAAAACTGGAGTAAATAATAGCTAGAACTGAGTATACTACAAACTCTAATCACACAATAGACCGGAAAAGTAATGTAAGAGACCTGGGAGAGGTAATGTCTGAGGATCTCATCTTCAAGGATCACATCAGTGCCACTATCACATCTGTGAGGATAATGATAGGATGGATAATGAGAACGTTCAAAACAAGAGACGCCAAGTCACTGATGATAATTTTTAAATCACTTGTTCTCTCTATGTTGGAACACTACTGTACAGAAAATCTCCAAGGCAGGTGAAATCGCAGATGTAGAGAATATACAGAGAACCTTTACTGCACATGTAAGTTCCTTCAATCACCATGACTACTGGGAACGCTTGGAAGCACTTGACTTGTACTCACTGTAGCGCAGGCGAGAGAGATACTTCATAATGTACCCCTGGAAAATACTAGAGACTGGTCCCTAATCTGCACACAGAAATCACTCCCTACGAAAGCAAAGATTTGGCAGGCGATGCAACATACCCCAATGAAAATTAGGGGGCGTCATTAGCACACTAAAATAAAACATAATAAGTGTCCGGGGCCAAGACTGTTCAACAGCCTCCCAACAGGCATAAGGGGAATTACCAATAGACCCCTGGCTGCCTTCAAGAGGGAGCTGGACAGACACCTAAAGTCAGTGCCGGACCAGCCGGGCTGTGGTTCGTACGTTGGGCTATGTGCGGCCAGCAGCAACAGTCTAGTTAATCAGGCCCTGATTCACCGGGAGGCCTGGTGATGGACCGGGCCGCGGGGGCGTTAATCCCCGAAATACCCTCCAGGTAGGTAGACTCAAGGGAGGTCTTCCCTTCCTTGAATAGAGCTTAATTACCTCCAATCCCTCCAGGCTGTATATGAACCATATGGGCTTAGCGATACCCACTTTCCCTTCCCCATGAATGTCATAATAACAATCCTGGAATGAAAACAAAAATAGCTGCAGTGTCATAATAACACAAGGTGCTCTTAATATAGACAAAAACAGAAAACTTTGTCGTACAGGTAGAGAGTGAAAATGAGGACATAGCAGGCGGCCACCGGTAGCGACTCGGGCATGAAACTGGGAAACCCGTGCTTGGAAGGTCAGGTTGTTGCTACGTCTACTAGAAACAGAATAAGAAATAACTCATATATGCGTATGTGAGGGAGAGATTATGTGAGATAAATGCCTTTCAAACATTATTTAATAGGGTGAAGGCTGTCGAAAGTTGTTAGGGCATACTTTGAACAGAAACAGAAATATCTTTTCAGGAATAGAAAATTATCTATTCCCGAGAAGGAACAGATGATTTTCTTTGTGCCACTGATACATAGCCTGATTCAGTTAGCTGACGCTCCCTTCCACAAACATGGCTGGCTTGGTTAGAACTTTGTAGGACGCATCTTGCCACCACTCTTGTTATTATAACACATTCTCCTAGAAGAACGTACTTTTTTTTAAGGCAGCTACAACAAAACATAGTCGACACAGAACACAAAACATAGTCTGCACACAGAAATCACTCCCTACGAAAGTAAAAGACTGGGCAGGCGATGCAAAATGCCGCCAATAAAAAGTAGGGGCGCCATTGGTACACTAAGAGAAAACACCATAAGTGTCCGGGGCCCAAGAGTGTTCAACAGCCTCCCATCAAGCATTAGGAGAATTGCCATTAAACCCCTGGCTGCCTTCAAGAGAGAGCTGGACAGATACCTAAAGTCAGTGCCGGATCAGCCGGGCTGTGGCTCGTACGTTGGACTGCGTGCGGCCAGCAGTAACAGCCTAGTTGATCAGGCCCTGATCCATCGGGAGGCCTGGTCATGGACCGGGCCGCGGGGGCGTTGATCCCCGGAATAACCTCCAGGTAACCTCCAGGTAACCCAAAGTCAAAGCGTTGGTTTTGCAATTCCTCTTAAGTGAACATTATTTTTTATATTCAGTATCTGTAAATGTCAGAGAGCATGAAATGTAGATGGGACTTCATGTGCGTGCTGTGAGAGCCACAAATGTACAGGATAGCTAATAATTGCTATAATTTTAATACCTAGGTGAGAGAATAAAGTAGTGTCCCCCACGGTTGTTGGTAGTGTGTATATTTTGATTTTAATAGATTAGGAAAGCTCTCGTGATTTATGTTTATTTTTTTATTAACTATATTGGATACATCAGCGGTGTGCTGCTAACATTCTGTATGATAGTTACACAATGGGAACAAAAGCTAGCTATGTTTACTTATTATATTCTATCACGCAGGGGTGTTCATACGTTGAAATCTGTCAACCTGAGCTGGGAGACTTCGGTAGGGCAATACGGATATCGTCAAGCATTCCATTCAAGGTTTATTAGCTACGGCAGCTTCAAAAATTTCGTTTCAGCATAGTAAGAGTTACTATTGCTTGGGAATTATCATCTCTAGGTGCAGCTTAGCCACTACAGAAGATAAATATAATGTTTACGATATCTCCATCATCACAGAACGGGGACAAGAGAAATTTTATATAAAAGACAGGGAAAAGAGAGGTAGGTGAGAGAAAAATATTTGGATTACATGATATATCTAACGAGGGAGCTGGACAGATACCTAACGTCAGTACCTGACCAGCCGGGATGTGGCTCGTTCGTTCGACTGCGTGTGGCCGGTAGTAATAGCCTAGTTGATCAGGCCATGATCCACCGCGAGACGTGGTCATGGACCGGGCTGCGGGAACTTTGATCCCCGAAAGATTCTCTAGGTAGAAGTATACGGGTAACAGCACCAGCCCACTCGACACATGCATTTATTCCGACACCTCATTATGTACCATCATCTATTGTTTCCTTTCTGTTAGGTATTCCCTGATTAATCACACTGCTTTTCCTGTTATTCCTGCCTGCTCCTCTAGCTCTTGTACCAGTCTCTGGTGCGGTACTGTGTCAAAAACTTTCTTACAGTCCAAGAAAATGCAATCTACCCATCCCTCTCTTTCCCGTCTTGCTTCTGTTACCTTGCCGTAGAACTCTTATTAGGTTTGGGGATACGATCTGCCATCCCTAAAGGGCTGGTTTGTCATGGTATGAGCCCATTTCTTTCTAAGGTTCCCCCCCTCTTCTGATGATTCCTCATGACTTTACATGCCATGCAGTGGCACTAGTCTGTATTTAATGCCACCTGTCTATCTCCTTTCCTAAAAACTAGACTTATATGTGTTTCACAACTTTGGGGGTTGCCCTGTTTCGATGATTGTAAAGTAAAGGGAAACACAAGGCAACTAATGGGGACATTATTGTGGCACGTTTCGCTCTCCAGGAGCTTTATCACCCTTACAAACAATCAGGACACAGGGGGTATATATAGGATCAGAGTGAGGGTGAATACTAGTGAGGTACCATTTTGGGGGGCGTTTGAGTTTTTGGGTCGGGGTTTTGTATAGAAATTTTGTGAGCGTCTCCCACTGTTGTTGGCTGGATGGGGTTCGTATGTAGATTTGATCATTCAAAAGGTCCATTCATTTTAGTGTTGTAGTCACTGGTTTGAGTGCCCGACTCCACTCTCCTTTGTCGGGGGTGGTGACGATAATGTTGGGTCGTTGGCGAGGTTCTTAAGGGCAGTGAGTATCGTCTATGAAGATTAGAAGTAGAAGGTTCACATAAAGCTGCAGTGAGAAGGCCCTGTATATAACCCTTCTGGAAGTTGCTGTCACTGTGTCTATGGTTCCTGGTAACTAGATTTAGTTGATAGTTAGGTTTGCGTATGTTGGTGGTAAATTTGAGTCCCAGACTGCAGCTTTATGTGAACCTTCTACTTCTAATCTTCCTAGACGATACATCACTGCCCTTAAGAACCTCGCCAACGACCCCAACATTATCGTCACCACCGCCGACAAAGGAGGTGGGTCGCATCCTCAACACCAGTGACCCACAACACTAAAAAGATGGACCTTTTGAATGATCAATCTACATACGAAACCCATCAGCACTCAACATGGAGACGCTCACCAAAAATTTTATACAAAACCAACAAATACTCAAACGCACTAGAGAAGGGAAGAAACTTCTGTACTTGTTACCAAGCAACCCTAAACCACACACATTATGGTTTACCCAAGACCCATAAACACAATATTCCTCTCAGACCAATCACGTCAGGAATAGGCAGTGCTCCACACAAACTAGCCGGAGTTCTTGCCAAACATCTTTCCTGCCTTCTGGGGACCATCACCCCGCTCACTTAAACACTCAGGTGACCTTCTCAACCGCATCCGTAACCTCTCCATCCGTAACAAGAAACTAAGCAGTTTGGATGTGACTTCCCTCTTCACAAAATACCTACCAAAAAAGCCATCGAGGTTCTACGACGTAAAGTCATTTAGGACCTTAACTTCCTCTACCTCCCGAGATTTGTTGACTTAATTGAACTCTGTGTTAAATTTTAAATGTTTTTCTTTCAATAACAAGCTCTACAAACAAACCTACGGGATGGGGAAAGGGGTCCCCCATAAGTGCCGTCCTAGCCAACTTATACATGGGAAAACCTAGATCCGAACACTTCGCCAACATCATCCCTTCAAACGTCACTTGGTTACGTTACGTGGACGATGTCCTCGAATAACTCCAAAACTTTTGATGTACGGGGTCTTCAGGCAAGGCTCAACGCAGTTGAACCGGCGATCCAGTTTACACTAGAAGAAGAGTCCAATGACAAGCTACCTTTCCTCGACGTCCTCATTCACAAAGTAGACAACAACCTAAGATTTCAAGTTTATCGGAAACCCACCAATAAAAATGATCTCACACACTTCTATTCCAGTCATGATACCAAGACCAAAAGAGGCATCATCATCGGTTTTTCCTAAGAGCATACCGAATTTGTAGTCCTGAGTTTCTCGACGAGGAGTGTACATACATTCACCAAACATTCACAGAGTTACATTTTTCCTTCTTTTTTCATCAAAGACTGCAAAAAAGAGCTCTTCAGATCATAAATTCTCCACGCATCAACACCACTCCCAGCAAAGTTATAATTCTTCCCATCAGTCAGTTGCACTGAACGTCTCAAAAGTACTTTCACAAGCTAACACCAGAGTCGCCATCGCTTCTAGCACTTCAATAAAGGATATAACCAGGACAAAATCCAAGCACCACGAACCAGTCAATGCAGGAGTTTACACTATACCCTGTGGAGGCTGTGACAAGATTTACGTAGGTGAAACAGCCAGAAACCTCGACACCCGCCTCAATGAACACATTTACGCATGTAGGAACGATAACCTGAACAACGCCTGTGTACAACACCGAAATTCCTCCAATCATCTCATGAAATTCAGAGACGCCCAATTAGTGATCAAAGAAACTAATTTCCGCAGACGCAAGTGCCTCGAATCAGCACTGATCGCTGTTTCGAATACAATTAAACAAAACAACGGCAGCTTCAACCATCTCCGAAGTCTAGCAAGAATCCTCCTGAAAACAGTAAACCCTGCCATCCCATAGTCTCTCCTGTTATACTACACAAAGCACAGAGAGTGAACACTGAAACAAGCTGCCTCATTCCAGTCTATATTTGTCCAACCTATTTTTATGTTACCCAAGTAATAGCTTTTATATCCTTTTACTCATGTACGAATTATTGCTCTACCATATTGTATTACTTTTGTCACTACCACTACTACTACTACTACTACTACTACTACTACTACTACTACTACTACTACTACTACTACCACTAGTGAACATCGAAATGGTACCTCACTAGTATTCACCTCACTCTGATCCTATATATACCCTCTGTGTCCATGTATTGTTTGTAATGGCTTGATAAAGCTCCTGGAGAGCGAAACGTTGCCACAATAAATGTCACATTAGTTGCACTTGTGTCCTTTTACTTTACATATTGTCGGTAATTCTACCAACTTTATTTCGATAGATTTGTTGAAGATTGCTGCTGTCAGCACACACAGGGCTTCTGCTCTCTCTCTCAAGACCTTTGGAGAGAGGAATCTAACTCTCATAACAGTTTTTTCACCGCCTTGCCGGTTGTGTGTATTGTGTCCAACTTTTGCCAGTGTGCTCTACCGCCTCGCTTTGCTGGAAGCCTTTCTGTCTCCTCTGAGAATACCTCCCTAAATCTCATGCTTAGTTCTTCACATACTTCCTGATCGCTCATTGTGAGCTCCCTGCCTTCCTTCTTCATTCTGATTACCTAGTCCTTGACAGTTGCTTTCTTCCGGATTCGACTGTATAACAGTTTTGGGTCGGATTTGGCTTTCGATGCTATGTCATTCTCAAATTGCCGTTGAGGCTCCCTCCTTATCTATGCATATTCGTTGCTGGCTCTTCTGCTCAACTCCTTGTTTTCCTGAGTGTTATATTTTTGCCTTCTATACTTTTTCATGCTCTAGCACACTTGACTTCGACCTCTCTACGCCTCCGGGTAAACCATGGCCTTATTCTGGTCTTTCCATTGCTTCTATTGCCCCTAGGTACGAACTTCGCCTCCCTTCAATTTGTGGTTACATGTTTCATCATTTCATTTGCTGCCTTTCCCTCTAGTTATCTTCCACACTGCACCTCATACAGGAATTTTCTTATGCCTGCCTGCTGGCAAATTCAGCGTGGATAGTTGGGATATTCTCAAACACCCCACAATATATCAAGTATTTACACAGATTCAAGTACACCAGTTCACCAGGCCTTAATTAAGTCACTGACAACCGGACACTCAACTACATAATGATAAAGATCATGTGCCTTCTCTTCTTCACAGAGCTTACGTTTGCAACAAGCACGGTTGGGAGTTTCAAATGATTTAATTACATTCATTTACCACACGTGACGGTATTCCAACCTGATTCTGGCAGCCACAGCGTCACACAGTCTAGTGGACGTTTCATGTTGTCCATACACATAACTTTCTGGTAGAAACCGATCATAGTGTTTGATACTATCTTCCTCCGGTCTCAGTATCTGAGTTTTCCGGTCCACCAGATCTGATATTCTTCACCAGGATGATTTTAACAGCAGAGAGAGGAATGCCCAGTACTATCCCCATCTCCGGTCTGTCACAAAGAGATCTATTTTTTTTATTAGTATAATCATAATAGTCAGTTCTTATGAGAGAAAGTATCCAGACATGAGATTCGAAAGCCTTTTTTTTTCCTGAGCACGATTTAGGTTATTTTTTAATGTTCCTGCTCAGTTTAATTAGATTACTCACATTTACCTTTAGCCACTCAGCGTACAAGTGTGAGCTGGCATGTTATTGACATTAACATGATATTGGCATGAAACAGCACATCTCTGAACCATGCTGACGACGTCCCATTTTTCATGACCTTAGCACAGAAGAATGTGCTTAACTGTACTTATTCTGCCATGTACTGCAGGAGGATTCACTTCTGCATTTGTGTTTATGATTCTAGTGAACGTAGGAGCAGTAGGAACTAGTCTCTTGCCCTTACTTCGGATTACTTTCGTGTTTATTAGGCAAAGTGCGTGAAACGTTAAGTGTAGGTTATGGTAATGAGTAATTTGTAGTTTATTCCTTAGTCTTTCTCGGGGATTTGACAACCATACAATGATTGGCCTCGGGCAAATGCAGTCAGCGAAAAATTATGTAATGTATGGGTACAAGAAAGCTATAAGATGAATCAGTGTTGTCAATAGGTTTTATAAGAATAAGAAATGAAAAAACAGATGATTTCTCATTTTTTCATACAAATTTATACCGAAGTATTCGTACAAATTAACAGATACACATGCATGAATATAGATTTCTAACCACTTCTTCACTTATTCCCGGTGGCCTGGTGGCTAAAGCTCCCGCTTCACACACGGAGGGCCAGGGTTCGATTCCCGGCAGGTAGAAACATTTCTACGTGTTTCCTTACACCTGTTGGCCTGTTCACCTAGCAGCAAATAAGTACCTGGGTGTTAGTCGACTGGTGTGGGTCGCATCCTGGGGGACAAGATTGAGGACCCCAGTGGAAATAAGTTAGACAGTCCTCCATGACGCACTGACTTTCTTGGGTTATCCTGGGTGGCTAACCCTCCGGGGTTAAAAGTCCGAACGAAATCTTATCTTAAGGAGCCGCGTTATCTTTATCATTCATAATCCTGGAATCAGACTATCGTTGCGGGTCTTTTCCCTCAAGAAAGCCAGACAGGTTTACTCACCTTGAGGTTACCGATGAGCAATGATGAATAAAATTAAGAAAGTCTGGCGTTAGCTTTTGCCAATAAGGATTTCTCGTTTTGATTATTTTCTCCTATTATAAACTAAGTGACATGAGATGCAATTATTTTTAGTGTGATTTGGCTGTAATTTAAAATCTAAAATTTTCCATATGTGAGGTTGAACCAGACAGTTTTTTTCCTATTTACTTTCTTCGTACAAAACTGAAGATTTATTATTATAATTATATTCACCGGAAGTGCTTAACCCGTAAGGGTCATACAGTGCGTGGGGGGGATTGGAAGACATTCAGGCTCAATCCAAGAAAGGAGAGAACAGGTCCAGTTCCTTGGATGAAGAGCTCACCAGCGTTAAGTAACCTCCTGGGGGGGGGTTGTCCATTCCAGGAACCCAGTCCACTGCCTTTTTTCATGTCATTTCTGTTCTTACTGATTTATTCCGTATTTACTAAGTAGGAAATATATGTAATGACATTTACATATACTATATAATTCTACCACAAATTATGTATCTTTATATCACTTAATAGCATGATAGTTTAAGATGTAAAATATATTTTGAAGCTCTTAAATTTATCCCACATCTTTTTTTTTTAAATGTGATATGAACAAGAGTATTTTCTGAAATGTATTATACTTCTAGAAATATTCTGCAATTTAAAATAAAAAAAAAATAAAATGAGAAGCTACATAAGCCAAGTGATTCTGTCCCAGCAGACAGAGTTAGCTCGTTTCTCGAAGCTTCTCAACCCCACTTGTTATTTTAAGGTTTGTAATTAGCTGTACACTAACACCAGGAATGCTTTGATCCATAAAATATGAATTAAAGGACACGAAATGAATATACCAACCACCTATTCACTAACATCAGGAAAACTAATCCATAAATACCGGTTTAGGGGGTGAACTCATGGTGTACACTGCCTGGTGTTTGTACCCTGCAACAAGACGAAGGCCAACAGGTATATACAGGAAATGAATATCTGGCAACACAGGCAAGTGGTAAAGGAAGACCAGAACACCTCCTCTACCTCAGTGAGACTCCAGCAGCCAGGGAAGCAGAAGTGAAGATATTGTTGTTCTTCATCTAGTTCTCGGGTAGGACTCTTTTTGTTTTACGAACACAGGGGCGCTGCATTAGACAAGTCTTACGCACAATTATTGTTACTCATAATATTATAAATCTTACTCGCATTCAAAAATTCACACACACACTTTCCAAATTATTCTGGTAAAGTTATTAAATGATAGCAGTAGCTTCGGTGTATTGTGTGAATATCTATAATAATATTCTTCATGTCCGGGTTCTTTTATAAAGACTTTTCAGTATGTCTTTGAGGTGATAGCGTTTATTATACACTCACATCCATTTTGTGGTCGTATGCCAAAAAATAGAGAGGTACATGATGTTTCTGGGATTGGTCCTCTTAATTTTTTAATTATGTGGATACTGATCACTTACTCCGGCGTGAATTATATAAACTTGATAAATCACTCACTCTTTAAGAATAATTGAAGATCTTGCTCATTTAACTTTATAGATTAAAGCATAGATAAAAACGATGCTAGAATGGAGGGAGAACCGGTTTTGCCCTGGTATAAACATGGCTGCCAGGACTTTTAAGAGATGGACTTTGTTTCCCGGGTTTGAGGACGTATTTCAAGAGGTGCCTTGGATCTGGTGAAGGGCTTATTATCTAAGGAATTAGAGCAACCCTCTTCCTTAGAGCACAACTTAATTGGCTTCCATTCTCAAGGCGTTGTATGATAGTACGGGCTTCTCCATGAATATAAGTTTTTCTCCAAAATAACTTTAATGTAATAAAATTTCACTGATATAATAATGGTAACTTTTTGAAAATTCTTTTTAATGGTAAGTAGACTTTGTGTAACGCAGTAATTATGAGAATTATAAATATCATTGCTGAAATTTAATCAATACTTCGGTTTAAAATCTTAATGTTTTCTGCATCATATATTTAAGTTAGAAATTTATTGGTGTGTATTCTACATTTTTTTTATGTAAAAACTTTGTGGTTTTCGTAAAAATATTTTTGCCTAAAACGTTTCACAGGTTGCTATCATCTGTAATACACAATCGGTGGCAAAATTAAAGTTGTTCAAAGAAAATTGTGCAAATGTGTGAATAAAGAATATTTACAAAGAAAAATGAGTGATAGAGATATGCTACCAGTGAAAGCCAAACAGTCACTGGACTTGCTCCAGTAATTTTATAGGTAGGACGTTTTTTCCCAGACTAAACCCCGGGAGAGCTTAGCACAAGGTCTCCCTGCTGGGTATTTCCCCGGAGTGGCGAGGACTTCCAGCACCAGTGATGAGAATTTCCCAACATACCACACCTTAATAGACTGTCCCAGACATGCTTTTTCCTCCTCTCTAAATGTTTCATTATTGATGCATAATCTCTGAATTTGTTGGAACTGAATTGCTGCTTAATCTATTAGATCCGCCTTTTACTCTCGTCCTCAGTCTGTGCCTGTACTTTACCCCTATCAGCCACCACTATAATTTATGGATGATAAACGTACATGGGTTTAAGGTTTATGCGCTAATATAACAAGGAAACCGTAATGTGAAATTAGAAAGTAAATCACTTTGATGGAACGAATTTATAATAACCTTTTCCTTAAACTGAAACTGATTGCTTCCCATTTCTCGGTTTAGCTCTCCATATTACATGGTATAAACCTTGGTAATAGACACCGACAAGCTGGTTTAGAAAGATACTTTTCAAATTCAATTTTTATTACTTTGCAAAGTTTACAGTGTGTAACTGACATGTAATAAGGGGTCTATTACCATGCATAGTTAAAGATGTGTAATTTCAATACTGATTTAAAAAGAGCAAAGAAAGCCACTGTCATACCGAGGCATTTCGGGCAGACTAAACCTAATTAATGATTTACAGACTTAATACTAAACATGTATATATATCATAGTTGGTTCGAATTGAACATTGATTTTTTTATATATCAACATAGGTAGTTACAGCATTATAATGTATCACATTATAATAATGAGATTGAAACAATTTTAGTTTTGAAGTAATTTATATAACTTTTCAAATTTTGGGTTGAAGGTGGCGGTAGTATCTAGCTTTGGGAGGTGAGGCGAGATCAAAGTAGTCCCTTGAATTGGTGTGCAGGCAAGGATCCTTTTGTTTTTAGGCAATGAGTTCCAAATCTTTGGGCCCTTTATATTCATTGCATTTTTGCATAGGGAGAAATGGACACGAGGGATATCAGTGTTTTGTCTCGTGTTATGCAAGTGCGTTCTGTTGTAGTTCTCAAGGAGTTTGAGGGGAGGGTTTATATTGGAGAATGTTCTGTGTATGTAGTAGGCGCAATAATATAAGTGGATATTTTGTATGTTAAGGAGGTTCAAGCTCTTAAATAGCGGTGGGGTGTGTTGCCTGGCGCAGGAGTATGTAATCATTCTCACTGCAGCTTTCTGTTGTATAAGGGTTTAAGGTGATCTGCTGTGGTTGAACCCCATGCACAAATACCATAGGTGAGGTAAGGGTAGAGGAGTGGTAAAGAGCAAGAAGTGCCGTTTAGGGTACATAGTACCGTATCTTAGAGAGGATGTCTACTGTTTTGGAGATTTTTTTGGAAATATGCTGTATGTGGGTTTGAAATTTAAGACAGCTGTCAATGTGGAGCACTGGAAATTTTCCGTCAGTGTCTTGAAATGGAGGAACCATTTATCGATATGTCTAGCTGAATATTTGCAGCTCTGTTGCCAAATAGTATGAAGTAGGTTTTGTCGATATTGTTTGTCGTCATCAAAGATGATATTTTTAGCAGCTCATCATTTACAGTGTTTCTAAGTATGGTTTGGTTTGGGTGAAAGATATAGGTAGTGTCATCTGCAAAAAGAACTCGTTAAAGTAGTTTGGAGGCGTTGGGGAGGTCGTTGATGTAATGAGTAATGGTCCAAGGGCACTGCCCTGGGGGACTCCAACTACAACAGGTTGTGTGGTGGAGGCAATACCATTTGTGTATACATACTGGTGTCTATTTCCAAGATATGATTTTAGGTAATCAAGCGAGTCCTCTGACCCCGTAATGTTCAAGTTTTAGGTGCAAGTGATCGTGGTCAACTGTATAAAATGCTTTCCGTAGGTCTATGAAGAGGCCCAGTGGAATCTCCTTATTTTCCAGTGCCGTATATAAGAGCTCGAGCATGTGTATAATTGCATCATTTGTGCTTTTGCTTGGCTTAAATCCAAACTGACGGGGGTTAAGTATGTTGTGGGATACAAGGTAAGAGTAAACTTGCTTGTGTATTATTTTTTCGAAGATTTTAGATAGAAGGGGTAGGTTTGATATAGATCTATAGTTATTTAAATCAGTAGCATCACCTCCTTTGTGGATTGGTGTAACCCTTGCTGTCTTGAGTAGGGATGGGAAGGTTGATGTTTCAATGGACTTGTTAGTGTTGCTATAATGGATGACAGCAAATGGGAAGCTTTTTTCATACATAATTGGTAGTAAGCTATTTAGATCTCCTGACTTGTTTTTTAGTGTTTTGATGAGCGAAATTTCAGTAGGGTTTGTTGGTCAGTAAAAACAGTATTTGAGTAGTTGCCAGTGAGGTAGTTTTTTTGGTTGGTTGTTTGAGTTTGGGATTTAGCTTGCTAGTGTTGTTCCTATAGTGGAGAAAACACAAGGACATTTTATTAGAAAGCATTTCGGTCCTGGGACGTTCATCATTATACCACCTCAACAAGGCAATCTTCCAGGATGTTGGTTACGAAAGCTATTGGCTTTTACCAGAAGGGACAGGTATCCTCTGTATGTTGTGTCCATAGTGTTGCAGTGTTAGCCTGTATATAAACCTTGATAATAGATATAGACAAGTTAGTTTAGAATGACACGTGAACAAGCACTAGGGCATTTATTGTAAAACGTTTGTCCCGGGACCTTGATCAATGTCAAAGAGCCTTGATCGACCGAAACTAAACTCAACTACATAACTTTTTCAGGATTTTATAGACAAAAATTATTGCTTTAGTTGTACTTTCCAGCATTTGATCATAATTATGGGCTAAGTATAATGAACTGTAAATAATTTTCAAATAACTTAAAACTGCATAATTTTGAATAACTTTTAAAACTACATCTCGGTCTACGCCTGTTAGAGCAAAGTACAGCATATTTTCGTACAGATATATTCGATGCTAGTTTTTACAGCTGATAAAATAGTTTTAAGTAAAAAGTTGAGCTGCTGAGTTGTCGGGGAAGACCAAGTTCTCAACACTTACGCCGTTCAAAGTTCCGGGTATTTTACGGTCAACTTTATTTTTCCTTTACAAAGCAACTTAATTATTCTTGTGTTTTGTCTCCATCTCCCAAGTTGGGTAACTGACGTGGTGGGGGGAATTCCGTGGATTGTGCTCGAGAGATACACGAACCTGTAATTGTGGTAATCTGTTTTAGATTTTTTTACTGCCAGTCATCTGGGCAAACTTTCCTGTTGTCTACGTTATCAGTCAGGCTAATGCTACATTCAGGTCCACATAGCCATCTCAGTCGGGTTGATCAGTCCTTCGCTCTGTAGACTTTGTCTTGTAAAGTCACAAACGCTCTGCCTCCTGCTCTTCCTAGTCTCCCTGCAATCCCCCTTGGGGA
Organism: Cherax quadricarinatus; assembly: GCF_026875155.1. NCBI lineage: Eukaryota > Metazoa > Arthropoda > Malacostraca > Decapoda > Parastacidae > Cherax > Cherax quadricarinatus. The sequence goes on from NC_069402.1 coordinate 73,481,254, forward strand.
AGGGAACTCTACCTTTCATCTTTATCCTTCTTTCAAGATGAATTCTCCCAAGAGCGAATGACTCGCTGCCGTTAGTAATGGTCATGTCAAGATCAACACGATTGTCACTGAAAGAAGCTTTGTTGTAGTTTGCGACCACTGTCGAAGTTGAAAAACTACTTACTTATAAGTGAGCTATTTGAAATGAATGACGTGCCCAAGTTTGTCTTCCCGTCCTCTCCACCATCGGCCCACATCAAGTTCACGAGAGATTTGGTCAATGTTGCAACACCAGCATACCCTTCCCAAGCAACTCCACCGCCACCTCCACCAGCTACAAGTGACGCCACTCCACCTCCAGCCAATGAGAAGCCTTCATTGCCTCCACTCATCCATGGATCCAGTCAATCAGCTTTTCCAGCGTCACCTACCGCGGACCAACCCGAGATCTCGCCTAGCACGCCACAACCTCCTTCCAAGAGGGCTAAACCTTCGCCCACCACGCCATCTCTTGAGTCAAGATTGGATACAGTTCCGTTTGATGACCGATCTTCTTTCATCCACTGGCCTGGCATTACCTTCTCATGATCAAGAAATGCTCTTACCCAACCTGCGCCACCAACTTGAGAATAATAGTTAAATTTATAAGTGCCACTTATGTCTGTACTTTACCACTGTTCCTTCAAGGAATCACACAAGCTCTTGACGAAAACCGGGGTGCTATACATAAGAAAACAAAACTCAACCTTGTTCCTGTCTCACGCTTAAAGACCATAAAAAAAATGGATCCAACACTGACAAATTGGAAATTATTAAATATCGCCACAACTCCAAGTAAATTGATTCCCCACCGACCAGTCATCATGTAGCAGCTACCCTTCGTCGTCATCTTGCCTTCCTGCCGACTTCCAGACACCATTCACCAGAAAGATTGAGTTTTCGCCCACCATGCAAGATGCAGCCAGCCTCTGTTGTGTTCTCGTGTGTCTACATCCCCCTTGCCATCTGCTTCCTAGGCTTACGGTTGGGTTTAGTCCCGACTCCTCTCTTCGACTCAAGACATTCCTCTCACCGGCTATTCTTCGTTCTGTCCCCACTTCTCCCGATCCCCTCGCCCTCAGTGGGTTCTTACTCGAGTCCTTCGTTCGTTCGTGATCAGTCATCTCGCTTGGATCACAGGATTCATAGGGTACACATCAGAGATTACAAACAGTCACATCCCAGCTCCTTTGCAGTTTCTACGATACCAGTTGAGGAGGGAAACTTTTACCTTTGGTAATCGCTATCTCTGCTCTTCCACGTTGTATTCACATCGTATAACCCAGTAGTGGAACAATTAGTGAATCCAACAAACTAGCCCTAGCCGCTGCTGTGAAGAATAGCTTGCAGGTCAAACTTAGCGAGATTCACTCGCTCAGAGAAGCTTTCATTGTCTGTAATGACTATTTTGAAGCTGGAGAAACTCGTTACTATTGCTGCAACTACTCTCAATGAATGTGGTTTCCAAGTTCGGTCTTCTCCAGCTCTGAGGGCAAAGAAATGTCTTCATTAAATGATTGGACAAACTCATAACCCAATCTATCGACGAACTCAAGGCATTAGAGGACCAAAATTCTTGGGCCACTGTTGACTCCACAAAAATTCCTGCTGCCTCTTCAGTGCTCAAGATAATTTTTATCGACGTTAATATGGCTGCCCAAGCTCTTGCTGACGAACCGGCAATCATTTATTACTACATAAACCCAAGTCACATTGAACCTGAGTGATAGAAACAGCACACCCTGTTGGACCTGCTACTCATACTTGCATCTATCAAGACTGTCCAATCAAGGACAAGAAATTCTGTTCGAACTGTGGCTGTGAAGGGCATGACTTCAAGACTTGCACCACCACCTTTCCTGAAAATGCCCCATGAGGAAAGAAATAATGAACTCAAGATGACCTCTACTAAATCTCCAACGTATGCTACCATCACTAAGCTTCAAGCCGACACCACAAAGATTCTCTACGTTCTCCACCAGCAACTCTATCCACTACCATCTATTGCATAATGTATGCACATCTTGCAAATGCAGCACAACCTGGATCGTTTAACGCAACTATCAATGAACTCTTCCGCCTCAACAGTATGCCAAGTTTAACCTTCTCTGATTCTACACCTTCAGCCCACATAAAGATTATTCCCAAAGTTATAACCTTCACTGCACCTGCAGACCGGAGGTGCCATAGCACCGTTCCTGAACCATCTCCAACTACGGACACTCTTCAAGGGAGGTTCCTTGATGTTGGTGAGGGGCTCTTGATCTAAGGAATTAGATCTGTTCTCCAGTTCTTCGAATGATTCTGAATAACTTTCATCCCCTCCCCCACACACTGTAATTCCTACTGGTTTAGTGCTCCCCCATGATTATAATAATAATCATCTAATACGGACAAGACTCCTACCAATCTCAACCCCGATAAGCCACCAACAAATTACACCAGTGCTCCTGAATCATAACCTTCGCCTCAAGCCTACCAACCTATTGAAGATACACAACTATTCGAGGAAGAGGAAGAATGTCCCTCCTACGAAAATGGAAGGGGTTGGTAGGATATATCCTTCTACAAAACTGAACCATACATCGATGCTATATATTGCAAAGAACCGTTCTCTCGACTTCAAAAAGGAACTGTCAAATATACCTGCATCCCGGAAAAACTATGTACAACCCGGGCCCTAATTGAATCCATTGGAAGGATTAAAAAATGACTCGCAGCAATGGATTAAAGTTGGAAAAAAATAAGGTTTAGAAAGGATATAGGACAGCATTGGTTTTGTAATAGATTTGTGTATGTCTGGAACTAACATCAGAGTAGCGTCATTGAATCGAGTATACCTGGAGAATCGTCATTGAATTGAGTATACCTGGTGAGGACAAGTACATGAGTGGGTGTTGGTGAGACGGTAGGCCGGCTGCAGGGCTTTCTCCTCTCTTATGTTCTTACATAGAGGAGGAGGAATTATCAGACAGAAGTGGTAAGCGAAAGTTGTGTCAGCATCTCAAAAGACTAACACGGTGAAGGTGGAGAATGTATGCAAAGTAAAACATTAAAGATTTAAGTAAAGGGTAATCCTAGATTGCAAAGACTGACTACATAGGAACAAATCACTGGAGGCTCCAGGTACTTTGTAGCAACCATACAATAACTCGCACGGATTAAAAAATAACCTAGTGTTAGAAAACGGTCAAATTAAGAGATGACATGTCAGTGTATACAAGTGTTTTGTAATGTCTCGTGTTTATCCTGATGGATATTTTGAGCTTGCTATGCATGGACTACGAAAATGAGTGGGTGGATCTTTCAGTATCCCTGTTCCCAACCTATAACTTTCATGAGTTACATGATCCAGATGTAAACAGGAATAGTTGGAATCTTACAGATATGAATAGTTATTCTAGTGTTGAGTGATATATAATTTAATTAAGGTGTAGTTTGATTAAATATTCAATGATCCAGGTACAAAATGTTTCAGCAAATTCAATTTTATCGAATGATTTTTTGTTTAACCTTATTCGACAAACTATCAAATCTTATAGGTATTTGATAAAATTTATGTATTTTTCACCTAAACTTTGATAAATTACACACGTGCAACACTCGGGTATTTTTATTGTGGAAACGTTTCGTCCCACACTGGCTTCATCAGTCCAGTACAAAGAATGGTGAAGGCCAGAAGGAGTTTGAGGTAATCAGTCCCCCAACCCGTAGTCGATGTAATCAGTCCATCATTCTAGAGAAGAATACAGCATATGCTCGAAGAAAGGGCTTATATACTCAAGACAGGTGAGGGGAAGCAATCGTAGGCGGTGTCACCATGGAATAAGTAAGTTTATTCAGGTAAACACAAATAGTTACATAGAATTATCATACATAGCACCATATGTGTAGAGAACCTGGGATAACCCAAAAGTCAGAGTGACTTATTTCCATTGGGGTCCTTTTACCTTATTATAATATAAAGGTTATAATATTTTCTTATTATTCTATAATGAAGATAACATCTTATTATCATACTAAAAAGACTATCTACTACACGAGGGTCATTACTAGGAATAAGGTAAAATTTACACGTGTGTTAGCTAAAAAATAGAAAATCATTCCCCTCCCTTTCTGTAGCTACATTCATCAGACACCTTTTGGCACTCTTCTTGAACTGGTTCATGCTATGACTAGCTTTGACATGTGCAGGCAGTCTGTTCCATTCCTTTATTGCTGTACAATAAAAGGTGTTTGAAGCCTGGCCACTGACTGTGGGTACTACAAAGTTGTGCTCTCCCCTTAGTACTATGATTGCTTTGGTTCCCAACCTTGACAAAATTGACAGCAAGATATTCTGGACACTGTTTGTGGACACATCCACAGGTGGAATTAAGTCATATCTGCAGATTAAGCAAGCGTAGAATTGCCTTAAGATGTTCAAATGCTGCACTTATGTATAATTTATCAACTTATCGGTTCTCTGAACCGTTTATCTACATTCCTGTCAGACACAGCAACATCTTGGGGTCTTTAAACAGGAAATTCTATGCTTGTCTAATCTATAGTCATGACCTACTTCCACGGTGACACCGCCTACGACTGCTTCCCCTTACCTGTCTGCAGTACATAAGCTCCTTCGGGCATATACTGTATACTTATAAAGACTGATGGACTGATTACTTTCAAAAACCTGATCTTCACCATTCTTCTTTGTATTAAACTGATGAAACCACTGTGTGACGAAACTTATCCATAATAGATACCCAAGTGTTGCACATGTCTAATTTATCACTTTGTCGGTTCTCTGAACCATTATCTACATACCTAAACTTTATGGAGATATTAATATTATTTTTTCAGGGAAAATGAAGTGTCTTGGAGTCGGGTTGCTTTTCCTCGCTGCAGTCACTGCACAAAGTACGTAAGAGAATGTGGATTTAGCCGATAGTAACTTTTATTTTTAAAAAAATGTATAGCTTTAATTCTGAAATTTTTCTTAGGCAAAAGTGTACAAATACTTGTTTATACAAAAATTTTTAAATACTAAAGGCACTAAAAAGATAAAAAAAAATAAATACAGAAGTAATCGTAATGACACGATTGCATAATAAACCATACCCCCGCGGATAACCGCGGTCATAGTCTCAAACCCAGCCTTTCGCATAACCACTAGACCACTAGCCACAATAAGATTATCAACTAGGTTTCTTTACACATGGAAGGTTGCAAGACTTGTGACCCTTGCCTGTGAGTACAGAGGTCTTGGAACTCCATGTGTAAATATCACTGTTGGATGAATCTTATTGTGGCTAGCTGTCAGGAGGTTACCTGAAAAATTTTAATCTAAATTATCCGCTATGTTTAAAAATAAAGATTGTACAAATCAATATAGTACATATTAATTATAAGATAATTTTCAACATATAACTTAATAAATTTAGACATTCTTACTGATGAAATTTTTGCAGGAGAAGATAGGAAATGAATTCAATTTCATTTTTAATATTTAGGAGGTATAAAAATTTATAACAATAAAAATAAAGATTTGTACTCTAATTTAGACTGATAGTATCAAGTCACGTTATATTTTTATATACAACGACTGTTTTAAGGCAGAATTCGAATCCTTTTGTAATAGGTAACATATCAATGACTATGATTCATAATTTACTAGCTTATCCGTATATTTTATAACTTTTGTCTTGTATCTTTCGATGACATCCTGACTTCTTAGGTATAACTGTTGTTTCCGACTCGAAGTTGTGTTGGAGACCCCAAGAACAAGGATGTAGACACAGAGCTGAGGAATGCAGTGGAAATAAGTGACAGACAAAATTTCAACTTCCTTGATGTTGGCTTGAACAACGGCTGCATCACTCCAGATGGAGAGAGGGGTGGGTTCTTTTATGCCCTTCTTTACGATTAAGTTTTTATGGTTGATTGGGATATGTGGGGCGTTACGTTCAACGGTATGCTTTAGATAAAGTACGATGAAAGAGAAAACACATGATACAAAAACGCCGAAGAGTGGTAGCCTGTATATGTGTACCTCCATCTGAGGTTCTCTTCAGCAAATACAAATGAATAAGGAGAGACTGAGTATTTATACTATAGAAATAGAGAGCGAAGACATCTCATAGTTGGCTAGCCTTTTAGGGACTTCAAGGTGTATAGATGGCCTCTTATATTAGTGTGGGAGTTTCTGAAATAATGTGAATCTTATTGTTATATTTGACAGGATAACCCCTCCCCTCCGAATCCCCTGTAGGTTATTTAGCACAAGATGTGGAGGCTCGAGCCACCGTTCGCTTATAGAAGAACGAGATATTCTTGCAGTCAGGCTAAAGGGACTTGGAGAAAAATGCTGTTAACATGGGAACACTAATAAAACATGTAACAGGAAAACAAAGGAACGTTGCATAAGGTAAACCGTGCTTCAGCCTCCAGATAGCAGTCCTTGTTTAAGGTGTCTGGGCTATTGTTTGGATACCTGATTCAACTCTTTGCTGGGATGTATTTTTCTAATGCATATTTGGTTATCACTTCTGGTTTCAAATTTCATTTTGAGATGTTAAAGTTTAATATGACTTAAGTGTCACTTCAACTGATTTCCGTTTGTATGGGTCTTCTATCTTTTGGATGAGGCTACCACCATCGTAATTTATCGCGTGGTGCGAATTTTTAATATTAGAAAAGTGTAGAGCTTTCTTGGCCTTACCTAACTGAACATAAATAATCAAGACATTTATATCAAGAGACTTTTCGCCACTCGTGGCTTTGCCGCAAATGGCGAATTGTCTTTCTCGGTAAATGTCTTGATTGTGCATATGTCTTATTCCCTCAGGTAAAGCCAAGTTTGCCGATGACACTAAATTAGGCAGTTAAATAATTTCTAAAGACCCTAGAAAACTATAGGATGGTTTATGTTGTGATCGAAGTGGCATCTGCACTTAATTGCGGACAAATGTAAGATTCTAATCCTAGGGAATAAAAATTACTTTGGCATTTATAAAAAAAATATAAATCTTAATCAAACTGAATGCCGAAAGGATTTAGGCGTTCAGGATAGAGGAAATTTATAGCAAAAACAACAGTGAATAAAACTAATTGAATTCTTGCCTTTATATCAAGAAGAATAAAAGTAACTCTGCGGTTATTTATCTTTGATACGGCCTTGTATAGATTTTGCAGTTCAGTTTTGGTCTCCATATTGCAGAATGACAAATGTAGATAAAAGATAAGACACATGTGCAACATTTAGGTTCTTTATTCCGAAACTGTTTGCCTACACAGTAGGCCTCTTCAGTCGAATACAGAGGAGGCAGCGAAAGTAGTAGTTTCAAGGTGGTCAGTCCCTCAGCCCAGAGGAGTGTCCAGCACCATAGTTTAGAACAGTGTGAAGCTGAAGCATAAGACCTATCTTGGCATAGGTGAGGCGTAGAAAAATCTTGAGGATGACAGAAGAGGCGGGGCCCACTAGTAGAAGCAAGAATGTAATTGAGAGGCACTTTTTTTTTTTTCTTTTTTTTTTTTTACACAGGGTTTGACAAGGTTAAGGATCCCTAGCTTTATTGACAAGCTATTTACAGGTTAAGGATTCCTAACTTTATTGGCAAGCTAAGAGCTATTACCTACATCAGCTCATTTGAAAGCATTTTTGTTATGAGACATACAAGTAGGGAACAGGATGAAGTTGGAGCCATCTATGAGCCAGCATTTTCATTTGATCAGCTGACTTCATCTCGTTGACATCATTATGCTGTACGAATGTGTTCCATACTCAGTCATCCTGGGTATATATGATCTCAGATGGAGTGATGTTCTGGAGAAGGGTGCAGCCAGAGTGAAGTTGCTGCTTTCTGCCCGTCTTGTGGCATAAAAGCTTGTTTCACGCTGTCCTCGAAGTGGATCCGAGTGTGGTACTTTAACAATATTGGCCTTGTACATAACAGTAAGGCTACCCACATCCCTCCTGTGTTGAAGGCTCTGCTGAAATGAAAGATCTATCCAGGATGGGTCCAGGCGAGAGATGAGACGTCTTGCTCTGTTCTCTACTTTGTCAAGCAGTCGCAGATGAGAGGGGGGCGGCAAACCAAGAAAGTGGAGCATACTCAAGGTGTGAGCGTACTTGTGCCTAGTACAGAATCTTGCAACCCCCCCTCTCATATATATATATATATATATATATATATATATATATATGTCGTGCCGAATAGGCAGAACTTGCGATCTTGGCTTAAAAAGCAACGCTCATCTTGCCATATAGGACAAGCAAAAATTTGTGTATGCAATAATTTCGCCAAAATCATTCTGAACCTAACGAAAAAAAAATATTTCACTGTTTGTTTAGTATTAAATTATTGTAAACAAATCTAAAATATATTTAGTTAGGTTAGGCTAAAATAAATTGCGCTTGTTATAATAAGGTTAGGTAAGTTTTCTAAGTTCCTTTTGGTGCAAAATTATAAATTTTTACATCAACATTAATGAAAAAAATATATCTTTAAACGTATAAAATAAAATTTTAGAAAGGACTTGATTTTAAATGAGTTCTTGCTAATTGACCAGTTTTACATATTCGGCACATTATATATATAGCGTGTGTATGTGTATCAAACCGGCCATATCCCACCGAGGCAGGGTGACCTAAAGAAAACTAAAGTTTCTTTCTAAATTTTAGAAGGGGTTACTAGCCCCTTGCTCCCGGCATTTTAGACTCCTCTTACGACACGCATGGTTTTACGGAGGAAGAATTTTGTTCCACTTTCTCATGGAGATAAGCAGAAGTCAACAAGAAAAAGAACTAGGAAGAAAATAGAAGAAAACCCAGAGGGGTTTGTATATATATACCTGTACATGTATGTGTAATGTGACCTAAGCGTAAGTAGAAGTAACAAGACGTATCTGAAATTTTGCATGTTTGAGACAGAAAAAAGACACCAGCAATCCTACTATCATGTCAAACAAGTACAGGTTTCCGTTTTACTCGCTTGCCAGGCGGTTGCTGTCTACCAAGACAAGCCACGGGGGGTGGAAATCTTATAATGTCGTGCCGAATAGGTAAAACTTTCTATTTTGGCTTAAATGGCAACGCTCTTCTTGCCGAATAAGGCAAGCGAAAATTTGTGTAGGCAATAATTTCGTAAAAATAATTCTGAACCTAACGAAAAAAAAATTTCATTGTTTATTATTAAATTATTGTAAACCTATCTAAAATATATTTAGTTGGATTAGGCTAAATTAAACTGCGCTTGTTATAAGGTTAGGTAAGTTTTCTAAGGTTCATTTGGTACAAAATTATTAATTTTTACACTAACATAAATGAAATGTCTTGAAACACACAACAGGAAATTTTAGAAAGGACGTAATTTAAATTCTTGCTAATTGACCAGTTTTACCTATTCGGCACGACGTATATATCATATAGTGGTGTTAAAGGAAGAAGTCATATATGGAAAATGATGCCATAAGGTAAATTATTATTTTCACGAGGAAGCTTTAAATCCTTAGGGATCATACAACACCTGAGGAATGAGGTTAAATCAGGGTTGATTTTGGGAAAGGCATATGTTGCTCATTGAGTACACCAGAAGGTAGAGACCAAAAAGTGACTGGCTTACAGAAGAGGGTTTGAGAGATACATATAAGCAACTGTTAGAATAAAGGTCGACTAAGTTGAGGGGGAAAAATGATAAGAAAGAGGTAGTGTAAATATTTAAAATGTAGTGTTATGTGCAACCAAGGTTATTGTTATACGTGTCAAGCGTTCATAATCAGAATTTGCACAAGGTACAAAAATTTAAATGTTTTGACTTATAAAAATCCATTATTTTAAAGTCAAAATACATAATCTCATAATTTCATGGTACTTTTCGCATGCTTTAAAAAAAAAGTGAAATATTAAATGTGCTAAAATGTTGTTTTATTGCATATTTCGACTATTTAGAGCGATTTGATGCATCAGACAAACCTATTTTTTTTTTAGTAAAATTACATAGCATCAAAGGATACAGTTGTTTTTTTACATTCTAGTTTATTTTTTCGAATTTTACTCTTTATTTTTATCTATATACTGAAATAAGTGCATTATTACAGGTATTTGTGGGCCTCTGAGTCAGTGTCGTGGGTATGCTCCTTTCTTTAATCAACTGAGACAGCTAAATGTTATCCGTTTCTTAAGGAGTCGCATATGCAGGTGAGAATTTGTGTACAACTGTGATTGAGGAGCCTAACGCTAGTAACAAGAAAGTATTACCATAAAGAGCAACTCAAGGGATATCCAGCTCAGTGTTTCAGATTCGTCTTCATCCAGGATTAAAATCTGAGCTGTAATAAAATATGTACTACGTATTTAATAATATTTAAAGTAAAGCAATATAGCCTAAATTATATTGATTTATGACAATTACTTATATACATTTGTATGGAACACACTGATAGAAAATAAAGTGAAGCTAAAATTTTCAGAACAAAATTCCCCTCAAGGAAGGTTCCTTGATGTTGGTGAGGGGTTCTTGATTTAGGGAATTGGATCTGTGCTCCAGTTTCCCAAATTAAGCCTGAATGCCTTCCACATCCCCCCCCCTTCCAGACGCTGTATAATCCTCCGGGTTTAGTGCTTCCCCCTTGATTGTAATAATAATCAGAACAAAATTAAGCATTTAGAATAGTGAGAAAAGCAATAACGTTATAACACAATAATGCAAGATAATACTGCATAAAATTTATTGAATAAGTCTTATAATACAGAAAATAGAGTAATAACACAATTATATTTACATAACTTTTGTGCAGGGCAACAACATTCCCAAGAAGACTAAATGAAACTAAAAATTTGGAACCTATTTAAATCTTTTAGCAGACAAATTACAAAGACGGTACTCATATGTAAAATTTCTCAGTAATGTAAACCACAGTATTATTAATGAAGACATAAAGCAAATATTTTATATACAAATTTGTAAGGTGTATAATAACAATCTCTTGCCCAGTTTAGACAGCTCTGTTACCCAGTGAAAAAATACCCATTTGATAAACTGAAGAAAATTATTTAACAGTAAAGGTTTAATTGATTTTTCATTGTCATTAAGTTCTAGTTTCAAATTGTATGTAAATGTTCCAACACTCAGAGGTCAAGGGAATTGGAGCTAAATTTACGCAACACTTTAAAGTCACAAGAATTTAATGTAGTCATGTTTTATTGAATGTCCTCGAATTTCAGAGTAAGAAGAGTGAGTCAGACCTGGGAAACACCTTTATGCTCAGATATTCTGATTTGGAGTTTCGTGAAGAAATACTAATATACTGCAATGCGGTTGGAATATTTCTAGCTATGCACAATGTTTGAGCACAATTGTGAAATTTGTTGTTTAACTGTGATGTTAGGACTGCAAATTTCAAATGACATCAAATATTCACTATTTTTATGTGCCTCGCCCATGATTGTTTATTTATTCTCATTAGATTCTTGTCGCGGACTGCATGTGTATTGCCCTGTGTCTTACCCATTATTTTGTTTATTTGGTCTCTAGATTCTTGCCGCGGACAGTGCATGTGTGTTGCCCACAAGCCAGACCCATCATGCCACCCATTTCTGGTCCTCCACGCAGACCCAACCCTGGTACCGGTGGGCCGGCTTCTTTATCCAACAATCCCCTTATCCCGTCGGAGAGTATCTGCGGTGTTCCCACTGCTGGTAGGGTTGTTGGTGGCGTCACAGTCGAATATGTAAGTTATGTTTGTTCTCAAATCTTTACATTTCAATTCATGGGGGATGCCTCTCTGCCGGTGAAGGGCTCTTAATCCAAGGAATTTAGGCTACCCTTCGAATCCAACTTCCTTACCCCTCCCTTCCCATTCCTCAGGCTCTGTACTACACACGGATTTAAACTTTAGCTTTCCTGTGAATATACTTATTTCATATATTTAAAATGTGTACTGTATTTGTACATGCTAGTCTGGTTTGTACATGCTATTTTGTAAGCAATGATTTTAGTGCTACTGTCACAGCATCTGGCATGTGTTTTCTAGGTTTAAGTTGTTTCTAGTGAGCAGTTGAGTTCACCAGCCCGAATTATTTTTATTTTTCCTGAACATCTAAAAAATACTCAAATTTTGGCACCTCATTTGTCTTCATTGTTTTTAACGTTACTTTAAGGTATATACACTTAAGTATATATCTCGTTTTATATATATATATTATATATATATTATATATTTAATATATACATATGTCGTGCCGAATATGTAAAACTGGTCAATTAGCAAGAACTCATTTAAAATTAAATCCTTTGTAAAATTTTCTCTTATACGTTTAAAGATATATTTTTTTCATTAATGTTGATGTAAAAATTTATAATTTTGCACCAAAAGGAACTTAGAAAACTTACCTAACCTTATTATAACAAGCGCAGTTTACTTTAGCCTAACCCAACTAAATATATTTTAGATTTGTTTACAATAATTTAATACTAAACAAACAGTGAAATATATTTTTTTCGTTAGGTTCAGAATGATTTTGGCGAAATTATTGCATACACAAATTTTCACTTGTCCTATATGGCAAGATGAGCGTTGCTATTTAAGCTAAGATCGCAAGTTCTGCATATATATATATTATATATATATATATATATATATATAATATATATATATATATATATAATATATATATATATATAATATATATAATATATATAAGTCCCTTTTCTGTATGCAAAACTATTGTTATTCTCTATAAAATGTATTTTTTGTTAATATTTCCCATGAGAAATAATGCAAATCCAATTAAACCATTCCAGACACCCAAAAATATTAACAAAAAATACATATTATAGAGAATAACAATAGTTTTGCATACAGACAAGGGACTACTAAATTCGAGGCTCCACTATATATTATATATATGTGTATATATATGTGTATATATATGTGTATATATATGTGTATATATATGTGTATATATATGTGTATATATGTGTATATATATGTATATATATGTGTATATATATGTGTATATATATATGTGTTATATATATGATATGTGTATATATATATTATATATATATATATATATGTCGTGCCGAATAGGCAGAACTTGCGATCTTGGCTTAAATAGCAACGCTCATCTTGCCATATAGGACAAGCGAAAATTTGTGTATGCAATAATTTCGCCAAAATCATTCTGAACCTAACGAAAAAAATATATTTCACTGAGTTTGTTTAGTATTAAATTACTGTAAACAAATCTAAAATATATTTAGTTAGGTTAGGCTAAAATCAATTGTTCTTGTTATGATAAGGTTAGGTAAGTTTTCTAAGATACTTTTGGTGCAAAATTAAAAATTTTTACATTATCATTAATGAAAAAAATATATCTTTAAACGTATAAGAGAATTTTAGAAAGGACTTAATTTTAAATGAGTTCTTGCTAATTGACCAGTTTTACATATTCGGCACGACATATATATATATATATATATATATATATATATATATATATATATATTATATATATATATATATATTATATATATATATATACATACATACACCTTGGAGTACAATGTAACCAGTGATAAGTATAGTAGTATTCAAAGAGGTTTCTTGATCTCTCACGTAATGTGAGAAATCACGGAAATGCTTGAAATAATACTACTTTTCAGTGTGGTTATATTGCATATTAAACTATCATTTATTTACTGTAACCTCATTACATATCTTAAATTATTTACACTTATAGTTTAATTTTTATTTTTAGGGGTAAGATTATTCTTGATGCAAGTGTACACGAAAATTGTCATAATGAACTCACTGCAATAACTAGACGATAAATCCAACGAACTTACTTTGCAATCAGCCTGGTCGGTGGCCGTGGCTGGCGGCTGTAGGGTTCAGACAAGCTGGTGGCAACTTCCAAACTGACTGTGGTGGCACACTCATTACTCGTCACCACGTACTCACCGCAGCACATTGCTTTGATGAACCTGGCAAGAGAGACCCGTGAGTAATTGATTTTATTGATGCTACTGGTGTAATGAACAGTGAGTAATGTGTGCTAAAAAGCCCACAAGGAGACAGAAGGAAACAGGGTGAAGTGCGAGCTGTGTATTTCAACTACCTTTGCCAGTAACTACTCAGTTATTGCCATCTTTTTTTTTATCTTGAGAAGGCATATGACAACTCGGGGATAAAACATCTTGGCCCAAGCTCACTCTTTAGGTCTCCAAGGCAATCTGCCATTCTTTCTTATCTGAGAGACATTTCCATGTTCGGGTTAAGAAGCTTTCCCCGGACTTTGTCCAAGCTGAAGGTGTCCCCCAAGGATGTCCTTAGCACCACACTTTTTCTCCTTGCTATAAATAATTTGGCATGTTCTTCCATATAATATTTGGTCATCACTCTATGCTGATGACTTTACTATAGCTTGTGCAGGCGCTGACTGTCGGCTCATTGCAGTTTCTCTGCAGAATGCTGTCAGCTGTTTCCAACTGGGCCATTACTCGTGAGTTTAAATTTTCTAGTACTAAGAGACCAAATTACTTTCACTAGACGTTCTATCATCCCTGATACTCCATTTTACCTGTATGCCTCGCGTATCCCACAATGTTATATTGTCAATTTTCATCCATCTGTTTGATCATCGGTTATCCTGGAAACCTCACTACCTTCTTGATAGTAACTTGTCATAGCCGGCTGAACCTCCTTAAATCCCTCGCTCATCTTTAATGGAGGGCTGATCGTCAAACTCTCCTTCGACTGCATTCAGCCCTAATTTTGTCGAAACTAGATTATGGCAATCATATATATTCAGCAGCCTCTCCTGCAACTCTTTCTGACCTCGATCCCATCCATCACCAGCGATTACGTTTATGCCTAGGTGCTTTTCGTTCTTTACTGTTGAGAACCTATATGCATAGTCGAATATTCCGTCCGTGAACGATCGCCTTGATGCTCTTTCCCTCCGCTATTTTGTTTGCTCTTAGGGCCCTTCGCATCTTTCCACATTTTGGGAAAGGATTCGCTCTTGTCTTTTCAGTTACCTCCTTTATGTCCATGTAGCATGTAATTTTTCCCCTTTACCTTGGGAGGTTCCCAAAACAGTTCGTTTTCCTTCTTCCTCATCCCGTGCGCGAAAGCCCACATACCTACAGTAGCTTCTCGCTCTTTTCTTAATTCCAGCCTCATTCTCATACCGTCGCAGTGTACACTGATAATTCTAAATCCTCTGATGGTGTCGGGTTTGCGGCAGTTTCCGGACAGCATTGTGCGAAGGCATTTATTAGACTGGATAGCTTTTTTTCAGCTGAATTGTATGCAATTCTCGCAGCAATTATCCATATTGCATCTATGCCTGTGTCGCCATTTGTGGTAGTTTCAGACTCCCTAAGGAAAGAAGGAACACCGCAACAGGCCCACTGACCCATGCGGAGCAGGTCAATGACCCCCCCCCGGATTGGCCCAATGACCCCCCCAGTCTGGTCCCCTTTCCACTCAAGGAAGGAGCACGGCACCAGACCCAGCAACACAAGCTAGTCAGGTCCAACTCTCACCCACCCACACCCACTCGTGTATTTATCTAACCTATTTTTAAAACTACGCAACTTTTTTAGCCTAAATTTAACTGTACTCGGGAGTTTGTTCCACTCATCCACAACTCTATTACCAAACCAGTGCTTTCCTATATCCTTCCTGAATCTGAATTTTTCCAACTTGAAACCATTGCTGAGAGTCCTGTCTTGGCTGGAAATTTTCAGCACGCTATTTACATCCCCTTTATTCCTGTTTTCCATTTATACACCTCTATCATATCCCCCCTAATTCTACGCCTTTCGAGAGTGCAGATTCAGGGCCCTCAGTCTATCCTCATAGGGAAGATTTCTGATACATAGGATCATCTTTTGTCATCCTCCTCTATACGTTTTCACCTCATTCCCTAGTTCTTCGTATGCAACTTTGGTTACACCGTATCTCTAGCAAAAACAAAGATAGTTTTCTGTTGGGTCCCCGGTCATGTTGACGTACAGGGCATTGAACAGGCATACACTGCTACGAAGTCAGCAGTACATGACCTCCCAGTTTCATATAGAGGTATTAGATTCACAGATTATTTGGCTGTAATTTCTAACCACCTTTGCAACTGTTGGCAACAACGTTGGTTTGATATGATACATAACAAATTACATTCTATCAAACCAAGTTTAGGTTTCTGGCCATCTTCTTGTCGATGCCGAGGTTGGCAGACTACGCAATCCTGTCTACGCATCGGGCACACTCTTCTTACTCATGGGTATCTCAGGGAGAGGCACCCTGTTCCACTCTGAGAATTGTTAGGTTCCAGTTTCGATTAGCCATATTCTGTTGGACTGCCCGGTCTATCAACGAGCACACGGAATTTACCTCCGACGTCACCGCTCTAACGCCCCACATTGCTGACGGGCCCACCTTTGACTCGGACTCCCTCGTCGACTTTTTGAGAGCAACTGACTTACTGCACAAACTTTGATACTTCCTCTAGCACTCCTCACTTCCCTTTGTAACTCTCCCTCTGTTGTTCACTCCACTCTTGCTAATTTATAATCATGCGCTATCCCCTGCCCCCCTCTTCAAGGGGGGCTCCTTGGCGTGGTGAAGAGGCTCTTGGTCTGAGGAATTAGACCTATCGGTCTTCTTCCTCAGAACGAACCTAATTACCCCCCAATCTCACCTCCCCTATCCCATCCTCCCCATCCTCCCCTTTTTCCTTTCCTCCTCCCCCTCCCCACCCCTCCCTTTTGCCCTTCCTCTTTTTGTCCTTTGGGATTTCTCCCACAGGCGCACTAGTTCCTGGGTAGAGGAAAGGATACCGGGGTCCATCCCATTCCGTTGAGGTTCTTAGCGGTGGCGTAGTTTGCCGTGGAATCTGGATCGCCTGGGGATGTCCCGATCCCTCTCCGGTATCCCGGACTAGCTTTGGGTGTCTTTCGGGCGACGAGTGTATCTCTGGAAGCCACCTTTCGGATTCCGGGGGTGGTGGCCGAAGGAGGTATGCTTTGTGGCGGATATCCGGCCGCCCTCTCTTTTGTCCATCTATGCCCCTCATTTCTTTCCTCAAAGTCTGCCAGAGAGTTAGCACCCTTGGACTTTTCTTCTCTCAGAGAAGAACAGTATAATGTGCCTTTTACACTTCAAGAACTGGAGGCAACACTCTCAGCTTGTCGATCATCGGCAGCTGGGCCCGACAACATTCATATTCGTATGCTACAACATTTACATCAGTCAGCCCTTGCAGTCCTATTACGCCTTTACAATCTTATTTGGTCACAAGGAGTTCTTCCACAGCTGTGGAAATCCGCCATTGTTCTCCCTTTCCGCAAACCAGGCACTACGGGACATGAAACCTCCACTATCGTTCCATTGCTCTTACCAGTGCAGTTTGCAAAGTAATGGAACGTCTAGTAAATAGACGTTTAGTGTGGTATTTAGAGACACACAACAGTCTCTCCACTCGTCAATATGGCTTTCGTAAGGGACGTTCTACCATAGACCCCTTACTGCGCTTGGATACGTATGTTCGTAATGCCTTTGCGAATAACCACTCAGTTATTGCCATATTTTTTGACCTTGAGAAGGCATATGACACAACTTGGAGGTATAATATTTTAGCCCAAGCCCACTCCTTAGGCCTTCGAGGCAATCTACCATCCTTCCTTAAGAACTTTTTAACTGACAGGCATTTCCGTGTTCGGGTTAATAATGTGCTCTCCCCGGACTTTATCCAAGCTGAAGGTGTCCCCCAGGGATGTGTTCTGAGCACAACACTTTTTCTCCTTGCTATTAATGATTTGGCCTCTAGTCTTCCATCAAATATTTGGTCATCACTCTATGTTGATGACTTCGCTATTGCCTGTGCAGGCGCTGACTGTCACCTCCTTACAGTTTCTCTCCAACATGCAGTCGACCGTGTTTCCAATTGGGCCACCACACATGGGTTTAAATTTTCCAGCACTAAAACCCACCAAATCACTTTCACTAGACGCTCTGTCATCTCCGATCATCCTTTGTACCTCTATGGCTCCCATATCCCTGAACGTGATACAGTCAAGTTTCTGGGCCTCCTCTTTGATCGTAGGTTATCCTGGAAACCTCACATTACCTCTCTGAAGGCAACTTGTCACAGCCGGCTGAACCTTCTTAAAACCCTTGCTCATCTTTCGTGGGGAGCTGATCGTCGAACCCTCCTTCACCTACATTCCACCCTTATTTTATCGAAACTTGATTATGGTGACCAGATCTAATTCAGCGGCATCTCCTGCTACTCTCTCTAGCCTTAACCCCATTCATCACCAAGGATTACGTTTATGCCTTGGTGCTTTTCGCTCTTCCCTGTCGAAAGCCTCTATGCAGAAGCGAACGTTCCATCCTTATCCGATCGCCGTGATGCCCATTGCCTGCGCTACTATGTACGCTCTCATGATCTCCGCAATCCTTCCATTTATAGAATGGTCACTGATATTAGTAGACATTCTTTATTTGTTCGCCGCCCCTGCTTACTCCGTCCCTTCTCTCTTCGCCTTCATTCGATCTTATCTTCTCTTCAACTACCACCTTTCTATTAAAAGTAGCATCCACTTTCCCTACCCCCCGGGGAATTTCCAGCGTTCGAGTCTGTTCTTTCTCCCCCCCTTGCTCGAAAGCCAACGTCTACGGTCGCTTCCCGCTCTCTTTTTTTTGACCACTTTCATCTCTTCTCGTGCCATTGCGTGTACACAGTGGCTCTGTCTTCTGACGGCTGGGATTGCCAGTGTTTCCGGACACGTCGTACAAGGGCATTTACTATCTTGGGCTAGTATTTTTACTGCTAATTATTGCCACCCTTTTACAGCCTTATCCGTATTGCATCTATGCCTTGCCCATCTTTTGGGGGTTGTCTAAACCCCCTTTATGCTTTACAGGCTATAAAAAAATTTAAATACACCTCACCCCTTAGTCCTCCGAACCAACTTTGGCTACCCCCGATTTTTTACCAACATAAAGATATTGTTTTTTGTTGGGCCCCTGGTCTGTTGAGTACAGGGAAATGAACGGCAGACACTGCTGCGGGGGCACATACAGACCTACCAGTTTCTTATAGAGGATTCATGTCGGCTATTTTGCTGTAATATCCCCCACCTTCACACCCGTTGGCAACAACGTTGGTCTACTATGCTCGGCAACAAACTTCAGTCTTTTAAACCGATATAGGTTACTGGCCGTCTTTTATCACCATGTCGAGTTGGGAACTACTCCTCCGTCTTCGCATTGGCCATACTCGTTTTACTCAGGATATCCATGGAGAGCTCTTGCTCCTCTCTTGAAAATTTGCCAAGCCCATTATCAGCAGCCATTTTCTTTTGGACTCCCCATTTATCAACGGACGCAAATTTTACCTTGTCGTCGTCTTCCCCCCATTGCTCCTTTTTCCCTTTCCCCCTTCCGCTGATGGACCCACCTTTCACCCGGGACTCTCTCATTAAATTTTTTTGCAACGACTGATTCCAAAAACGAATTTTCGCCTTTCTATTTCAATCTCTTGCTACCCTTCCCCCCGACACCCCCTGCCCGCTGTTTTCGTAACCCTGATCATCCCCCCTCCTTCTCCCTTTCCCAATTCCTTTTGTTTCCTTCCCTCCCCCGCAGGTGTATCCTTGGGGGCTTAGCGCTTCTTTTTGATTATAAAATAAGATAATCCCCCCGCCCCCGCGTATGCCCCTTGTGGGTTTATTGCTTCTTTTTATTGTGTAGGTTATTGCTTCTTTTTTATGTGTAGGTTTAGCTTCTTTTTTATTTTAATAACGACAGGCCCCTGTCTTTGGAGAAAAGAGTTAGTTTCCCGAGGTTTAAATTCCCGCCATCGGATTGTGGGCTGCACCAACGCCTGGTATCAGGGTGTCATTTAGGATGCCTGTCGGGTCGGGGGCCCCGAACAGTGTCCATCTTTCATCTTAATCAGGTTTCTTAATATCATTTTCTGTACATTAAAAATAGCAGAAAAAATTGCGGGTTGAGAGATGGAAACATTAGGGGAAAACCCAAAGGCATCGCTCGACGAATCCGAGGGTGGTAAAACCAAAATACCTGAAATAACTAAGAAGTTTCCATTGGAAACTGTAATGTCAACCAATTTTTACAAACTATGTATCACGAGGAAATAAATTGGTTAGACTGTACAGCTGGATCTTTCGTCCATTAATCCTGATGATACTGGTTTTCCTAACTGACCTCAACTTGAAGCCATTTCCTGCATGTTCCTTCGACTTTACAGAAGGAACCGTCGCTCGGTGATTTCAGTCCTGTCCCGCTCAAAACGAAGAAGCATCCCGCAAGGATCTTCCGATTGTAAGCCGCCGGGACAATGGTTAACAACCGAAGGACCTACGGAAAAAGATATCATGCTCCTATCTGGACGAGACGTCCATTAATGTAAGTTTATACATTAAAAAGAAGATATAAATGAGCAACAGATTATACAAATTATTTTAAAAATTAAAAATCAGTTAGTCCTACTATATGGGACATATATATATTATATATATGGGGTATATACTGCCTAGGAACACACCTACACGCCGGTGAGGAGGCTTTTGATCCAAAAATTGAAATCTGACATCCCGCCTTCTTTAGATCGAGCCTGATTTGCTCACTTTCCCCAGGCACTGTAATGACCCCTACGATTTATGCTTCTCTCTGAATACGCTACAGTACACATATGCAATTTTAAATGAGATTGTACTCAAAATGCAGAAACTCGCAATGGGTATCAATATTTCGAAAGTGATTTAGCAACACACATTCAGTCCCTACTCGTATCAAAAATATTGGTGTATATTTTCTCATGCTTACATTGTAGATATTCTTTAAATATATTTAGTGCTCTCGAAGAACTTTCATTAACATATGTGAAATCCCAGCATTTTTATGCATTAAATATTTATAGTTCCAGTAAGTTTGTGATACAGGGGTTTATTGGGTCTAATAGTGAGGTAAAGTCCCACCCTCCACTAAACCTCCCATACTCACTTGACCGTCCCTATTCACACAACCTCCACTACTCACACAACTAATACCTTATGCAACCTCTCGTCTCTCCAGACATTCAAGCAGCGTGTCTGCCTTTCAACGAGCGCAACAATAACTTTTGATGCCATAGCTCAGCCGTTGTTGGCTGGGGGAGGACATCTTTGGTGATTGCCGTTTTTGGTTTTTATTACATAAAAATATTCAAGAACAAAGTCCTTCAGTATTTTCACTACTATTTATATCCAATGTAATATGACTGTTTAAGTGTGTGTTTACCTGGGAGTTACCTGGAAGAGTTTCGGGGTCAACGCCCCCGCGGCCCGGTCATGTGACCCGGCCCCTGGTGGATCAGCGCGCTGATCAACCAGGCTGTTGCTGCTGGCTGCACGCAAACAACGTACTAGCCACAGCCCGGCTGATCAGGAACTGACTTTAGGTCTTGTCCAGTGCCAGCTTGAAGAACTGCCAGGGGTCCTGTTGGTAATACCCCCCTTATATGTGTGCAGGAGCCAGTGAACAATCCCGGGCCCCTGACACTTATTGTATGGTCTCTAACGTGCTAGTGACACCCTGCTTTCATTGGGGGGATGGTGCAATCGTCTGCCAAGTCTTTTGCTTTCGTGTGAGGTGATTTTCGTGTGCAGTTCGGTACTAGTCCCTCTAGGATTTCCGGGTGTATATAATCATGTATCTCTCCCTCCTGCTTTCAGGGAATACAGGTTTAGAAACTCAAGCGTTCCAGTAATTGAGGTATGTTTTATCTCCGTATGCGCGCCGTGATGGTTTCTCTGTACATTTTTTTCTAGGTCGGCAATTTCACCTGCTGAAAGGTGCTGTAGAGTGCAGCAATATTCAGCCTGATAGAACAAGTGAGTGAAGAGTGTCATCATGGGCATGGCCTCCCTAGTTGAAGGTTATCATTAATCCATCCTGTCATTTTTCTAGCAGATTGCATGGATACAATGTTATGGTCGTTGAAGGTGAGATCCTCCGAATAATCATCCCAGGTCTTTGACGTTGGTGTTTCGCTCAATTTGTGGCCAGAATTTTTTTTGTACTCTGAGATTTAATTTTCCTCATGTTTACCATATATGAGTAATTGAAATTTCTCAACGTGGAACTTCATAATGTTTTCTGCAGCCCAATGAAAGATTTTGGTTGATGTCGCCTGGAGCCTTGCAGTGTCTGCAATGAAGACTCGTCATGCAGATTCGGGTGTCATCTGCCAAAGGAAGACCACGGTTGCTGTGGCTGACATCCTTGTCTATGTCGGAATATGAGGATGAGGAACAAGATGGGAGTAGTACTGTTTGCCTTGTGGAACAGAGCTTTTCACCGTATCTGCCTCGGACATTACTCTGTTGACGGATACTCTCTGTGTTCTCTGATTAGTGAGGAAATTATTGTTCCATCGACCGACTTTTCCTGTTATTCCTTTAGCGCGCATTTGTGCGCTATACGCCATGGTCACACTTGTCGCAGGCTTTGCAATGTCTGTATATATTACATCTGCTTTCTTTTTGTCTTCTAGTGGATTTAGGACCTTGGTCGTAGTGAACCAGTAGTTGAGACAGACCAGGGCGACCTGTTCTAAACCCATTGTTGCCCTGGGGTTGGTGTAATGGATGGGTTTCTAGATGGGGTGGTGGAGATCTTGCTTCTTAGGACCCTTTCAAAGATTTTCGATTATGGGATGTTAGTGCTATTGGTCTGTTGTTCTGTGCTGTTGGATTTACTGCCCCCTTTGGGGATGTGGGGCTATGGTCGTGTTGTTTTTAGTAAAACTGAGGGACGACACCCGTGGCCATGCTCTCTCCATAGGGATGGAAAAGGCTCGTGATAGGGCTTCTTGCAGGTTCTTGATGAAACACAGGAGTTCCATGAGTTCTGCCCTGGGAGAGTGCATGGGCATGTCATTATCGCCTGTTCGAAGTCATTTGGCGTCAGGATAAAATCGGATAGGCTTGTTGTTAATCAAATGTTGTGGCTCTCATAAAAAATTCTTTTGATCTTCGACTCTCAGTCTGGTTAGCGGCTTGCTTTTAAAACTGAGTCGTATGTGGGACATGAGTAGACTCACTCATTTCCTTGCTGTCTTCTGTGTAGGACCCATCTGTTTTAAGTAGGGGCCCAATACTGGACGTTGTTCTCGATTTTGTTTTGGCATAGGAGAAGAAATTCTTTGGGTTTCTTTCGATTTCTTTAATGGCTTTTTAGTTCTTCCCGCGATCCTGACTCCAAAGGATTCTTTTAGCTTAAGTTCGATGTGCTATTTCTCTGACCAGTGTTCCTTGCGATTTCAGATATTTGACCTTTTTAAGCCGCTCTGTTATTCTTTTCCGTCGCCTTGTTAAAGGTGCGCGCCGGTCTCTTTCTATATTAATCTATCCTCTTTTTCTTAGAGGAATAAGCCTTGAGCATATTCGAGTGCCACCGAGTTTAATCTGTTTCTAGGCATAGTTTGGGGTCTGTGTTGCTTAGTCGATCTTCCAGCTTATATCGGTTAGACTTGGTTTACTGGTCCACTGATGTGTTGTTTTTATGTAACTGATTCCTGTTTGCAATAAAACTGTGTAATAATTTAGAATTTATTCTTCGTGGGTTACTTGAATTCATTATGGAAGTAGCTGACATATGATAAAATAAAGCATTAGATTGCCTTAACCCACTGCTTTTAATAAGCAAATAGGTCAGAGAGGAAATAGTAATTTTTCAAAATACTGTAAGTAGCCACGTTGGTCTCAGTAATTGCAACTATTCTTCCATCTTTGCAGTCTTTATTTCTTTCTTATGCTTGGTTTTGCCTTGAGTTTCTGTCATTAGGTTCTTTCTTATCCTCCTTGCCTATATTAGCTTAATTATTTTCTCTAAACTTTTGGTGTCTGTCCTCAGATAGCAGAACACTCTCAGATGTGCCAATGGAGGATCAAAGTACCGGTGAGTGAACAGGAACTTGCAGACTGCTTACCGGGAGTTCAGGGGCGACGTCCTGTGGTGGGACCATAGACATCTGTGTGCGGGGCTCAGGCCAGCACCGACTCTTGTAGCGTAAGTTACTCTACTGGGTGGCCACACTGTCTTGCTACAGTTGTAGATATGGTGACAGGTTTTTTTATTGTTAGATGACAACACTTCAGGGCTAAAAGCTAAAACCCCATAACAGTTGCAGTAGGCGTACCTAGTATTGTACAGACACCTAGGACTCCGGGTACGTGTAGCTTCCAAAGGACTCCTGTAGTGCATTCCAGACTCTTGCAGCGTGTTGCAGAAGTTAAGACTTAGCTGCTAAGTTGTAACAGCCAACCAGAACGCTAGTAATGTTAGTACAGCCACTCTGTAGTGTGTTACACTGTACACCCATTGGATACACTTCATCACAATGATCATTTATGGAGGGGCGCTAAACTTATCCTATTCATTAAAGAGCACACAGTTTTATTTTTGATGCCTTCTTCAGTGCCCTGACTTGCTTTGGTCTTTTTAATGAAGATTACATTACGAGTTTTAATGACACCAAGTTATCCATCAACTGTATCCTTTCTTTGTGCATAAAGTCCTTCCCGCGTAACCTTGCCGTTACGCACTATATCTTTCACCTATGATGAATAACCCTTGTGGATTTGGCGTTTTCCCCCCTGAATATAATGATATTAATATTCAGGTAGGTCCTTCTATGAAGGTTTGTGTCTTTCCGCTCTGTTATTGGATAGGGAATAGTGCGCCTCAATACTCCATGCACTGATTGACCAATAGAGGTTTATTCTTTTCACAAAGTACTATTACGGTCCATGCTTGGGACTTTCCTTTTATGTTAGTAATCTAGTCATGTCTCCCTCAAGATTTTCTCTCTCCTCAGGGTGACAGCGGTGGAATCTGAACTACAGGGCTTCTAGTGGAGGTATATATAGCTGCGAATCGTATCCTTCGGTGTGGATGCGCTCGACCAGAATTCCCCGGCGTTGTAACACACGAGTGAGCGCTATTCCTTCGACTGGATCGTCAAACAACTGTGGAATAATACAGGACGTTGCTGTTGTACGTCTGTGTTAACCTCATATCCTGTGATATATGAAATTTTACAGAAGAATGTAATTCATTTATTTTTTAATGGCACATTCAGGTATAATTCTAGAAGACTGAGGCCCACATTTTGTTTTTTGTGATGTAGGGGATTATTATTATTAATCAAGGGGGAGCACGAAACCAGTAGATTATGTTAGCGCCTGTGGAAAGGGTGGAGGAGGATACGGAAGGTATCTGGCTTTATTCAGGGAACTGGAGCACAGACCCAAATTCCCTAGTCAAAGATTCCCCTACCAGCATCAAGGAAGAAACTTCTTTGAGGGTGTGTGAGTAGGGAGAAAAGGGAGCCTCGCTAGAAGCTGTGAGTTTGAGCACAGGTTATTGGGAATTGGCGTTCTTCGACAAAGATGTTGTAAAGCAGTGCCCGGTCACAAACATCCTCTTGCATCCTAAGGCTTAAATTTGAATGTCAAAATATCATGGCACAATATCATGAAACTTTTCGGCCCGTTCTGACTTTTTCCAGGACAGAAAGTATCATTTCTTAAATTGAGTTTGCTGTGAATTCCCATTAACTTGAACATTTTATGTCCTAGACTGTACATAGAAATAAAAATAAATATATGTTTAATTTGTCAAGTGTCTGAACATTCGTCCAGCAGTGTGAATGTTAATATTTTAACCTTTTCAGTTTTATAATAGTCCAGCTGATGTCAAAAAAGTTACACTTAAGAGTTTGAATGAGATGCTCTATGGCATGAAGTTTTCCAAGGAGAGTAGTGAGAATGAAAGGATATGACGAATATACATCTCAGTAATGGATCTTCTGGGCTAAATGGAGTTAATGTGGAAGATGTATATGTATGTTGTGTCGTTCAGTTTATTTCGCATGATTGAAACTTAATTACAATACTTTCATTGACTGAATGCTTTAGTTTTCCTTTCTTGATTATTTATTTTCAACTTTAGTATTTCTATATTCGTGAGCATTTATAAAAAAGTAAGTTAAAGTACTGTGGATGGAAACATTTACAATTGTCCTAATATAGTGGGTGGAGGAATTTAAGCTCAGTTTTTAGTCTCGCCTTGGAACATTATCCACTTCTGTGGAATAATGGTAACCTCTAAAATTTCTCCGAACTGTTTAGTTATGAATTGTCTGTGCATTTATTTTTTGTACACGTTATTATATTACATGTTCTTTTTGTAAATGTTAGGTTTATTATGCATTATTTTTTGGTTGTTATTACTCTGCATTATAAATGGAGAGGTTATGTTGTTAAAGCCAAGAGATCGTAAACAATTAAGATACATAAGCAGTTAAATTT
Source organism: Cherax quadricarinatus (assembly GCF_026875155.1). NCBI lineage: Eukaryota > Metazoa > Arthropoda > Malacostraca > Decapoda > Parastacidae > Cherax > Cherax quadricarinatus. The sequence goes on from NC_069402.1 coordinate 73,507,644, forward strand.
TATTCTTCACTAATAATATTAGACATTGCTACATAACATGTATTTTAAGAACCTCCATTGTAATTAATTATTAAGTTTCTGAATATTTGTGTAAAGGAAAGAAATTTGAAAGTGAAAATAGATAAAAAATGATGAAGGTATCAAATGGTTAAGTAAAATAAAACTAGATAATACGTTGGAGGGAGTATGGAAAAAGTAAAATGTGTTCAGTATATTTAAGAGTAACTTCTCAGCGGATGGATTATGAAGGTTGACATACATCATAGAATGATGCAGGAAAAAATGTGGGTGGGCTTAGAGGTATCAGGGGAGCAAAGAACGTTATCATGGACGCACAGAAGGGATTGTATGAGTTGTAGGGTAACAGCATTCTTATGAGTGTGAGAATGGGTTGGTAAATGAGCCAGGAGGCTGGAGGTAGTGATGTTATGTCTAAGGGCAAGTGTGGATATAAATATTATGCAAAGAATTCGGTGTGTGGAAATTAGGGAAGGTGTGGAGTTACTACAAGTACTATTCAGAGGGCTGTGGAGGGGGTGCTGAGTGCTTCGGTCATTTAGAGAGGGTGGTAGAGCAGAATTGGATAACTTAGAGTGTATAAATCTGTAGTGGAGGGTAGGGGGGGTGGTCCTCGGAAGGGATGGAGGGGAAGGGTTAAAAAAAATTGCTGTGCAAAGGGCTTTTGAACATACAGCAGGCATGAATTAGCCTGTTAGTGGAATAGAGATGATTGGTTTTTGACTTGAGTGATTGGAGTGTAAGCAGGTTAATATTTTGTGAAGGGATTCAGGGAAACTGGTTAACCGGACTTGAGTCCTGGAGGTGGAAAGTACAATACCCTTGCATTTTAAAGGAGGGCTTTGGAATGGTTTTTGCTGTTTGGTGACATAGTGAATCTAAAACTGGAGGATCTGCGTGCCTTTGCAAAGACGGATTATGTGAATGATGTGATGAAAGGCTTAGTTTCTTTGGTATTCTGCCTCGGTGTGAGGACGGCCAGCATGTTATCTAATATATATATATATATATAAATAGTATAAATATTATATATTTATATATTATTATATATATTTATATATATATATATAATATATATATATATATATATTATATATTTTCATATTTATATGTCTATTATATATGTCGTGGGCCGAATAGCAGAACTTGCGATCTTGGCTTAAAAAATGACAACTTGATCTTGCCATATAGGACAAGTGAAAAAATTTGTGTATGCAGTTATTTCGCCAAAATATCATCCTGAACCTAACCGAAAAAATATATTTCACTGTTTGTTTAATATTAAATTATTGTAACAAAATCTAAAGCATATATTTCGTTGGGTTAGGCTTAAAATAAATTTTTCTTGTTATAATAAGGTTAGGTAAGGTTTTCTAATTTCCTTTTGGTGCAAAACTATAATTTTTGCATCAAACATTAATGAAAAAAATATATCGTTAAAAGTGTAAGAGAAAATTTTAGAAAGGACTTAATTTAAATTGAGTTCTTGCTAATTGAACAGATTTTACATATTCGGCTACGACATATGTATGTATGTGCCGAATAGGTAAAACTGGTCAGTTAGCAAGCACTCGTTTAAAATTAAGTCCTTTCTAACATTTTCTTTTACACGTTTACCTCTTCAAGGGGGGCTCCTTGGCGTGGTGAAGAGGCTCTTGGTCTGAGGACATTAGCCCTGTCGGTCTCTACCTCCAGACGACCTAATTACCCCCCATTCTCCCTCCCCTATCCCATCCTCCCCATCCTCCCCTTTTTCCATTCCTCCTCCTCCTCCTCACCCCTCCCTTTTGCCCTTCCTCTTTTTGGCCTTCGTGATTTCTCCCACAGGCGCGCTAGTTCCTAGGTAGGGGAAAGGGACACCGGGGTGCATCCCATTCGTTGAGGTTCTTGGCGGTGGCGTAGTTTGCCATGAATCTGGATTGCCTGGGGATGTCCCGATCCCTCTCGTATCCCGGAGGGTAGCTCTTGGGTGTCTTTTGGGCGACGGGTGTTATCTCTGGAAGCCACCTTTCGGATTCCGGGGTGGTGGCTGAAGGAGGTATGCTTTGTGGCGGATATCCGGCCGCCCTATCTTTTTTGTCCACGAGGTAGCTCGGGCAGATGTGAGGTTGCTATCCCGGATTGCTGGGTTACTGGCATGAAGGGGTGGGTATGGCACGGGTGCTTCATGTGCATCTGCGCTATAGCGGTTGTCGAGTCCTCTTGGGCGCGGAGGGAGATTTCGGGGCCTTTCATTCCTCCTGGGAACTATTCCTCCCCGCTCCCCCCTTTTTTTATTCTTTTTTTTGTTTTTATTTTCTTTTCTTCTTTCTTTTTTTTTCTTAAAAACAAAAAGCAAAGGAGTAACCTAACCATGGCAGCCCTAGTCCATGAAACCACTACCCCCGGGCCCCTTCTTGATACCGCACCCCATTCTGACCCTGCCTTGTGTTTAGACCACTCTTCGGACACTCCTGATGCCCCTGTACCTCTTGCTGGTGCTGTTTCCTCACCCGCTTCAGGTACCGGGGCTTCGACTGACTCCTTCGATTTGTCTGAACTCCGCTCTCCTTTGACTATGCTTCCGGCTTCTCCCTCTACGGTACGGCAATTTTCGAATCGCCCACCCATTTCATGCCGGACCAACTCCGGTCCTACTCCTAAACGCCAACGTCAATCTCCTGATGATGCTCCGTCGTTACCTTCCCATTCTACTCGGAAACGACCGACACGTCAAGCACTCCCTCTCCACGCTCAGTTTCGGACCACACAATGGACTAAATTCTTTACTTTAAGACCAACTTCTTCTTCTGCCTACCTTTCTGACCATAGTATTGCCAAAGCGCTCCTGCGTCATGTTGGCAGAGATATTTCATTTCACGCTCTCAAGAGCGGTACGCGCATCGTCACTGTCCAGAATGCTACCCAAGCTCATGATCTTTCTCTCCTTTCGAATATCGATACTACTCCTATCACTATTGAAAAACATCTTTCTCTCAATTCTTGTAGTGGTACTGTCATTCTGCCCCATACCATAGTCCAACAGAATTTCCAGTCATGTGGCAATGACATTTTTGAACAGCTGGAACTCCAGGATCTCCCAATCCTCAAAGTAGACACTTATGTCCTTCCTGCCCGGGGGCGGAGACGTTACCCTTGCAATGTGGCTCGTTTAACTTTTGACAGCCGAGAACTCCCGTCCTCTGTATATGTCGCGGGACATCGGTTACAAGTTCGAAAGGTGATACCTACACCGCAACAATGTAGAAATTGCTGGCGTTTTGGTCACCCAGCGAAATATTGCAGATCTATGGCCGAATGCCCAGTCTGTGGTGCCGACAACCATTCTAATACATCTTGCAGTCAACCTCCATCTTGCCTTAATTGTAATGAAGCTCACCCTTCGTACTCCGCCGTTGCCAGGTTACTTAATGAACGTGAAATCGTTGCCTCAAAGAGGCAGAAGGTCTCCCTTATGCTATGGCAGTTACTCATCTCCGCCTCCAAGGAGACTACCCG
>NC_069402.1:73511659-73527477 GCF_026875155.1 Cherax quadricarinatus
GAAGTTTACTCTTACCTTTTGTATCCCAAAAACATACTTCACCCCGTCATTTGGATTTAAGCCAAGCAAAAGGACAAATGAAGCAATTATACACATGCTCGAGCTCTTATATACGGCACTGGAAAATAAGGAGATTCCACTGGGCCTCTTCATAGACCTACGGAAAGCATTTTATACAGTTGACCACGATCACTTGCACCTAAAACTTGAACATTACGGGGTCAGAGGACTCGCTTGATTACCTAAAATCATATCTTGGAAATAGACATCAGTGGTCAGTGGTCAGTCGTCACGAGGTCACAGACCCTGAGCTGCTTTGGGGACTAGCGTGGACGGTTACAAAGCATGGCTTGCTTCTGCAGTGTTTTAAAAACTGAGGTTGGAGAGTTGAAGGAGGAGGTCTTGCTTCTCCAGGAGGAGATTAGTAGGCTGAAGGTCCACCTCAATGGGTCTGGGAGAGAGTGTGAGGTGGCTGGAGTTGTGGAGAATGAGACTTCTAGCAGTGAGGTGCAGTCTGTCTCTCGCTGTGATGAGGCTGTATTTGGGGGAGGTACAACGGCTCCCAGCAGTGAGGTGCAGCCAGCACCTGCTACAAGGGGCGAGTTGTTCACAGTAATGGGAGGTGCATCAGAGTAAGGAAATTTAAGAGTGAAGATCTGAAGGTAGGAAATCGCTTCTCTGTTCTCCGGATGAATGTACTTCAGTGGCCAGTGAAGGTAAGGGTACTACTGCCCCTGCTAATGAAGGTAAGCGCATTCTTGTGGTTGTGACTCTCAGGTAAGATATTTTGACCGTGCTTTTTGTAATAGGAATAAGAAGATGAGAGAGAGGTGGCTTCCCTGGAGCTGGTGTTGGGGACATTGTCAACAGGCTGGAAATATCATGTCAGGTAATGGGAACAAGCCCATTATCTGTCTCGTTTCTGGTGGGGAAATGATATTGGGAAGGGTAGGAGAGAGAGCTGCTAGATAATACAGGTCAGCTATAGATTTTATTAAGTCTAAGGGAGGGATCCCAAACATATGTAGCATCTTGCCTAGAAGGGGAGTAGGAAATGAATGGTTTGTCTAGGGCAATTGGTGTAAAATTTCTGGCTAGACAGATACTGCAAGGAACTTGCAATCCCATTCATTGACAACTGGAACAACTTTTATGGGAAACATGATATTGTATGCAAGGGATGGGGTACATCTCTCTGGGGGAGGGGTGGTACACTTGCAGACTCGATTGAGAAGGCCCTTGGTGAAATGCCTATGAAATTTTTAAAAATGATGGAAGATAGAGGTATGGGTGTGTGTGGGAAACAAGCAAAGGTTTTCAACACTAGGGTTGGAAAAAGTAAATGTATAAAAGGCATTCAGCATGAAGTTATAAATAAAGACAATAGAACAGGTCAGCCCAAACAAAGGGGGGCAGCAGAGGGCAGCAAGGACTAGCTCCCTTAAGGTTTACTATACTAATAGCAGGAGTGTTAGAAATAAGATAGATGAGCTAAGATTAATTGCAAGTGCAGGAAACATAGATATTATTGCTATAACAGAGACCTGGCTCAATCTGAAAGATAGAGAGATGCCTTCTGAATGTCACATACAAGGCATAAATTATTCCACACTGACAGGGTCAACAGGAAAGGTGGGAGTAGCGATGTATGTCAGAGACAATTTTAAATTGTTGTGTTAGACAAGATATTAAATTAGAAGCGTCAGCCACTGAATCTGTTTGTTACAGCTTCTCGAGGGCCGAGAAAAACTAATTTTGGGGGGATTTACAGGGCCCCAAATTTGATAGGGAGTGCAGTAAACTTCTATGGGACGAAATTCGTAAGCATCTACTACGAAATGTTGTGCTAAGGAGATTTCAACTATAGACAGATTGACTGGGGCAATTTGACAGGAAATTTAAAAGTCGGGTGACTTTCTTGACACGAAACCAGGATTGTTTTTAAAACAGTTTGTGACAGAGCCAACTAGGGGAAATAACCTCCTTTTACTTGGTTCTTGCCAGTAGGGAAAAAACTAATTAATAATCTTGAGGTTAATGATGACTTTGGGGGGAGTGATCACAAATCACTCAGTTTTTTAAAATATCAAGGAATTCCCCTAATAATGGCAATCAAGTCTCCGTCCCTGACTTTCGTTGGCTGATTTCATAGGACTGAAAAATTACTTAGGTGGGCTGAACTGGGAAAGACCTGACTAAGGGTCAGGTAGGTGGTGATGGTTGCCGATATGGGTGCTTTCCAGGGCATAGTTCTAGCTGCTCAGTCAAATTATGTTCCAAATAGGGAAATCAATCAAACAAAAATGATCCTAAATGGATGAACAATAGATTAAAATATCGATTGGTCAAAAGAGAGGCATATATAGGGAAATCAAAAAGGGGAGAGGGGCAATTAAGAAATAGATAATATTCAGTTAAAGAGAAAATAAAAAAGGGATAAAAAGCAAAAAGGGTTATAGGTTAAAATTGCAAAAGTTCGAAGACTAACCCCCAAAAAGGGTTCTTTCAGGTATACAGAAGAAAATCAAGGGGCAAGTAGGCCCACTCAAAAGTTCCTCGGGGCAGCTCAGACAGTGATAAGGAAAAGTGTAGAATTTTTTTCACATATTTCCCCTCAGTTTTTACACAGGAGGATACACGTATTCATAATGATAAATTTTGTAAACAGGACGTAATAAATGTGCCTATTAGGGCACAAGTGCATTCCTTGGGCAAATAGAAAAATTTAAAAACCCTAAAAAAATCCCCCCCGATCTGTATCAAGGTTCTAAGGAATGTAAAGAGGAGCTTACACACCCTTTGGCTAAACTTTTCAAAATATCACTACAAAATGGGATGGTGCCGATAAGGGAAAAAGGCAAATGTGAACCCATTTTCAAAAAGGGGACAGGTCCTTTGCTTCGAAATAAGACCAAAAGCCCAACCCCCAAGTGGAAAATTTATGGGAAACAATGCCGAGGCATTCGTAGCATCTTGAAAAGCATAAATTAATCAAAAGAATTTACAGGTTTTTTCAAAGGGCGTTCCTGCCTTACGAATTTTAACTTTTTTTCACTAAGGGATTTGAGGAGGTAACATGGTAATGAATATATATTGTGATTGGGTTCAGTAAGGCTTTTGACAGGGTCCCACATCAGAGACTATTTAGGAAAATTAAAAACCCTGGAATGAGGAGAAATTTTTTTTTGGATAAGGGATGTTTTTACAAATACAGCAGAGAGTTTGTTTTAAAAGGGGGGAAATCGAGTGGGGGAAACGTCACGAGCGGGGTTCCACAGGGGCAGGTTTGGGGCCCCCTGCTTTTCACAATCTACATAAACGACAAAATGAGGGCATAAGAGCGCATCGGGAAATTTGCCATGACACCCAAAAAAGGCCGTCAAATTATTTGACGGGACATTTGAACTCCAGGGAAAATTTGAATGACTGATGCAGTGGGCGGAAAGTGGGAAAAGCAGTTTAAATTTTGACAAAAAGCAAAGTTTAAAGGTTTGGCAGCAATAACCAACCACATATAAAATAAAATTTAAGTAGATCTTAATATTACGGATTGCGAAAAAAAATTAGGTTCGGTTAGCATAATCTGAAACTAAGACAACAGGCATAAGTTTTCGCAATAAAGCAAAAGAACCTTGGCTTCATATCAAAAAGCATAAAAATGGAGTCCTCGGGTTTTTTTTCAATCAACACCCTTGGTTACCCCTCATTAGATTATGCTGCACATTTTTGGCACCGTATTACAGAAGGGATTAAATTCCGGGAAAATGTACAAAGGAGGATGAAAAAGTGATCCCATGTATCAAAAACCCTTTCCCCTAAGGAAACAAAGGGGCCCTAAAAGCACCTCTAAAAACGTGAATTAGGGGGGATATGATTGAGGATAAATGAAGACAGGAAAAATAAAGGGGGTAAATAGTGTGCTGAAAATATCTACCTAGACGGGACTCGCAGCAAGGGTTTTAAGTTGGAAAAATTCAGATTCGGAAGGATATAGGAAAGTACGGGTTTGGAAATAGAGTTGGGGATAGGGAACAAACTCCCAAGTACCGTTTTAGGGGCCGAACGGTGACTTTAAAAATGGGTTGGATAAATACATAAAGAGTTTGGGGGTGGGGGGGAGTTAGACCTGATACTTGTGCTAACGGGTGGGTTCCCCGTTTTCCCCCCTTAATCAATTACCTGACCTAAATGGTTTGGGTGCTTTGGGCTTAACCCGGGTGGGGAGACTTGGATGCCTCGCTGGGCCATACCCTTCTGCAGTGTTCCCTTTCGTTTTTTTTCTTAGTTTTATTTACACAAATGTTTTTCCTCCACCACAAAACCCTGTTGTAGTTGGAGCCCCCCCGGGGGGCAGTGCCCTTGGACCATTACCCCTTACTCAACACTCCCCAACGCCTCCAAACTACTTTAAAGAGTTCTTTTTGCGATGAATACCATATCTTTTTAAAAACCAAACCCTACTTAGAAACATGTAAAGATGACTGCAAAAATACACTTTTTGAGACAAACAATATCGACAAAACCTACTTCTACTATTTGCAACAGAGTGCAAATATTCAGCTGACTTGATAAAAAGGTTCCTCCATTTCAAGACACTGACGGAAAATTTCCAGTGCTCCACATTGACACGTCTTTAAATTTCAAACCAACTACAGCATATTTCCAAAAAAAACTCCAAAAAGTAGACATCCTCTCTAAGTACGGTCTATGTACCCTAAACGGCACTTCTTGTCTTTAAAAACTCCTCTACCCTTACCTCACCCATGGGTTTTTTGCTGGGGTTCAAAAAACAGCAGATCACCTTTTAAACCCCTTTTAAACAAAGTGCAGTAAAATGATTACATACTCCCGCGCCAGGCAACAACCCCACCCCATTTAAGACTTGAACCCCTTAACATACAAAAAATCCACTTATATTATTGGCCTACTACATACACGAACATTTTCCCCAAAAAAAAACCCCCCCCAAACCCTTGGGAACTACAAAAAAGAACGACTTGATAACACGAGACAAACAGATATCCCTCGTGCCATTTTCTCCCCATGCAAAAAACAATGAATTAAAGGGCCCCAAAGATTTTTGGAAATTTGCCTAAAAAAAAAAGGTCCTTGCCTGCACACCAATTTCAAGGGCTACTTTGATCTCGCCTCACCTCCCCAAAACTAGATACACCGCCAACCTCAAACCAAAAATTTTACAAGTTATTAAATTTTTCAAAACTAAAAAAGTTTCAATTCATTATTATAATGTGATACTTATAATCTGTAACTACCTCGTTGTATATAAAAAAAATCAATGTTCAATTTGAACCAAAATTGATATTTAAAAACATGTTTAGTATTAAGTCTGTAAATATTAATTTGGTTTAGTCTGCCCGAAATGCCTCGGTATGACAGTGGCTTTCTTTGCTCTTGTAAATCAGTATTGAAATTACACATCTTTAACTATGCATGGTAATAGACCCCTTATTACATGTCAGTTATACACTGTAAACTTTGCAAAGTAATAAAAATTGAATTTGAAAAGTATCTTTTTGCAAAGTAATAAAAATTGAATTTGAAAAGTATCTTTCTAAACCAGCTTGTCGGTGTCTATTACCAAGGTTTATACCATGTAATATGGAGAGCTAAACCGAGAAATGGGAAGCAATCAGTTTCAGTTTAAGGAAAAGGTTATTACAAATTCGTTCCATCAAAGTGATTTACTTTCTAATTTCACATTACGGTTTCCTTGTTATATTAGCGCATAAACCTTAAACCCATGTACGTTTATCATCCATAAATTATACAGTGGTGGCTGATAGGGGTAAAGTACAGGCACAGACTGAGGACGAGAGTGAAAGGCGGATCTAATAGATTAAGCAGCAATTCAGTTCCAACAAATTCAGAGATTATGCATCAATAATGAAACATTTAGAGAGGAAAAAGCATGTCTGGGACAGTCTATTAAAGTGTGGTATGTTGGGAAATTCTCATCACTGGTGCTGGAAGTCCTCGCCACTCCGGGGAAATACCCAGCAGGGAGACCTTGTGCTAAGCTCTCCCGGGGTTTAGTCTGGGAAAAACGTCCTACCTATAAAATTACTGGAGCAAGTCCAGTGACTGTTTGGCTTTCACTGGTAGCATATCTCGATCACTCATTTTTCTTTGTAAATATTCTTTATTCACACATTTGCACAATTTTCTTTGAACAACTTTAATTTTGCCACCGATTGTGTATTACAGATGATAGCAACCTGTGAAACGTTTTAGGCAAAAATATTTTTACGAAAACCACAAACTTTTTACATAAAAAAATGTAGAATACACACCAATAAATTTCTAACTTAAATATATGATGCAGAAAACATTAAGATTTTAAACCGAAGTATTGATTAAATTTCAGCAATGATATTTATAATTTTCATAATTACTGCGTTACACAAAGTCTACTTACCATTAAAAAGAATTTTCAAAAAATTACCATTATTATATCAGTGAAATTTTATTACATTAAAGTTATTTTGGAGAAAAACTTATATTCATGGAGAAGCCCGTACTATCATACAACGCCTTGAGAATGGAAGCCAATTAAGTTGTGCTCTAAGGAAGAGGGTTGCTCTAATTCCTTAGATAATAAGCCCTTCACCAGATCCAAGGCACCTCTTGAAGAAATACGTCCTCAAACCCGGGAAACAAAGTCCATCTCTTAAAAGTCCTGGCAGCCATGTTTATACCAGGGCAAAACCGGTTCTCCCTCCATTCTAGCATCGTTTTTATCTATGCTTTAATCTATAAAGTTAAATGAGCAAGATCTTCAATTATTATTAAAGAGTGAGAGTGATTTATCAAGTTTATATAATTCACGCCGGAGTAAGTGATCAGTATCCACATAATATAAATTAAGAGGACCAATCCCAGAACACATCATGTACCTCTCTAATTTTTTGGCATACGACCCACAAAATGGATGTGAAGTGTATAATAACGCTATCACCTCAAAGACATACTGAAAAGTCTTTATAAAAGAACCCGGACATGAAGAATATTATTATAGATATTCACACAATACACCGAAGCTACTGCTATCATTTAATAACTTTACCAAAATAATTTGGAAAGTGTGTGTGTGAATTTTTGAATGCGAGTAAGATTTATAATATTATGAGTAACAATAATTGTGCGTAAGACTTGTCTAATGCAGCGCCCCTGTGTTCGTAAAACAAAAAAAGTCCTACCCGAGAACTAGATGAAGAACAACAATATCTTCACTTGCGCTTCCCTGGCTGCTGGAGTCTCACTGAGGTAGAGGAGGTGTTCTGGTCTTCCTTTACCACTTGCCTGTGTTGCCAGATATTCATTTCCTGTATATACCTGTTGGCCTTCGTCTTGTTGCAGGGTACAAACACCAGGCAGTGTACACCATGAGTTCACCCCCTAAAACCCGGGATTTATGATTAGTTTTCCTGATGTTAGTGAATAGGTGGTTGGTATATTCATTTCGTGTCCTTTAATTCATATTTTATGGATCAAAGCATTCCTGGTGTTAGTGTACAGCTAATTACAAACCTTAAAATAACAAGTGGGGTTGAGAAGCTTCGAGAAACGAGCTAACTCTGTCTGCTGGGACAGAATCACTTGGCTTATGTAGCTTCTCATTTTATTTTTTTTTTATTTTAAATTGCAGAATATTTCTAGAAGTATAATACATTTCAGAAAATACTCTTGTTCATATCACATTTAAAAAAAAAGATGTGGGATAAATTTAAGAGCTTCAAAATATATTTTACATCTTAAACTATCATGCTATTAAGTGATATAAAGATACATAATTTGTGGTAGAATTATATAGTATATGTAAATGTCATTACATATATTTCCTACTTAGTAAATACGGAATAAATCAGTAAGAACAGAAATGACATGAAAAAAGGCAGTGGACTGGGTTCCTGGAATGGACAACCCCCCCCCCAGGAGGTTACTTAACGCTGGTGAGCTCTTCATCCAAGGAACTGGACCTGTTCTCTCCTTTCTTGGATTGAGCCCGAATGTCTTCCAATCCCCCCCACGCACTGTATGACCCTTACGGGTTAAGCACTTCCGGTGAATATAATTATAATAATAAATCTTCAGTTTTGTACGAAGAAAGTAAATAGGAAAAAAACTGTCTGGTTCAACCTCACATATGGAAAATTTTAGATTTTAAATTACAGCCAAATCACACTAAAAATAATTGCATCTCATGTCACTTAGTTTATAATAGGAGAAAATAATCAAAACGAGAAATCCTTATTGGCAAAAGGGTAACGCCAGACTTTCTTAATTTTATTCATCATTGCTCATCGGTAACCTCAAGGTGAGTAACCTGTCTGCTTTCTTGAGGGAAAAGACCCGCAACGATAGTCGATTCCAGGATTATGAATGATAAAGATAACGCGGCTCCTTAAGATAAGATTTCGTTCGGACTTTAACCCGGAGGGTTACACCCAGGATAACCCAAGAAAGTCAGTGCGCATGGAGGACTGTCTAACTTATTTCCACTGGGGTCCTCAATCTTGTCCCCCAGGATGCGACCCACACCAGTCGACTAACACCCAGGTACTTAAATTTGCTGCTAGGTGAACGGGCCAACAGGTGTAAGGAAACACGTAGAAATGTTTTCTACCTGCCGGGAATCGAACCCTGGCCCTCCGTGTGTGAAGCGGAGCTTTAGCCACCAGGCCACCGGAATAAGTGAAGAAGTGGTTAGAAATCTATATTCATGCATGTGTATCTGTTAATTTGTACGAATACTTCGGTATAAATTTGTATGAAAAAATGAGAAATCATCTGTTTTTCTTTTCTTATTCTTATAAAACCTATTGACAACACTGATTCATCTTATACTTTTTTGTACCCATACATTACATAATTTTTCGCTGACTGCATTTGCCCGAGGCCAATCATTGTATGGTTGTCAAATCCCCGAGAAAGACTAAGGAATAAACTACAAATTACTCATTACCATAACCTACACTTAACGTTTCACGCACTTTGCCTAAAAACACGAAATTTAATCCGAAGTAAGGGCAAGAGACTAGTTCCTACTGCTCCTACGTTCACTAGAATCATAAACACAAATGCAGAAGTGAATCCTCCTGCAGTACATGGCAGAATAAGTACAGTTAAGCACATTCTTCTGTGCTAAGGTCATGAAAAATGGGACGTCGTCAGCATGGTTCAGAGATGTGCTGTTTCATGCCAATATCATGTTAATGTCAATAACATGCCAGCTCACACTGTACGCTGAGTGGCTAAAGGTAAATGTGAGTAATCTAATTAAACTGAGCAGGAACATTAAAAAATAACCTAAATCGTGCTCAGGAAAAAAAAAGGCTTTCGAATCTCATGTCTGGATACTTTCTCTCATAAAAAACTGACTATTATGATTATACTAATAAAAAAATAGATCTCTTTGGGGACAGACCGGAGATGGTGATAGTACTGGGCATTCCTCTCTCTGCTGTTTTAAAAACATCCTGGTGAAGAATATCAGATCTGGTGGACCGAAAACTCAGATACGAGACCGGAGAAGAAGTATCAAACACTATGATCGGGTTTTTACCAGAAAGTTATGTGTATGGACAACAATGAAACGTCCACTAGACTGTGTGACGCTGTGGCTGCCCGAATCAGTTGTAATTTCCGTCACGTGTGGTAAATGAATGTAATTAAATCATTTGAAACTCCCAACCGTGCTTGTTGCAAACGTAAGCTCTGTGAAGAAGAGAAGGCACATGATCTTTATCATTATGTAGTTGAGTGTCCGGTTGTCATGACTTAATTAAGGCCTGGGGAACTGGTGTACTTGAATCTGTGTAAATACTTGATATATTGTGGGGTGTTTGAGAATATCCCAACTGTCCACGCTGAATTTGCCAGCAGGCAGGCATAAGAAAATTCCTGTATGAGGGGCAGTGTGGAAGATAACTAGAGGGAAAGGCAGCAAATGAAATGATAAACATGTAACCACAAATTGAAGGAGGCGAAGTTCGTACCTAGGGGCAATAGAACAATGGAAAGACCAGAATAAGGCCATGGTTTACCCGAGGCTAGAGAGGTCGAAGTCAAGTGTGCTAGAGCATGAAAAAGTATAGAAGGCAAAAATATTTCCTCAGGAAAACAAGGAGTTGAGCAAAGAGCCAGCAACGAATATGCATAGATAGAGGGAGCCTCAACGGCAATTTGAGAATGACATAGCATCGAAAGCCAAATCTGACCCAAAACTGTTATACAGTCGAATCCGAAAGAAAGCAACTGTCAAGGACTAGGTAATCAGAATGAAGAAGGAAGGCAGGGAGCTCACAATGAGCGATCAGGAAGTATGTGAAGAACTAAGCATGAGATTTAGGGAGGTATTCTCAGAGGAGACAGAAAGGCTTCCAGCAAAGCGAGGAGGTAGAGCACACTGGCAAATGTTGGATACAATACACACAACCGGCAAGGCGGTGAAAAAACTGTTATGAGAGTTAGATTCCTCTCTCCAAAGGTCTTGAGAGAGAGAGCAGAAGCCCTGTGTGTGCTGACAGCAGCAATCTTCAACAAATCTATCGAAACAGGGCAACCGCCAAAGTTGTGAAAACAACATATAAAGTTCTAGTTTTTAGGAAAGGAGATAGACAGGTGGCATTAAACTACAGACTAATGCCACTGACATGGTATGTAAAGTCATGGAGGAGATCATCAGAAGAGTGGTGGAGAACCTAGAAAGAAATGGGCTCATACATGACAACCAGCCCTTTAGGGATGGCAGATCGTATCACAAACCTAATAAGAGTTCTACGGCAAGGTAACAGAAGCAAGACGGGAAAGAGAGGGATGGGTAGATTGCATTTTCTTGGACTGTAAGAAAGTTTTTGACACAGTACCGCACCAGAGACTGGTACAAGAGCTAGAGGAGCAGGCAGGAATAACAGGAAAAGCAGTGTGATTAATCAGGGAATACCTAACAGAAAGGAAACAATAGATGATGGTACATAATGAGTGTCGGAATAAATGCATTGTGTCGAGTGGGCTGGTGCTGTTACCCGTATACTTCTACCTAGAGAATCTTTCGGGGATCAAAGTTCCCGCAGCCCGGTCCATGACCACGTCTCGCGGTGGATCATGGCCTGATCAAACTAGGCATTACTACCGGCCACACGCAGTCGAACGAACGAGCCACATCCCGGCTGGTCAGGTACTGACGTTAGGTATCTGTCCAGCTCCCTCGTTAGATATATCATGTAATCCAAATATTTTTCTCTCACCTACCTCTCTTTTCCCTGTCTTTTATATAAAATTTCTCTTGTCCCCGTTCTGTGATGATGGAGATATCGTAAACATTATATTTATCTTCTGTAGTGGCTAAGCTGAACCTAGAGATGATAATTCCCAAGCAATAGTAACTCTTACTATGCTGAAACGAAATTTTTGAAGCTGCCGTAGCTAATAAACCTTGAATGGAATGCTTGACGATATCCGTATTGCCCTACCGAAGTCTCCCAGCTCAGGTTGACAGATTTCAACGTATGAACACCCCTGCGTGATAGAATATAAGTAAACATAGCTAGCTTTTGTTCCCATTGTGTAACTATCATACAGAATGTTAGCAGCACACCGCTGATGTATCCAATATAGTTAATAAAAAAAATAAACATAAATCACGAGAGCTTTCCTAATCTATTAAAATCAAAATATTCACACTGCCAACAACCGTGGGGGACACTACTTTATTCTCTCACCTAGGTATTAAAATTATAGCAAATATTAGCTATCCTGTACATTTGTGGCTCTCACAGCACGCACATGAAGTCCCATCTACATTTCATGCTCTCTGACATTTACAGATACTGAATATAAAAAATAATGTTCACTTAAGAGGAATTGCAAAACCAACGCTTTGACTTTGGGTTACCTGGAGGTTATTCCGGGGATCAACGCCCCCGCGGCCCGGTCCATGACCAGGCCTCCCGATGGATCAGGGCCTGATCAACTAGGCTGTTACTGCTGCCGCACGCAGTCCGACGTACGAGCCACAGCCCGGCTGATCCGGCACTGACTTTAGGTATCTGTCCAGCTCTCTCTTGAAGGCAGCCAGGGGTTTATTGGCAATTCCCCTAATGCTTGATGGGAGGCTGTTGAACAGTTTTGGGCCCCGGACACTTATGGTGTTTTCTCTTAGTGTACCAATGGCGCCCCTACTTTTTATTGCGGCATTTGCATCGCCTGCCCCGTCTTTTACTTTCGTAGGGAGTGATTTCTGTGTGCAGACTATGTTTTGTGTTCTGTGTCGACTATGTTTTGTTGTAGCTGCCTTAAAAAAAAGTACGTTCTTCTAGGAGAATGTGTTATAATAACAAGAGTGGTGGCAAGATGCGTCCTACAAAGTTCTAACCAAGCCAGCCATGTTTGTGGAAGGGAGCGTCAGCTAACTGAATCAGGCCATTTTATCAGTGGCACAAAGAAAATCATCTGTTCCTTCTCGGGAATAGATGATTTTCTATTCCTGAAAAGATATTTCTGTTTCTGTTCAAAGTATGCCCTAACAACTTTCGACAGCCTTCACCCTATTAAATAATGTTTGAAAGGCATTTATCTCACATAATCTCTCCCTCACATACGCATATATGAGTTATTTCTTATTCTGTTTCTAGCAGACGTAGCAACAACCTGACCTTCCAAGCATGGGTTTCCCAGTTTCATGCCCGAGTCGCTACCGGTGGCCGCCTGCTATGTCCTCAGTTTCACTCTCTACCTGTACGACAAAGTTTTCTGTTTTTTGTCTATATTAAGAGCACCTTGTGTTATTATGACACTGCAGCTATTTTTGTTTTCATTCCAGGATTGTTATTATGACATTCATGGGGAAGGGAAAGTGGGTATCGCTAAGCCCATATGGTTCATATACAGCCTGGAGGGATTGGAGGTAATTAAGCTCTATTCAAGGAAGGGAAGACCTCCCTTGAGTCTACCTACCTGGAGGGTATTTCGGGGATTAACGCCCCCGCGGCCCGGTCCATCACCAGGCCTCCCGGTGAATCAGGGCCTGATTAACTAGACTGTTGCTGCTGGCCGCACATAGCCCAACGTACGAACCACAGCCCGGCTGGTCCGGCACTGACTTTAGGTGTCTGTCCAGCTCCCTCTTGAAGGCAGCCAGGGGTCTATTGGTAATTCCCCTTATGCCTGTTGGGAGGCTGTTGAACAGTCTTGGCCCCGGACACTTATTATGTTTTATTTTAGTGTGCTAATGACGCCCCCTAATTTTCATTGGGGTATGTTGCATCGCCTGCCAAATCTTTGCTTTCGTAGGGAGTGATTTCTGTGTGCAGATTAGGGACCAGTCTCTAGTATTTTCCAGGGGTACATTATGAAGTATCTCTCTCGCCTGCGCTACAGTGAGTACAAGTCAAGTGCTTCCAAGCGTTCCCAGTAGTCATGGTGATTGAAGGAACTTACATGTGCAGTAAAGGTTCTCTGTATATTCTCTACATCTGCGATTTCACCTGCCTTGGAGATTTTCTGTACAGTAGTGTTCCAACATAGAGAGAACAAGTGATTTAAAAATTATCATCAGTGACTTGGCGTCTCTTGTTTTGAACGTTCTCATTATCCATCCTATCATTATCCTCACAGATGTGATAGTGGCACTGACGTGATCCTTGAAGATGAGATCCTCAGACATTACCTCTCCCAGGTCTCTTACATTACTTTTCCGGTCTATTGTGTGATTAGAGTTTGTAGTATACTCAGTTCTAGCTATTATTTACTCCAGTTTTCCATAAGAGAGTAGTTGGAATTTTTAACATCATATTGTTCTCCATTGTCCATTGGAAAACTTCGTTTATATCTTCTTGGAGATTTACCATATACTTAATGGATGACACTCTCATATAGATCCTAGTATCGTCTGCAAAGGATGATATAGTGCTATGGTTTACATATGTCTGTCTGATATGAGAATGAGGAACAGGATAGGGGCGAGTACTGTGCCTTGTGGAACAAAGCTCTTCACTATGGCATCTTCCCATTCAGTTATGTTTACCACTACTCTTTGTGTTCGATTGGTTAAAAAGTTGAAGATCCATCTGCCCAGTTATCAGTTGTTTTAAGTGACTGGAATTCCACCTGTGTCTGTGCTCCTTCATAGCATACTTAGGGCTCGCGAAAGGAGTTTCTTGCAGTTCTGAATGAACACAGAGTTTCACAAGTCTGGGCATAGGACTGAGTGCATGGGCATGTTGTCAATGGCTTTCTCAAAGTCTGGAGGAGTTAGGGTTATCTCAAAGATTTGGCATACACTGACAGGGTTGAGGCTCATTCACGAAAAAATTATTTGAATTGTCGATCTTTACTCTGATTAGTGGCTCGCTGAACACAGTCGTATTGAAATTTCAATATCTCACTCATTTCTTTGTTGTCATCTGTGTAAGTTCCATCCTGTCTGAGCAAGGATTCAATATTAGATGTGGTTTTTACCTTGTTTTTGGCATATGAAAAGAAATATTTCGAATTTCTTTCAATTTCACTGATCTCTCCTTGCACTGTATCATTCACTCATCTACCCTTATCTCACATAGAATTTGTGCATGGGGATCAACAACATTAAATCACCTAAGACCACTAATAACCCAGAAAAAGGCAACAGTCAGAATGATAACAAATTCCTACTCCCGACAGCATACTCCACCAATATTAAAAGTCTAATTCTGCTCACCATTAAGAACATTCATACATATTCATGCGCCTACTACATACATAGAACAATACACGCAAACATAAACCCTCCACTCAAACTTTTCCTCACCAATCTTAACAGGACACATGACCATAACACAAGACACAGATCTCTGACTTAAGAAATCGTAATGACACGATTGCAAATAAACCATACCCCCGGCCGGGATTGAACCCGCGGCCACGCTAGCTGGAGATTCGTCTGTAAAAACTTGCATTTGTGGTCACAGAGGTGCCTGTGCTAACTTTCCTATGGTGTAGAAATATACCTAGTTGGATGAATCTTATTGTGGCTAGCTGGTCTAGTGGCTAGCGCGACGGGCTGGAGTTTTGAGACTCTATGACCGCGGGTTCAATCCCGGCCGGGGGTATGGTTTACACAGATCTCTTTTTGATGTACCCCGTGTTCATATCACACTGTGTAAAAACTCTATGCACATAAAGGGCCCCAAAATTTGGAATTCACTACCAGAAAATACCAAAGTAGCTCGATCTGAAATCAATTTAAGACTCTTCTCGAAAGCCACCTAATCACCCTAGACCAAATACTCAGTACTCAATATCTAACACTATCAGTAAATATACCAATTACCTAAATCTTAAATCCTCATGACTAGACATCCAAATTACCACATAAAAGTATACATACCTACCAAAACCAGTATTACCCTTCACCAAATTGTAATAGTCTCATACTGTAAACTACTGAAAATTACTCCTGAATCATGTTTCATAAAAAGCATTTTTGAATACATGAATATATCCTTTTGTTTGTGTAAATTAGATTCACTTATTATTAATAGAACTACTGTACATCTATGATAATTTCTTTAGTGATAAGTAGTCATTAAGACATTGAATTAAGTCAGCCCATAATACCATTCGCTGCCTGACCATGGTCGAGTGAGGTTGTGCGCTGCACCCCTCTGCTGTTCAGGCGAGCTACCTTGTATCAACATGGCGCTGAGTGTGAGGAGGCGCGTAAATACCATAGGTATTGAGCTGCTTCGTGGGGCGATTTCACCCTCTTCAGTGCAAGTCTTACTCCCAACAATCATTAGGGGAAACCCATGGAATCCAGG
>NC_069402.1:73527977-73552816 GCF_026875155.1 Cherax quadricarinatus
CACTCATTACTCGTCACCCTACTCACCGCAGCCATTGCTTTGATGAACCTGGCAAGAGAGACCCGTGAGTAATTGATTTTATTGATGCTACTGGTGTAATGAACAGTGAGTAATGTTGCTAAAAAGCCCACAAGGAGACAGAAGGAACAGGGTGAAGTGCGAGCTGTGTATTTCAACTACCTTTGCCAGTAACTACTCAGTTATTGCCATCTTTTTTTTTATCTTGAGAAGGCATATGACAACTCGGGGATAAAACATCTTGGCCCAAGCTCACTCTTTAGGTCTCCAAGGCAATCTGCCATTCTTTCTTATCTGAGAGACATTTCCATGTTCGGGTTAAGAAGCTTTCCCCGGACTTTGTCCAAGCTGAAGGTGTCCCCCAAGGATGTCCTTAGCACCACACTTTTTCTCCTTGCTATAAATAATTTGGCATGTTCTTCCATATAATATTTGGTCATCACTCTATGCTGATGACTTTACTATAGCTTGTGCAGGCGCTGACTGTCGGCTCATTGCAGTTTCTCTGCAGAATGCTGTCAGCTGTTTCCAACTGGGCCATTACTCGTGAGTTTAAATTTTCTAGTACTAAGAGACCAAATTACTTTCACTAGACGTTCTATCATCCCTGATACTCCATTTTACCTGTATGCCTCGCGTATCCCACAATGTTATATTGTCAATTTTCATCCATCTGTTTGATCATCGGTTATCCTGGAAACCTCACTACCTTCTTGATAGTAACTTGTCATAGCCGGCTGAACCTCCTTAAATCCCTCGCTCATCTTTAATGGAGGGCTGATCGTCAAACTCTCCTTCGACTGCATTCAGCCCTAATTTTGTCGAAACTAGATTATGGCAATCATATATATTCAGCAGCCTCTCCTGCAACTCTTTCTGACCTCGATCCCATCCATCACCAGCGATTACGTTTATGCCTAGGTGCTTTTCGTTCTTTACCTGTTGAGAACCTATATGCATAGTCGAATATTCCGTCCGTGAACGATCGCCTTGATGCTCATTGCCTCCGCTATTTTGTTTGCTCTTACGACCTTCGCAATCCTTCCACATATTGGAAGGATTCGCTCTTGTCTTTTCAGTTACCTCCCTTTATGTCCATGTAGCATGTAACTTTTCCCTTTACCCTTGGGAGGTTCCAACAGTTCGTCTCTCTTCTTCCTCACTGCCGTGCGCGAAAGCCCACATACCTACAGTAGCTTCTCGCTCTTTTTCTTAATTCCAGCCTCATTCTCATACCGTCGCAGTGTACACTGATAATTCTAAATCCTCTGATGGTGTCGGGTTTGCGGCAGTTTCCGGACAGCATTGTGCGAAGGCATTTATTAGACTCGGATAGCATTTTTACAGCTGAATTGTATGCAATTCTCGCAGCAATTATCCATATTGCATCTATGCCTGTGTCGCCATTTGTGGTAGTTTCAGACTCCCTTAGTGCTTAGCAGGCTATAAAAAAACTTCACAAGAAAGAAGGAACACCGCAACAGGCCCACTGACCCATGCGGAGCAGGTCAATGACCCCCCCCGGATTGGCCCAATGACCCACCCAGTCTGGTCACCTCCACTCAAGGAAGGAGCACGGCACCAGACCCAGCAACACAAGCTAGTCAGGTCCAACTCTCACCCACCCACACCCACTCGTGTATTTATCTAACCTATTTTTAAAACTACGCAACGTTTTAGCCTGAATAACTGTACTCGGGAGTTTGTTCCACTCATCCACAACTCTATTACCAAACCAGTGCTTTCCTATATCCTTCCTGAATCTGAATTTTTCCAACTTGAAACCATTGCTGAGAGTCCTGTCTTGGCTGGAAATTTTCAGCACGCTATTTACATCCCCTTTATTCCTGTTTTCCATTTATACACCTCTATCATATCCCCCCTAATTCTACGCCTTTCGAGAGTGCAGATTCAGGGCCCTCAGTCTATCCTCATAGGGAAGATTTCTGATACATAGGATCATCTTTTGTCATCCTCCTCTATACGTTTTCACCTCATTCCCTGGTTCTTCGTATGCAACTTTGGTTACACCGTATCTCTAGCAAAAACAAAGATAGTTTTCTGTTGGGTCCCCGGTCATGTTGACGTACAGGGCATTGAACAGGCATACACTGCTACGCAGTCAGCAGTACATGACCTCCCAGTTTCATATAGAGGTATTAGATTCACAGATTATTTGGCTGTAATTTCTAACCACCTTTGCAACTGTTGGCAACAACGTTGGTTTGATATGATACATAACAAATTACATTCTATCAACCAAGTTTAGGTTTCTGGCCATCTTCTTGTCGATGCCGAGGTTGGCAGACTACGCAATCCTGTCTACGCATCGGGCACACTCTTCTTACTCATGGGTATCTCAGGGAGAGGGACCTGTTCCACTCTGAGAATTGTTAGGTTCCAGTTTCGATTAGCCATATTCTGTTGGACTGCCCCGGGCTATCAACGAAACACACGGAATTTACCTCCGACGTCACCGCTCTAACGCCCCACATTGCTGACGGGCCCACCTTTGACTCGGACTCCCTCGTCGACTTTTTTAGAGCAACTGACTTACTGCACAAACTTTGATACTTCCTCTAGCACTCCTCACTTCCCTTTGTAACTCTCCCTCTGTTGTTCACTCCACTCTTGCTAAATTTTTAATCATGCGCTATCCCTGCCCCCTCTTCAAGGGGGGCTCCTTGGGGGTGGTGAAGAGGCTCTTGGTCTGAGGAATTAGACCTATCGGTCTTCTTCCTCAAACGAACCTAATTACCCCCCAATCTCACCTCCCCTATCCCATCCCCCCCCCATCCTCCCCTTTTTTCCTTTCCTCCTCCCCCTCCCCACCCCCCCCTTTTGCCCTTCCTTTTTTTGTCCTTTGGGATTTCTCCCACAGGCGCATATTTCCCTGGGTAGAGGAAAGGATCCCGGGGTCCATCCCATTCGTTGAGGTTTTAGCGGTGGCGTGTTTCCCGGGGAAATCTGGTCGCCTGGGGAGCCCGACCCCTCTCCGGTACCCCGGGCTAGCTTTGGGTGTCTTTGGGGCGACGGTGTATCTCGGAAACCCCCTTTTGGATTCGGGGGGGGGGGCCGAAGGAGGTATGCTTTTTGGGGGGATATCCGGGCCGCCCTCTCTTTTGTCCATCATGCCCCTATTTCTTTCCTCAAAGTTCGCCGAATTTGCACCCCTTGGACTTTTTTCTCCAGAGAAGAACGTAAAATGTGCCCTTTTAAAACTTCAAGAACTGGGCAACACTCTAGTTGTCGATCTCGGCAGCTGGGGCCCACAAAATTTATATTCGTATGCTACTTTACATAGTCACCCTTCAGTCCTATTACGCCCCTTTTCAATCTTATTTGGTCACAAGGGGTTTTTCCACAGTGTGGGAAAAAAACCCCCATTGTTCTCCCCTTTTCCCCAACCCGGATACGGGGCATGAAAACCCCCCCTATGTCCCCTTGCTTTACCAGTGCAGTTTGCAAAGTAATGGGAAAGTCTAGTAAAAAGACTTTAGTGTGGATTTAAGAACCCCAACATCTCCCACTCGTCAATATGGGTTTCGTAAGGAGTTCTACCATAGACCCCCCTTATGCGTTGGATACGATGTTCGTAAAGCCTTTGCGAATAACCCTCGTTATTGCCATATTTTTTGACCTTTGGGAAAGGGATATGACACAAATTGGGGTTAAAATTTTAGCCAAACCCAACCCCCTTAGGGCCTTCGAGGCAACACCTCCTTCCTTAAGAACTTTTTTAAAGACGCATTTCCGTGTTTGGGGTTAATAATGTGCTCTCCCCGGACTTTTCCCCAAACTGAAGGTGTCCCCCAGGGGTGTGTTTGAGCACAACACTTTTTTCCTTGCTATTAATGATTTGGCCTCTAGTCTTCCATCAAATATTTGGTCATCACTCTATGTTGATGACTTCGCTATTGCCTGTGCAGGCGCTGACTGTCACCTCCTTACAGTTTCTCTCCAACATGCAGTCGACCCTGTTTCCAATTGGGCCACCACACATGGTTTAAATTTTCCAGCACTAAAACCCACCAAATCACTTTCACTAGACGCTCTGTCATCTCCGATCATCCTTTTTTACCTCTATGGCTCCCCTATCCTGAACGTGATACAGTCAAGTTTCTGGGCCTCCTCTTTTGATCGTAGGTTATCTGGAAAACCCCACATTACCTCTCTGAAGGCAACTTGTCACAGCCGGCTGAACCTTCTTAAAAAACCCCTTTCTCAAACTTTCGTGGGGAGCCCGATCGTCGAACCCTCCTTCACCTACATTCCACCCTTATTTTATTTGAAACTTGTTATGGTGACCAGATCTATTCGCGGCATCTCCTGCTACTCTCTCTAGCCTTAACCCCATTCATCACCAAGGATTACGTTTATGCCTTGTGCTTTTTCGCCTCTTCCCCTGTCGAAAGCCTCTATGCAGAAGCGAACGTTCCATCCTTAAACCGGGTCGCCGTGATGCCCATTGCCTGCGCTACTATGTACGCTCTCATGATCTCCGCAATCCTTCCATTTATAGAATTTGGGCACTGATATTAGTAGACATTCTTTATTTGTTCGCCGCCCCCCCTTCTTCTCCGTCCCCTCTCTTCGCCTTCATTCGATCTTATCTTCTCTTCAACTACCACCTTTCTATGTACATGTAGCATCTCACTTTTCCCTACCCCCCTGGGAAGTTCCAGCTGTTCGAGTCTGTTCTTTCTCCCTCCCTTGCTCGAAAGCCCAACTGTCTACGGTCGCTTCCCGCTCTCTTTTTCTTGACCACTTTCATTCTCATTCTCGTGCCATTGCTGTGTACACAGATGGCTCTGTCTTCTGACGGCGTAGGATTCGCAGCAGTGTTTCCGGACAGCGTCGTACAAGGGCATTTACTATCTTCGGCTAGTATTTTTACTGCTGAATTATATGCCATCCTTACAGCACTTATCCGTATTGCATCTATGCCTGTGTCATCATTTGTGGTTGTCTCAGACTCCCTTAGTGCTTTACAGGCTATACAAAAATTTGATACACCTCACCCCTTAGTCCTCCGTATCCAACTTTGGCTACGCCGCATCTTTACCAAGCATAAAGATATTGTTTTTTGTTGGGTCCCTGGTCATGTTGACGTACAGGGCAATGAACTGGCAGACACTGCTGCGCGGTCAGCAGTACATGACCTACCAGTTTCTTATAGAGGTATTCCATGTACGGACTATTTTGCTGTAATATCTTCCCACCTTCACACCCGTTGGCAACAACGTTGGTCTACTATGCTCGGCAACAAACTTCAGTCTATTAAACCGAGTATAGGTTACTGGCCGTCTTCTTATCACCAGTGTCGAGGTTGGGAGACTACTCTCTCCCGTCTTCGCATTGGCCATACTCGTCTTACTCATGGATATCTCATGGAGAGGCGTCTTGCTCCTCTCTGTGAGAATTGCCAAGCTCCATTATCAGTCAGCCACATTCTGTTGGACTGCCCACTTTATCAACGAGCACGCAGAATTTACCTCTGTCGTCGTCTTCGCCCCACTGCTCTCTCTTTACCTTCCCTTCTCGCTGATGGACCCACCTTTCATCCGGACTCTCTCATTGACTTTTTGACAACGACTGACTTCACAAATTCTGATACTTTCAGCCCTTTCTACTTCAATCTCTTGCTACCCTCTACCCCCGTACTATCCCCTGCTCCGCTGTTTTCTGTAACCTGCTGATCATCCCCCCTCCCTTCTGCCATCCAATTCCCTTGCTTCCTTCCCTACCCTGCAGCGCTGTATAGCCCTTGTGGCTTAGCGCTTCTTTTTTGATTATAATAATAATGATAATATCCCCTGCCCCGCTGTATGACCCTTGTAGGTTTATTGCTTCTTTTTTATTGTGTAGGTTTATTGCTTCTTTTTTATTGTGTAGGTTTATTGCTTCTTTTTTATTGTAATAATCGACAGGCCCCTGTCTTCAGGAGGAAACTGAGTTAGTTCCTGAGGTTAATTCCAGCCTATGCAGGATTGTGAGGCTAGCACCAACTGCCTGGTTGATCAGGCTGTCATTTAGGATGCCTGGTCTGGGATCGGGCCACGGTAACAGTGTCCCATGCATTTCATCTTAATCAGGGTGTCTTAATACGTCATTTGCTGTACTTTAATAAATAGCAGAAAAAATTGCTGGTTAGAGAGATGGAAACATTAGGGTAAAACTAAAGGCATCGCTCGACGAATCCAGGAGTGGTGGTAAAACTCAAAATACTCTGAATAACTAAGAAGCTTTCCATGTGAGAGCTGTAATGTCAACCAATTTTGTACAAACTATGTATCACGAGGAAATAAATTGGTTAGCTGTAAGCTGGATCTTTCGTCCATTAATCCTGAGATACTGGTTACCTAACTGACCTCACTTGAAGCCATTTTCTCATGTCCTTCGACTTTACAGAGAGGACGTTCGTCTCGGTGAATTCAGTCTGTCCCGCTCAAATGATGATGCATCCCCGCAAGACTTCCGGATTGTAAGCCGCCGGGACAATGGTTACAACCGAAGGACTAAGGAAAATGATATCATGCTCCTTATCCTGGACCGTGACGTCCAGTTTAATGGTAAGTTATACTATTAAAAAGAAGATATAAAATGAGCATCAGATTATACAAATTATTTTAAAATTAAAATCAGTTTAGTCCTTCTATATGGGACATATATATATATATATATATGGGGTATATACTGCTCTAGGAACACACCTACAAGCCGGTGAGGAGGCTTTTGATCCAAAGAATTGAATCTGACATCCCCTTCTTTAGATCGAGCCTGATTTGCTCACTTCCCCAGGCACTGTATGACCCCTACGGATTTAGTGCTTCTCTCTGAATACGCTACAGTACTACATATGCAATTTAAATGAGATTGTACTCAAAATGCAGACTCGCAATGGGTATCAAAATATTCGAAAGTGATTTAGCAACACACATTTCAGTCCCTACTCGTATCAAAATATAATTGTGTAAATTTTCTCATGCTTACATTGTAGATAGTTCTTTAAATATATTTAGTGCTCGAAGAACTTGCATTAACATATGTGAAATCCAGCATTTTTTTTGCATTAAATATTTAGTAGTTCAGTAAGTTGTGATACAGGTTATTTGGTCTATAGTGAGGTAAGTCCCTCCCTCCACTAAACCTCCATTACTCACTTGACCGTCTCTATTCACACAACCTCCACTACTCACACAACTAATACCTATGCAACCTCCGTCTCTCCAGACTTGATCAAGCCAGCGTGTCTGCCTTTCAACGAGCGCAACAATAACTTTGATGGCCAAAGCCTCACCGTTGTTGGCTGGGGGAGGACATCTTTTGGTGAGTTGCCGTTTTTGGTTTTTATTACATAAAAATATTCAAAACAAAGTCTTCAGTATTTCACTACTTATTTATATCCAGATGTAATATGACTGTTTAAGTGTGTGTTTACCTGGAGTTACCTGGAGAGAGTTTCGGGGGTCAACGCCCCCGCGGCCCGGTCTGTGACCAGGCCTCCTGGTGGATCAGCGCCTGATCAACCAGGCTGTTGCTGCTGGCTGCACGCAAACCAACGTACGAGCCACAGCCCGGCTGATCAGGAACTGACTTTAGGTGCTTGTCCAGTGCCAGCTTGAAGACTGCCAGGGGTCTGTTGGTAATCCCCCTTATGTGTGCTGGGAGGCAGTTGAACAGTCTCGGGCCCCTGACACTTATTGTATGGTCTCTTAACGTGCTAGTGACACCCCTGCTTTTCATTGGGGGGATGGTGCATCGTCTGCCAAGTCTTTTGCTTTCGTAGTGAGTGATTTTCGTGTGCAAGTTCGGTACTAGTCCCTCTAGGATTTTCCAGGTGTATATAATCATGCATCTCTCCCTCCTGCGTTCCAGGGAATACGGTTTAGAAACCTCAAGCGCTCCCAGTAATTGAGGTGTTTTATCTCCGTTATGCGCGCCGTGAAGGTTCTCTGTACATTTTCTAGGTCGGCAATTTCACACTGCCTTGAAAGGTGCTGTTAGAGTGCAGCAATATTCCAGCCTAGATAGAACAAGTGACCTGAAGAGGTCATCATGGGCTTGGCCTCCTAGTTTGAAGGTTCTCCATTATCCATCCTGTCATTTTTCTAGCAGATGCGATTGATACAATGTTATGGTCCTTGAAGGTGAGATCCTCCGACATAATCACTCCCAGGTCTTTGACGTTGGTGTTTCGCTCTATTTTGTGGCCAGAATTTTTTTTGTACTCTGAAGATTTAATTTCCTCATGTTTACCATATCTGAGTAATTGAAATTTCTCATCGTTGAACTTCATATTGTTTTCTGCAGCCACTGAAAGATTTGGTTGATGTCCGCCTGGAGCCTTGCAGTGTCTGCAATGGAAGACAGTCATGCAGATTCGGGTGTCATCTGCAAAGGAAGACACGGTGCTGTGGCTGACATCCTTGTCTATGTCGGATATGAGGATGAGGAACAAGATGGGAGCTAGTACTGTGCCTTGTGGAACAGAGCTTTTCACCGTAGCTGCCTCGGACTTTACTCTGTTGACGACTACTCTCTGTGTTCTGTTAGTGAGGAAATTATAGATCCATCGACCGACTTTTCCTGTTATTCCTTTAGCGCGCATTTTGTGCGCTATTACGCCATGGTCACACTTGTCGAAGGCTTTTGCAAAAGTCTGTATATATTACATCTGCATTCTTTTTGTCTTCTAGTGCATTTAGGACCTTGTCGTAGTGATCCAGTAGTTGAGACAGACAGGAGCGACCTGTTCTAAACCCATGTTGCCCTGGGTTGTGTAACTGATGGTTTCTAGATGGGTGGTGATCTTGCTTCTTAGGACCCTTTCAAAGATTTTTATGATATGGGATGTTAGTGCTATTGGTCTGTAGTTCTTTGCTGTTGCTTTACTGCCCCCTTTGTGGAGTGGGGCTATGTCTGTTGTTTTTATAACTGAGGGACGACCCCCGTGTCCATGCTCCCTCTCCATAGGATGGAAAAAGGCTCGTGATAGGGGCTTCTTGCAGTTCTTGATGAACACAGAGTTCCATGAGTCTGGCCCTGGGCAGAGTGCATGGGCATGTCATTTATCGCCTGTTCGAAGTCATTTGGCGTCAGATAACATCGGATAGGCTTGTGTTAATCAAATTTTGTGGCTCTCATAAAAAATTCATTTTGATCTTCGACTCTCAGTCTGGTTAGCGGCTTGCTAAAAACTGAGTCATATTGGGACTTGAGTAGCTCACTCATTTCCTTGCTGTCATCTGTGTAGGACCCATCTTGTTTAAGTAGGGGCCCAATACTGGACGTTGTTCTCGATTTTGATTTGGCATAGGAGAAGAAATACTTTGGGTTTCTTTCGATTTCATTATGGCTTTTAGTTCTTCCCGCGATTCCTGACTCCTAAAGGATTCTTTTAGCTTAAGTTCGATGCTTGCTATTTCTCTGACCAGTGTCTCCCTGCGCATTTCAGATATATTGACCTCTTTTAGCCGCTCTGTTATTCTTTTCCGTCGCCTGTAAAGGGAGCGCCTGTCTCTTTCTATTTTACATCTACTCCTCCTTTTTCTTAGAGGAATAAGCCTTGTGCATACATCGAGTGCCACCGAGTTAATCTGTTCTAGGCATAAGTTTGGGTCTGTGTTGCTTAGTATATCTTCCCAGCTTATATCGGTTAGGACTTGGTTTACTTGGTCCCACTTTATGTGTGTTTTTATGTAACTGATTCCATGTTTGCATAAAACTGTGTAATAATTTAGATTTATTCTTCGTGGGTTACTTTGAATAGCATTATGGAAGTAGCTGACATATGAATAAAATAAAGCATTAGATTGCACTTAACCCACTGCTTTTAATAAGCAAATAGGTCCAGAGAGGAAATAGTAATTTTTCAAAATACTGTAAGTAGCAAAGTTTGTCTCAGTAATTGCAACTATTCTTCCATCTTTGCAGTCATATTTATTTCTTAACTGCTGGTTTTGCCTTGATTTCTGTCATTAGGTTCTTTCTTATCCTCCCTTGCCTATATAGCCTTAATTTTTTTCTCTAAACTTTGTGTCTGTCCTCAGAGAGCAGAACACTCTCAGATGTGCCAATGGAGGCTCAAGTACCGGTGGTGAACAGCAGAACTTGCAGCACAGCTTACCAGGGAGTTCAGGGCGACCGTCCTGTGGTGGACCATAGACATCTGTGTGCGGGCTCAGCCAGCACCGACTCTTGTAGCGTAAGTACTCTACAGGGTGGCCACACTGTCTTGCTACCAGTTGTAGATATGGTGACAGTATTTTATTGTTAGATGACAACACTTCAGGGGCTAAAAGCTAAAACCCCCATACAGTTGCAGTAGGCTTACCTAGTAATGTACAGACACCTAGGACTCCGGTAGTGTAGCTTCCAAAGACTCCTGTAGTGCATTCCAGACTCTTGCAGCGTGTGCAGCAAGTTAAGACTTGCAGCGTAAGTTTGTAACAGCCAACCAGAACGCTAGTAATGTTAGTACAGCCACTCTCGTAGTGTGTATACACTGTACACCCATTGGATACACTTCATTCACAAATGATCATTTAATGGAGGGGCGCTAACTTATCCTATTCATTAAAGAGCACACCAGTTTTATTTTTGATGCCTTCTTCAGTGCCCTGACTTGCTTTGTCTTTTAATGAAGATTTCATATACGAGTTCTTAACTGACACCAATTTATTACATCAACTGTATCCTTTCTTTGTGCATAAGTCCTTCCCGCGTAACCTTTGCCTTTACCTGCACTATATCTTTCACCTATGATGAATAACCCTTGTGGATTTGCCGTTTTCCCCCCTGAATATAATGAATAATATTCATGTAGGTCCTTCTAATGACAGGTTAGTGTCTTTCGCTCTGTTATTGGATAGGGAATAGAGCCTCAATTACTCCATGCACTGATTGACCAATAGAGGTTTATCTTTTCACAAAGTACTACTACGGTCCATGCTTGGCCTTTCCTTTTATGTTAGTAATCTAGTCATGTCTCCCTCAAGCATTTCTCTCTCCTCAGGGTGACAGCGGTGGACCTCTGAACTACAGGGCTCCTAGTGGCAGGTATTATATAGCTGGAATCGTATCCTTCGGTGTGGGATGCGCTCGACCAGAATTCCCAGGCGTGTACACACGAGTGAGCGCTTTCCTCGACTGGATCGTCAACAATGTGCAATAATACACAGGACGTTGCTGTTGTACGTCATAGTTAACCTCAATATTCCTGTGATATATGAAATTTTACAGAATTGTCATTCATTTATTTTTTAATGGCACATTCAGGTATAATTCTAAGAAGACTGAGCACATTTTGTGTTTGTGATGTAGGGATTATTATTATAATCAAGGGGGAGCACTAAACCCGTAGGATTATGTAGCGCCTGTGGAAGGGGGAGAGGATACGGAAGGTATTCAGGCTTAATTCAGGGAACTGGAGCACAGACCCAATTCCCTAGATCAAGATCCCCTCACCAGCATCAAGAAACCTTCTTTGAGGGGTGTGATGTAGGGAGAAAAGGAGAGCCTCGCTAGAAGCAGTGGAGTTTGAGCACAGTTATTGGGATTGGAGTTCTTACGCCAAAGATGTTGTAAAAGCAGTGCCCGGTCACAAACATCCTCTTGCATCCTAAGGCTTAAATTTGAATGTCAAAATATCATGGCACAATATCATGAAACTTTTCGGCCCGTTCTGACTTTTTCCAGGACAGAAAGTATCATTTCTTAAATTGAGTTTGCTGTGAATTCCCATTAACTTGAACATTTTTGTCCTAGACTGTACATAGAAATAAAAATAAATATATGTTTAATTTGTCAAGTGTCTGAACATTCGTCCAGCAGTGTGAATGTTAATATTTTAACCTTTTCAGTTTTATAATAGTCCAGCTGATGTCAAAAAAGTTACACTTAAGAGTTTGAATGAGATGCTCTGGCATGAAGTTTTCTAGGAGAGTAGAGAATGAAAGGAAATGACGAATATACATCTCAGTAATGGATCTCTGGGCTAAATGGAGTTAATGTGGAAGATGTATATGTATGTTGTGTCGTTCAGTTTATTTCGCCATGAATTGAAAACTTAATTACAATTACTTTCATTGACTGCAAGGCTTTAGTTTTCCTTCTTGATATTTATTTTCAACTTAGTATTTCTATTTCGTGAGCATTATAAAAAGTAAGTTAAAGTACTGTGGATGGAACAATTTACAATTAGTCCACAATATAGAGGAATCTTTAAGCTACGTTTTAGTCTGCCTTGGAACATTATCACTTCTGTGATAAATGGAAACCTCTAAAATTTCTCCGAACTGTTAGTTATGAATTGTGTGCATTATTTTTGTACACGTTATTATAATTACATTTCTTTTTGTAAATGTTAGGTTTATTATGCATTATTTTTTGGTGTAACTACTCTGCATTATAAACTGGAGAGGTTGTAAAGCCAAGAGATGTAAACAATTAAGATACATAAGCAGTTAAATTTTATTTATAAATAAATTAGACATTGTTAATAACATGTATTTTTAAGAACCACCATTGTTATTAATTATTAAGTTTCTGAATATTTGTGTAAAGGAAGAAATTTGAAAGTGAAAATAGATAAAAAATGATGAAGGTATCAAATGAGTTAAGTAAAATAAAACTAGATATCACGTTGGAGGGAGTATGGAAAAGTAAATGTGTTCAGATATTTAAGAGTACACTTCTCAGCGCATGGATTTATGAAGGATGACATAAATCATAGAACTGATGCAGGAAAAAATGTGGGTGGTGCATTGAGGTATCAGTGGAGACAAAGAACGTTATCCATGGACGCACAGAAGGGAATGTATGAGTGTAGTGGTACCAGCATTCTTATGAGTGTGAAGAATGGGTTGTAAATGTAGCCAGGAGGCTGGAGGTAGTGATGTTATGTCTAAGGGCAATGTGTGGTATAAATATTATGCAAAGAATTCGGTGTGTGGAAATTAGGAGGTGTGGAGTTACTAAAAGTACTATTCAGAGGGCTGAGGAGGGGTTGCTGAGGTGCTTCGGTCATTTAGAGAGGGTGGAGCAGAATTGGATAACTTAGAGTGTATAAATCTGTAGTGGAGGGGTAGGGGTGGTCCTCGGAAGGGATGGAGGGAAGGGTTAAAAAAAATTTGTGTGCAAAGGGCTTGAACATACAGCAGGCATGTATTAGCATGTTAGTGAATAGAGATGAATGGTTTTTGACTTGAGCTGTTGGAGTGTAAGCAGGTTAATATTTTGTGAAGGGATTCAGGGAAACTGGTTAACCGGACTTGAGTCCTGGAGGTGGAAAGTACAATGCCTGCATTTTAAAGGAGGGCTTTGGAATGGTTTGCTGTTTGGAGTGACATCTAAACTGGAGTATCTGCGTGCCTTTGCAAAGACGGATTATGTGAATGATGGTGAAAGTGCTTAGTTTTTTGGTCATCCTGCCTCGGTGGGAGACGGCCAGCATGTTTTTTTATATTATATATATATATATATATATATATATAAAATATATATATATATATTAATTTTTATAATATTTATATATATTATTATTTTATATATGTCGTGCCGAATAGGCAGAACTTGCGATTTTGGGTTAAAAAGCAACGCTGATCTTCCCATATGGGAAAAGTGAAAATTTGTGTATGCGTTTTTTCCCCCAAAAATCCTGAACTAACAAAAAAAATTATTTCACTGTTTGTTTAATTTAAAATTTTGAAACAAATCAAAAATATATTTGTTGGGTTGGCCAAAAAAAATTTTTTTTGTTTAAAAAGGTTAGGAAATTTTTTCAAAGTTCCTTTTGGGAAAAATTTTTAAATTTTTTGCATCAACATTAATGAAAAAAAATATTCGTTAAAGTGTAAGAGAAAATTTTAGAAAAGGACTTAATTTTAAATGATTTTGTAATTGACCAGTTTTTAATATTCGGACGACATATGTATGTATGGCCGAATAGGTAAAAATGGTCAGTTAGCAAGCACTCTTTTAAAAAATTAAGTCCTTTCTAACATTTTTTTTTACACTTTTTCCTCTTCAAGGGGGGCCCCTTTGGCGTGGTGAAGGGCTCTTGGTCTAGGAATTAGCCCGTGGGTCTTCTTCCTCAACCGAACCTTTACCCCCCATTCCCCCCCCCCAAACCCCATCCCCCCCATCCTCCCCTTTTTATTCCTCCCCCTCCCCCTCACCCCTCCTTTTGCCCTTTCCTTTTTTGGCCTTCGTGATTTCCCCACAGGCGCGCTAGTTCCTAGGTGGGGGAAAAGGCACGGGGTCCCATCCCATTCCGTTGAGGTTTTCTTGGCGGTGGGTAGTTTCCCAAATGGAATCTGGATTGCCTGGGGATGTCCCGACCCCCTTCCGGTACCCCCGGGTACTTTGGTGTTTTTTGGGCGACGGGTGTTCTCGGAAGCCCCCTTTTCGGATTCCGGGGGGGGGTGGTGAAGGAGGTATGTTTTGTGGCGGATATCCGGCCGCCCTCTCTTTTGTCCCCGAGGTGCTCGGAGATTGAGGTTGCTATCCCGGATTGCGGGTTTACGGGCATAAAGGGGTGGGGGTATGGCACGGGTTCATGCTCATCTGCGCTATTTTGGGGTGTCGATTCCTCTTGGGCGCGGAGGGAGATTCCGGCCTTTTACCCTCTGGGAATATCCCCCCCGCCCCCCCCTTTTTTTATTCTTTTTTTTTTTTTATTTTTTTTCTTTTTTTTTTTTTCTTAAAAAAAAAAAGCAAGGAGTAACCTAACCATGGCACCCCTAGCCCCATGAAACCATACCCCGGGCCCCTTTTGATACGCACCCCTTTTGACCCGCCTTGTTTTAGACCACTCTTCGGACACCCCTGAGCCCCTGTACCTCTTGGGTGCTTTTTCCCTCACCGTTTTAGGTACGGGGCTTCGCTGATTTCGATTTGTCGAACCCGCTCTCCTTGACTATGCTTGGCTTCTCCCTCTAGGGTTCGGCAATTTTCAAATCGCCCCCCATTTCATGGGACCAACCCCCGGCCTACTTCTAAACGCCAACGTCTTTCCCTGATGTTGCTCCGTCGTTCCCTTTCCCATTCTACTCGGAAACGCCCGCCGCAAGCCTCCCTCCCCACGCTCAGTTTGGGACCACAAAAAATGGACTAAATTCTTTTTTTTAAAGACCACTTCTTTTCTCCCTACCTTTCTGCCCATAGTATTGCCAAAGCGCCCCTGCGTCATGTTGGCAGAGATTTTTCTTTTCAGCTCTCAAGAGGGGTTTTAGCGCATCGTCATGTCCAGAATGCTCCCAATCTGATCTTTTCCCCCTTTCAAATATCGTACTACTCCTATCACATTGAAAAAATCTTTCTTCAATTTTTGTAGTGGTACTGTCTTTCTCCCCTACCATAGTCCAACAGAATTTCCCAGTCATGTGGCAATACATTTTTGACAGCTGGAACCCCAGGATCTCCAATCCCAAAGTAGACACTTTGTCCTTCCGCCGGGGGGGGGACGTTACCCTTGCAAGGGGTCTTTTAAATTTTTGACACCCGAGAACCCCCGCCCTCTGTATATGTCGCGGGACATCGGTTACAAGTTGAAAGGTGATACCTAACCGAACAAGTAAAAATTTGCTGGCGTTTTTTTCACCCCAAAAATATTGCGCTAGGGCCCGAATGCCCAGTCTGTGGTGCCGACGACCATTCTAAACATTTGCAGTAAACCTCCATCTTCCCTTAATTGTAAGGCCCCCCTTCGTACTCCCGCCTTTTTGCCGGTCTACTTAAATGAAGGGAAATCCTTTTGCCTAAAAGAGGGCAGAAGGTCCCCCTTATGCTATGGCAGTTACTCATCCCCGCCCCCAAGGGGAGATACCCCGTGTTTTTATTCTCGTGTTTCCCAAACGCCCCCCCTTCGGGGGTCCCATCTTCTGCAGCCTCCTCTGTTGTTCCCCCTCCATAGCCACTAGGGCATCAACCCTTTTTGCTGCCCTTTGGGTCTGAGTCCCACTACAACTCAGTTGTTTTCACATTTTCGCATCCTTCCTCACAAGCCCCGTATCACAAGACCTCGTACACACCTAATCCCAACCCCCCTCTACTCAGAAGTCCAAAAATCCAATTTGCTCAAATCTTTTTTGCCCTTCCTTCCCTTCTTCCACCTCCACATTTTTACCTTTCCATCTCTGTACCTAGTTCTTCCCCTCTCTCTGGCTCTATTAAAAGGTGGAGATTCCCCCTCCTCCTTACTTTTGCCTTCCACCCCCTCCCCCCCCCAATTTCCCCTCTTCTGTCACCTCCCGGTTTCTGCCTCTCTGTCCCCCCCCCACATTCATCTCCAGTCCCTTAACTTTTCCCTCCCCTCTACTTTGGTACAGTCCATTACTGCCCCAATCTTTACTCACCCTCCCCCTCCTATCCCAATTGGTCCCCTACATTTTGAATTCAGAAAACTTAAAGCCATTTCGAATATATTGCAGAGACTAAACCTTCAATGGCCTGATTCCTTTCCGTTCCTTCTCTTCCCTCTCCCCCATCTTCAAAACCCCCATTCTTCGCACGCTCCGTTTTTTCCTACTTAAACATCTTCAATGCCACCCACGTTGACTTTTCTAACCCCTCTATCCGTGGTGCCTTTACCTAAGATTCCTGTTTTTTTCTTCATCGCCAATCATGGCCATTTACAGTGGAATACCCGCGGCCTCGGGGGAAATCGGGGTGAGCTTCAGATGTTGCTTACGGGGTTTTTCCCCTTTTTGGTGTTTGCTTACAAAACCAAAAAATTACACTCGGCTGTTTTCCAACCTATCTCAGGCAAAAATTTTTATTGTATTCTTCGGCCCTTTTCTCAATGGGACCTTTAATAAAAGGGCCCCTTTTTCTACGCAATGAATTCCGACTGTCAACTATTTGCCCATACCTCCTGCATTACACGCAGCCCGTATCCACTTTAATAAGTGGTTTACAAATGTTCTTTATTTTCTCTCTCCTCGAGCATTTTCTTCCCAGACTTTGCCTTTCTTGTTTCATCTTACCACCACCCTTTGTTACTTGGTGATTTTTTAAAGCCCACATTTTCCCCTTGGGGGGGGTCTCATTGTACTCACTGGCTTCGTTTTGGGGGCTTTTCTTTTCCTCCACCCCTCCCCTGTTTTAAATAGGGTACTCCCACCATTTTTATCCTCGTACTCATACTCTCTCTTGCTGATCTATCAGTTGCTCTTTCCCCCACGCACTAACTTCACCTGGTCTGTTTACAGACTTTCATGACAGGATATTTTCGATCATTTATTCTCCCTTTTTTCACCACCTTTCCGTAGCCCTCGCTGGGAATTTGATCGGGGAAATTGGGTCTTTACTCCACCTCACTGCTTTTAGTGAGGGGTTTCCTTCTTCATCCTCCATTGTGAGCTCCCACACATCTTCTCGAATCAGTTTATACCCCAGCTTCTCTTCTATACCCCAAACCTCGGCAGGGATTTTAGAAGTGCATTTCCTTGGTGGTCCCGTTGTGCTCGTGCAGTACGTTTGAAACGTGCTGCATGGGGGAGGGGACCCGGACAATAGAACGCTGAGAGATTGTTGATTTTAAGCGAAGCGTGCGAGCCCCGCCCTGTCATCCCTGAAGCTAAACGCATTGTTGGCGAACTATGTTTTTACCATCACCCCTGCTTCTTCTATGAGTGCGTCTGGAAAAAATGAGGAATTTGAGTGGTAAATTCTTTCCCGACCCGGCTTTTGTTCTACGGGGCACTGGTGTTGATATAGCAAACCCCTCGACGTTGCCCCTTGAACTTGGGGACAATCGGGCCGTATTTCCCAGGGCTCCATCTTGCCCCTCGTTTTCTTTCCCCAAAGTCTGCCAGGAGTTTTACCCTTGGACTTTTCTTCTTCGGGAAGAACAGTATAATGTGCCTTTTACACTTCAAGAACTGGGGGCAACGCTCTACTTGCCGATCATCGGCAGCTGGGGTGTGAATTCATTTCGTACGTTACAAAATTTACATCGTCAGCCCTTTTGGGCCTCTTACACCCCTTCAATCTTATTTGGGGACAAGGATTTTTTCCCAGTGTGGAAAACTGCCATTGTTTCCTTTTGCAAACCGGGGGATACAGGGCATGATGCCTCCCATTCGCCCCT
Source organism: Cherax quadricarinatus (assembly GCF_026875155.1). Lineage (NCBI taxonomy): Eukaryota > Metazoa > Arthropoda > Malacostraca > Decapoda > Parastacidae > Cherax > Cherax quadricarinatus. The sequence goes on from NC_069402.1 coordinate 73,546,090, forward strand.
CGCTCTTTCAAATGCAGTTTGCAAAGTGATGGAACGCCTCGTAAAACGCGTTTTAAAGTGGTATTTGAGACTCCAACTCCTCCGCTGTCAATATGGCTTTCGTAAGGGTGTTTACCTAGACCCCTTCTCGCTTGGATACGTATGTTCGTAATGCCCTTTTGGGAAAAATCCTCAGTTATTGCCCAAAATTTTTTTTACCTTGAGAAGCATAGACACAACTTGGGGGTATAAAATTTTTGGCCCCGGCCCCTTCCTTAGGCCTGGGCAAACTTCCATCCTTCCTTTAGAACTTTTTAACGACAGACATTTCCGTGTTCGAGCAATAATGTTCTTTCCCCGGACTTCGCCCAAATGAAAGGGGTTCCCCCCAGGGGTGGTTCTAAGCACAACACTTTTTCCCTTGCTATAAATGATTTGGGCCCCGTTTTCCACCAATTTTGGTCCACTCTATGTTGATGACTTCGCTATTGTTGTGCAGGTGCTGACTGTACCTTATTGCAGTTTTCTCCCGCATGCGGTCGACCGTTTTCCCTTGGGCCCCACACTGGGTTTAATTTTAAAGTACCAAAACTCACCAAAATTTCTTTCATAACGCTTGTTACCCGACTCCCTTTTTACTCTATGGCCCGTATCCCCCAACGTGATACAGTCAGGTTTTTTTTAGGCCTTCTTTTTTGACCCTCGGGGAACCTGGAAAACCCCACTTACCCCTCTGAAGGCAACTTTTCACAGCCGGCAAACCTTTTTAAAACCCTTGCTCATCTTTCCCGGGGAGCTGATCGTCGAACTCTGCTTCGCCCACATTCACCCTCGTTTTATCGAAACTCGTTATGGTGACCAGATTTTTTTCCCCCGGCCTTCCCCTACTCTCTCTAGCCTTTCTCTATCCATCCCAAGGCTTCGTTTGTGCCTTGGGCTTTTGCTCTTCCCCCGTTTTAGAGCCTCTATACAGAAAAAAAATGTTCCTCCTTGTCGATCGCCGTGTTTCCCATTGCCCCTTTTTACTTGTACGCTTCACGATCTAACAATCCTTTCCCTTTTTTAGATGGTCACATATTTGTAGACATTCTTTATTTTGTTTGCCGCCCTTTTTGCTCCGCCCTTTTCTCTTCGCCTACTTCACTCTTGTCTTCCTTCATTACCACCCTTTTTTGTTATTGCTCTCACTTTTCCTCCCCCCCGGGAAGTTCCCGCTGTTCGGGTCTGGCTTTTTCACTCCCCTTTCTCGAAAGCTCAACTGCCTATGTGGCTTCCCGCTCTCTTTTTCTTGATCACTTCCCCCATTTATGCCCCCGCTGTGTAAAAAGATGGCTTAAGTTTTTGGACGGCGTGGTTGCACATGTTTTCCCGGGCAGCGTCTTTCGGGGCATTTTACTATCTTTGCAGCATTTTTTCTGCTGAAAAAGTATGCCCTTCTTGCAGCATTTTTCGATCGCTCTATGCCTGTGTCACTTTGTAGGTCCAGCTCCCTTTGTGCTCCAGGCTATACGAAAATTTTGATACATCTCATCCCCTAGTTTTTTTTCCGTATCCAACTTTGGCTACCCGTATCTCTACCAAATAAAGTATTTTTTTTTGTTGGGTCCCTGGTCATGTCGAGTACAGGGCAATGAAAAGGAAACACTGCTGCGCGGTCACAGTATATGACCCCACCAATTTCCTATCGGGTGTTCATTTCTGGATTTTTGCTGCAATAGCTACCCACCCTTTGCACCCCCTTTGGGAAAACGTGGTCAACTCTGCTCGGTAACAAAATTCATTCTATTAAACCGAGCATAGGTTACTGGCCCTCTTCTTGTCATCGTGCCGAGGTTGGGGGGACCCTCTTCCCGCCTTGCATTTGGCCCCACTCGTCTTACTCTGGGTATCTCATGGAGAGGCACCCTGTTCCTCCTGTGGCAGTGTCAAGTTCCAGTATCGATTAGCCCATTCTGTTAGACTGCCCTCTCTATCAACGAGCACGCAGAATTTACCTCCAACGTCGTCTTCGTTCTACTACTCTCTCTTTACCTTCCCTTCTTCCCTGATGGACCCTCCTTTAATCCTGACTCTCTCATTGACTTCTTGACAACGACTGATTTACTCCACAAACTCTGATGATACTTTTCGCACTCCCCTCAGCCCTTTCTAGTTCAGTCTCTTGCTGCCCTTTACCCTTTCACCATCCACTACCCTGCTGTTATCCGTAACCTATTACTCATCCATCTCCCTTTTGCCACCTGATGCCCTCGCTTCCTTCCTGCCCTGCAGCGCTGTATAGTCCTTGTGGCTTAGCGCTTCTTTTTGATTATAATAATAATAATAATAATTTTACACGTTTAAATATATACTTTTTAATTTGTGTTACTATAAAACTTAATTTTACAATTTAGTAAACAAACACATTGAAAAATTTTTTTTTGTTAGATTCAGAATGATTTTTGCGAAATTGTTGCATACACAAATTTTCGCTTGCCTTATTCGGCAAGAAGATCGTTGCTATTTAAGCCAAAATCGCAAGTTTTTACCTATTCCACACACACACACACATACATTTAAGAAAGGAAACAGAAACGAGGCGCTAAACTACAGACCTGTGTCTGACATGTATTGTGTGCAAAGTCATGGAGAAGATTATCAGGAGGAGAGTGGTCGAACACCTAGAACGGAACAAGATTATAAATGAAAACCAGCATGGGTTCATGGAAGGCAAATCTTGTATCACAAACCTCCTGGAGTTTTATGAGAAGGTAACAGACGTAAGACACGAGAGAGAGGGGTGGGTTGATTGCGTTTTCCTAGACTGCAGGAAGGCCTTTGACACAGTTCCCCACAAGAGATTAGTGCAGAAGCTGGAGGATCAGGCGCATGTAACAGGGAGGGCACTGCAGTGGATCAGGGGAATACCTTTACAGGGAGGGCAGCAACGAGTCATGGTACGTGAAGAGGTATCACAGTGGGCGCCTGTGACGAACGGGGTCCCACAGGGGTCAGTTCTAGGGCCAGTGCTATTTTTGATATATGCGAACGACATGATGGAAGGAATAGACTCTGAAGTGTCCCTATTCGCAGATGTGGTGAAGTTGATGAGAAGAATTAAATCGGATGAGGATGAGGCAGTACTGCAAAGAGACCTGGACAGGCTGGACATGTAGTCCAGAAACTGGCTTCTCGAATTCAATCCTGCCAAATGCAAAGTCATGAAGATTGGGGAGGGGCAAAGAAAACCGCAGACAGGTATAGGCTAGGTGGACAAAGACACAGACCTCACTCAGGGAGAAAAGACCTCGGGTGACCATAACCCCGAGAAACGTCCCCGGAGGCAAACATAAAACCAAATAACTACTGAAAGCATATGGGCGCCTGGCAAACCTGAGAATAGCGTTCCGATACCTTAATAAGGAATCGTTCAAGACACTGTACACTGTGTATGTTAGGCCCATACTGGAGTTTTGCAGCACCAGTCTGGAACCCACCCCTGGTCAAGCACGTCAAGAATTTTAGAAAGTACAAAGGTTTGAAACAAGGCTAGTCCCAGAGCTCAGGGGAAATGTCGTACGAGGAAAGGTTGAGGGAAATCGGACTGACACAATGGAGGCCCAGAAGGGTCAGGGGAGACATGATAACGAATACAAGATACTGCGGAGAATAGACAAGGTGGACAGAGATAGGATGTTCCAGAGAGGGGACACGGGAACAAGGGGTCACAACTGGAAGCTGAAGACTCGGACGAGTCACAGGGACGTTAGGAAGTATTTCTTCAGTCATAGAGTCGTCAGGAAGTAGAATAGCCTAGCAAGTGAAGTAGTGGAGGCAGGAACCATACATAGTTTTAAGAAGAGGTATGATAAAGCTCAGGAAGCAGAGAGAGAGAGAGGACCTAGTAGCAATCAGTGAAGAGGCGGGGCCAGGAGCTGAGTCTCGACCCCTGCAACCACAATTAGGTGAGTACACTACAAAGGGATCTGGACAGGCTGCAGGCCTGGTCCAGCAATTGGCTCCTTGAGTTCAACCCCACCAAGTGCAAAGTCATGAAGATTGGGGTAGGGCAAAGAAGACCGCAGTCTAGAGGACCAGACACTACAAACCTTACTCAAGGAAAAAGATCTTGGGGTGAGTATAATACCAGGCACATCTCCTGAGGCACACATCAACCAAATAACTGCTGCAGCATATGGGAGCCTAGCAAACCTAAGAACAGCATTCCGCCATCTTAAGGAATCGTTCAGGACTCTGTACACTGTGCACGTTAGGCCCATATTGGAGTATGGGGCACCAGTTTGGAACCCACATCTAGCCAAGCACGTAAAGAAACTAGAGAAAGTGCAAAGGTTTGCAACAAGACTAGTCCCAGGACTAAGGGGTATGTCCTACGAGGAGAGGTTAAGGGGGAAAACGGCCTGAGACACTGGAGGAGAGAAGAGATAGGGGGGACATGATAACGACATAAAATACTGAGAGGAATGATAAAGGGGGACAGGACAGAATGTTCCAGATATGGGGGCACAGCAACAAGGGGACAGTTGGAAATTGAAGACCCAGATGAATACAGGGGTGTTTTGAAGCATTTCTTCAGTCACAGAAATACTCAGGAAGTGGAATAGTTTGGGAAGCGATGTAGTGGAAGCGGGATCCATTCACAGCTTTAAGCAGAGGTATGGATAAGGTACTGATGCAGGAGAGTGACCCCGTAGCGGGCCCGTGAAGAGGCGGGGCCAGGAGCATGACTCGATCCCTGCAGCCACAACTAGGTGAGTGTACACACACACACACATTTATATATATCTTTCTTTCTTTCAACACACCGGCCGTATCCCCCCGAGGCAGGGTGGCCCAAAAGGAAAAAACGAAAGTTTTTTCCTTTTTCATTTAGTAATATATACAGGAGAAGAGGTTACTAGCCCCTTGCTCCGGCTTTTAGTCGCCTCTTACAACACGCATGGCTTACGGAGGAAGAATTCTGTTCCACTTCCCCATGGAGATAAGAGGAAATAAACAAGAATAAGAACTAGAAAGAAAATAGAAAAAAAACCCAGAGGGGTGTGTATATATGTGCTTGTACATGTATGTGTAGTGTGACCTAAGTGTAATTTGAAGTAGCAAGACGTACCTGAAATCTTGCATGTTCATGAGACAGAAAAAGGACACCAGCAATCCTACCATCATGTAAAACAATTACAGGCTTTCGTTTTACACTCACTTGGCAGGACGGTAGTATATATTTTTATATATTATAACATAAGAAAAGAGGAACACTGCAGTAGGTTGTTGGCCCATCCCTAGGCAGGTCCTTCGCAGTCCAACCCACTAACAGAATAAACGTCCCCAAACCCAATAAGCATTGACAATTCTATTTACTCATCTTGACTGTGTACTAATGGAGTTTACAGGAAGGTGACATCGAAGAAAATGCTGAACATTGACAATGATGCACCGGGTTGTGCATTCCTTGAGTGATGGGTGAAATTAGATGAATTGTGATATTAAATAGGCCGTCGAGTTGATATTAGCATCATACTGAAGTATTGTGTCGTGCCTCCTGAGAATAGGAATTCCGCTAAAACGGATTAAAGCCATTTCAGTTAATTTAAATGAGGGAAAAATTGACTCGGCATAAAAAACTATATATATAATATATATATAATATATTATATATATATTTTATATATATAAAATATATATATATATATATATATATATATATATATATTTTAATTTTTTTTTTTGCATACACAGACATATCCCACACAACATATATAAGCAAGCTCCATGTTGTATGTTCATAAAGCACATACAACATGGAGTTGTTAGCGCTTTATTTCCTGCATGGGTTTAGCGCTTTTTTGTGAAATTGCAGTATAGGGGCTATTGATTATTTCACATTTTTGCAATGCATTGCGCAATGTGGTGAAATTCATACCTCATCGCGGGGTCAAAGTCTGTGGTGATTGTTCACGTGATGCCCAGACCAGTGTTGCAACACGCCAGTGGCTAGACCAGCTTTTACTTTCCCACAACATTTGGTAGCAATCTTAACAAAGATATTATGTTTTGTATAAAGTGTGTGAAGGTGTGAGTGGCTAATTAATAACAAAATTTGAGTGTCTCGAACTGAAAAGTCTGATTATTAAAACGAGAGAAAGAGAATATTAGTCATGTAGGAATGTTAGGTAACACATGATTCACGAATGTTGCGCCCCCTTTCGTCAGCAGTGATACGTATATTTTCCTCGAGTATAAAACGTTAAACTGCAGGTGCAAAACAGCAGAAAACATCCACACATTGAAGAAAGCTCTTTGACTGAGCGACCTGCGTTATCATACCCAAAAAGTCAGCATTAGCAACTTGAAGAACGGCACGGAAGGGCTATAGACAATTTTGGTGTGTGTCAACTATAGGTATTTCACTTTTATCTCGATACCAGCGAGAGAAGCTGAAGGAATTTGTTGACTGCCTTGGTAGTCATAAATAATTTCATCGATAACTGCTGAAGTTAATATTGAAGTAAGACCCAAAATCTTTTTGTGAAGTTGATATTCGCAAATTAAAATAATGTTTTAATTTTTTAGTATTAGTTTAAAAGTGTGTATTTGATGCAAAAGTTTATATATTTTAGGCTTTCAATGTATTAGCCTTTTATTGACTAACGTTTTTTTTTACAACATTTAATTTCAGTATGTGTGCCAAATAAGTGAAGTGCAACGGAAGTGAATGGAAATGGCCTTGTTGGGTTTTAAGGTTTAAAAA
>NC_069402.1:73553316-73585816 GCF_026875155.1 Cherax quadricarinatus
TTATGTTACTGCTTTTGTTGTTGTACTGCTGTTTTTGTGCTCTGTTTTGTTGTTGCTACTGCTTTTGTTTTTTCTACTGCTGTTGTGTTGCTACGCGTTGTTTTGTTGCTGACTGTTTGTTGTTTGCACTGCTGTTTTTGTTGCCTACTGCTGTAGTATGTTGCGCTGCTGGTTGTTGCTACTCTGTTGTTGTTGCTTACTGCTGTTGTTGTGTTTTGCTAGTTGTGTTGCTCGCTGTTGTTGTTGCTGCTCTGTTGTTGTTCACTGCTGTTGTTTGTTCACTGCTTTTTGTTGTTGTTCTGCTGTTGTTGTTTGCTAACTGCTGTTGTTGTTGCTACTGGCTGTTGTTGTTGCTACTGCTGTTGTTGTTGCTACGCTTTTGTTTTGCTACTGCTGTTGTGTTGCAAACTGCTGTTGTTGTTGCTACTGCGTTGTTGTTGCTGCTGCTGTTGTTGTTGCTCTGCGTTGTTGTTGCGCTGGCTTTGTTTTTGCTACTGCTGTTGTTGTTGCTACGGGTGTTGTTGGGTTGCTACTGCTGTTGTTGTTGCTACTGCTGTTGTTGTTGCTACTGCTGTTGTTATTGTTACTGCTGTTGTTGTTGCTACTGCTGTTGTTGTTGCTGCTGTTGTTATTGTTACTGCTGTTGTTATTGCTACTGCTGTTGTTGTTGCTACTGCTGTTGTTATTGTTATTTTGCTGTTGTTGTTGCAACGCGTTGTTGTTGCTGCTGCTGGTTGTTGTTGCTACTGCTGTTTGTTATTGTTACTGCTGTTGTTTTGTTGTTGTACTGCTGTTGTTGTTGCTACTGCGTTTTTGTTGCTGCTGCTGTTGTTGTTGCTACTGCTGTTGTTGTTGTTACTGCTGTTGTTGTTGTTACTGCTGTTGTTGTTGCTACTGCTGTTGTTGTTGCTACTGCTGTTGTTATTGTTACTGCTGTTGTTGTTGCTACTGCTGTTTGTTGTTACTGCTGTTGTTTTTTGCTACTGCTGTTTTGTTGCTGCTGCTGTTGTTGTTTTGAAACTGCTGTTGTTGTTGCTACTGCTGTTGTTTATTGTTACTGCTGTTGTTTTTGCTACTGTTTTTGTTGTTGCTACTGTTGTTTGTTTATTTGTTTTTACTGCTGTTGTTGTTGCTACTTTGTTGTTGTTGCAACTGTTGTTGTTATTGTTACTGCTGTTTTTGTTGCTGCGTTGTTGTTGTTGTTTACTGCTGTTGTTATTGTACTGCTGTTGTTGTTGCTGCTGTTGTTTGGTTATTGTTACGCTGTTGTTGTTGCTACTGTTTTTTGTTATTGGTTACTGCTTTTTGTTGTTGCTACTGTTTGTTGTTGCTCTGCTTGTTGTTATTGTTACTGCTGTTGTTGTTGCTACTGCTGTTGTTGTTGCTCTTTTGGGTTTGTTGTTATTGTTACTGCTGTTTTTTGTTGCTACTGCTGTTGTTTGTTGCTGCTGTTGTTGTTTGCTACTGCTGTTTTTATTGTTACTGCTGTTGTTGTTGCTACTGTTTTTTGTTATTTTACTGCTGTTGTTTTTTGCTACTGTTGTTGTTGTTGCTACTGTGTTGTTTTGTTACTGTTGTTGTTATTGTCCCTGCTGTTGTTGTTGCTTCTGTTTGTTGTTGTTGCTACTGTTGTGTTTTGTTACGCTGTTGTTGTTGCTACTGTTGTTGTTGTTGTTTACTGTTTTTTGTTTTTGCTACGGGTTGTTGTTTATTGTTCTGCTTTTGTTGTTGCTACTGTGTTTGTTGTTGCTACTGTTGTTGTTATTGTTAACTGCTGTTGTTGTTGCTACTGTTGTTGTTTGTTGCAACGTGTTTTGTTATTGTTTACTGCCTGTTTGTTGTTGCTACTGTTGTTGTTGTTGCTACTGTTGTTTTTTATTGTTTTACTGCTGTTGTTGTTGCCTGTTGTTTGTTGTGCTATGCACTGCTGTTGTTTTGCTACTTTGTTGTTGTTGCACTGTTGTTGTTATTGGCTTACTGTTGTTTTTTTGTTACTGCTGTTGTTTGTTGCTGCTGTGTTGTTGTTGCTACTGTTGTTGTTTTGCTACTGTGTTGTTTTGTTACTGCTGTTGTTTTTGCTCCCTTGTTGTTGTTTGCTACTGTTTTTGTTATTGCTACTGTTTTGTTTTTTTTACTGCTGTTGTTGTTGCTGCTGTTGTTTTTGTTGCACTGCTGTTGTTTTTGTTACTGCTGTTGTTGTTGTTTACTGCTGTTGTTTTGTTACGCTGTTGTTGTGCTACTTGTTGTTGTTCTTTCTGCTGTTGTTGTTTCTACGTGTTGTTGTTGCTACTGTTTGTTGTTTGTACTGCTGTTGTTTTGTCTGTGTTGTTGTTGCTACGCTGTTGTTTGTTCTCTGTGTTTTTTGTGCTACTGTTGTTGGTTACTTTTGGTTTGTTGTTCTCCCTGTGTTTTTTTTTGTTTGTTGTTGTTAATTGTTACTGCTGTTGTTGTTGCTGCTTTGGGGTTGTTGTTGTTGCTGGCTGTTGTTGTGTTGCTACTGTTGTTGTTTTACTTTTTTTTACTGCTGTTTGTTGCTACTGCTGTTGTTGTTGCTACTGTTTGTTGTTGTTACTGCTGTTGTTGTTGCTCTGTTGTTGTTTTGTACTGCTGTTGTTTTGTTACTGCTTGTTGTTGTTGCTACTGTTGTTGTTGTTGCACTGTTGTTGTTTTGTACTGCTGTTGTTGTTGCTGCTGTTGTTGTTATTGTTTGTGTTTGTGTTATTGTTACTGCTGTTGTTGTTGCTACTGTTGTTGTTGTTGCTACTGTTTGTTGTTATTGCTACGCTGTTGTTGTTGCTACTGCTGTTGTTTGTTGCTAACTGTTGTTGTTTTGCTACTGTTTTTGGGTTTTGCTACTGCTGTGTTGTTGCTCTGTGATGTTGTTGCTACTGCTGTTGTTTTTGCTACTGCTGTTGTTTGTTGCTACTGCTGTTGTTATTGCTACTGCTGTTTTTGTTTGCTACTGGCTGTTTTGTTTTTTTTGCTACTGCTGTTGTTGTTCTACTGTTTTGTTTTGTACTGCTGTTTTGTTGCTACTGTTGTTGTTGTTGCTACTGCTGTTGTTTTTTGCTACTGCTGTTTGTTTTGCTACTGCTGTTTGTTGTTGCTACTGCTGTTGTTTTTGCTTACTGCTGTTGTTGTTGCTACTGCTGTTGTTTTTGCTACTGCTGTTGTTGTTGCTACTGCTGTTGTTTTTGCTACTGCTGTTGTTGTTGCTACTGTTGTTGTTTTGCTACTGTTTGTTGTTTGCTACTGTTTGTTGTTATTGCTACTGCGTTGTGTTGTGCTATTTGCTGTTTTTTTGCTACTGTTGTATGTTTTGTTGCTACTGCTGTTGTTGTTGCTACTGCTGTTGTTGCTGCTACTGTTGTTGTTGTTTGTTGTTACTGTTGTTGTTAGTGTTTTGCTACTGTTTGTGTTGCGGGCTACTGCTGTTTGTTGCTGCTACTGTTGATTTGTTTCTTATTACTTTTTGCTGCGGCTGCTGTTGTTATTGTTGATGTTATTGTTATTGTTGTTGCTGCTGTTGCTGCTGCTGTTATTGTTGCTGTTGTTGCTACTTTTGCTGCCCGTTGTTACTGTTGCTGTTATTGTTACTGTTGCTGTGTTTTGTTGCTGCTACTGTTCGTGTTGCTGTTAAAATTGCTGCTATGTTTCCCTGCGTGCGGTTTTGCTTATACAACACATACCAGACCGATCTTGGAGTAAGCAGCCCCCAATATGGAACCCACGTAATACAACTGGGCAAAATGGAAAAGGTGTAGAGGTTTGGGAACGAAACTATCCCGGGACTCGGTACGAGGAATGAAGACACTAAAGGAGCTAAACCGATGACACCTTTAGGAGGGACAATTGGAGACATGATAATGACGTACAAAATACCGAGGCGGGAAACAGGTACACTAGGCACAAGACGAAGTAAAGAAATTGAATCACGGTGATATTGGGAACGATTTCCCTTCAGCTTCAGATTGGTACGGAAATGGAACGGTGAGCACGAGGGATGATCCATACACAGTTTTAAGAATAGGTATGAACACGGGTCACGAGGCTAGGAGAGAGTGAAGGGAGTAGCGACCCAGTCGAGAGGCGGGACCAGGAGCTGAATGTCAACCCTTGAAACCACTAATTTGGGGAGCACAAACGCGCGCGCAAGCACGCACGTGCACACACACACACAACACACACACACACACACACAACACACAACACACACCCCACACACACACACACACACACACACAACACACACACATACACACACACACACACACACACACACACACCCCACCACACACACACACACACACACACACACACACACACACAACACACACACACACACACACACACACCACACACACCCATACATACATATCGAAGCTGTTGTATACCATACCAGGTAATCAGGCTGAGGAAGGAAGGTGGGAAGTTCACAAGAAACGACCACTAAGTATGTGAGGAGCTCAACCCTGAGATTTAAAGAAGTATTTACATTGGAGACAGAAAGGACTTCGAATACTGGGGTACACCGACAAGGGTACACTAACAAGTGCTGGACGAAATACACAACCGAGGAGGAAGTGAAAAAAGTTGCTAAGCAAAACTAAATATCTCAAAGGCGGTGGGACTGGACAACATCTCTCTGTGTTTCCTGAGAGACGGAGCAGAGACGCGTGTGTGCCACTAACAACAATCTTCAATACATCCATTGAAACTGGACAACTACCTGAGGTGTGGAAGACGACAAATGTAGTCCCCATTTTGAAAAAGGGGAAAGTCACGTGGTATTAAACTACTGTATATATGCAGAGTCATGGAGAAGATCATTTAGGAGGAGAGTGTGGAGCACCTAGAAAGGAACAAGCTTAAAATACACAACCAGCACGCTTTCAGGGAAGGGAAATCCTGTGTCACAAACCTACTGGAGTTTCATGAAAAGGTAATAGAAATAATACAAAAGTGAGAGGGGTGGGTAAATTGCATTTTCTTGGACTGCAAGAAAGCTCTCTACACAGTTCCTCACAAGATATTAGCGCAAAAGCTAAAGGAGCAGGCACGTATAACAGGAAAGGCGCTGCAATGGATCAGAAAGGCAACAACGAGTCATGGTATGTGACGAGCGGAATTCCACAGGGGTAAGTTCTAGGACCGGTGTTGTTTCTGGTATATGTGAATGACATGGTGGAAGGGATAAACTCAGAAGTGTCCCTGTTTGCAAATGATGTGAAGTTAAATTGAATGAGGATCAGGCAGAATTACAAAGACCTGGACAGGCTGCAAGCCTGGTCCAGCAACTGGCTCCTCGAATTAAACCCCACCAAATGCAAAGTCATAAATATTGGGGAAGGGCAAAGAAGACCGCAGACATTAGGGGGCCAAAGACTGCAAACCTCTCTCAAGGAAAAGGATCTTGGGGTGAGTATAATACCGAGCACATCTGAGGCGCACATCAACCAAATAACTGCTGCAGCATATGGGCGCCTGGCAAGCCTAAGAGTAACTTTGCGACACCTCAGTAAGGACTCGTTCAAGACTCTGTACACCGTGTACGTCAGGCCCATACTGGAGTATGCAGCATCAGTTTGGAACCCACACCTGGTCAATCATGTCAAGAAATTACAGAAAGTGCAAAGGTTTGCAACAAGACTAGTCCCGGAGCTAAGGGGCATGTCCTACGAAGAAAGATTAAGAGAAATCGATCTGACGACACTGGAAGACAGGAGGGTCAGGGGAGACATAACATAATAACAACATATGAAACACTGCGAGGAATTGAAAAGGTGGACAAAGACAGAATGTTCCAGAGATGGGACACAGCAACAAGGAGTCACAGTTGGAAGTTAAAAACTCAGGTGAGTCACAGGGATGTTAGGAAGTATTTCTTCAGCCATAGAGTTGTCAGGAAGTGGAATAGTCTGGAAAGTGACGTAGTGGAGGTAGTATCCATACATAGTTTTAAGAAGAGGCATGATAAAGCTCATGGAGCAGGGAGAAAGTGGACCTAGTAGCGACCAGCGAAGAAGCGGGGCCAGGAGCTATGGCCCGACCCCTGTAACCACAATTAGGTCAGTACACACACACACGTTTCTTAAATCAACAGTTGTCAAAGATCTCTCACAAGGAATTAAAGAAGCGGCAGAGAGAGAGAGAGAGAGAGAGAGAGAGAGAGAGAGAGAGAGAGAGAGAGAGAGAGAGAGAGAGAGAGAGAGAGAGAGAGAGAGAGAGAGAAGAGAGAGAGAGAGAGAGAGAGAGAGAGAGAGTAATGGGAGGCTGGCAGATGGAAGACGGTGCTTCAGAGGCAGATTGGATCCTTTTTGAACCGTCACCACCTGCCGCTTCCGGGTCCCGGGGCCCTTGATGGAGGCCCAGGACCCTGAGGGAGTCCCGGATACCTGAGGGTGGTACCGATAGTGCCCCGGGGCCCTGAGGGAGTCTCGGGTCTCTGCGAATGTTACTGGGGCTATGAGAGTACCCCGGGGCCCTGATGGTGGCCCGGAGCCCTGAGATAGGACAACAGCTCATTTCAAATCATACCCTAAGCCCTAAGGTATACAATCCCCAACTCCCGGAATGCCACCCACACCCAGGAACCTACTTGCTGCTAGGTGAACCCAGGCAAGAACAGGTGCAGGGAAACAATGCCCAGCGTTTCACCCCCTCCCCCTTTCCCCTTCACCTTCGTCCTGAGATCAAATCCAGGTCCCTCAGTTGTGAACGCCGAGTACGTTACCACTTGAGCCAGCCTTGTGCCTTCCTGGGCATGATCACCAGACAGGCAGTCGCAGATAATGCAAGTGTTTTATGTCAGTAGCAACTGGTGTTTTTAGTCAGGTGACCAAAAGAATCTACACTAACTACCTGTCTGTCTGTCTGCCTGACTGCCTGTCTGCTGACCTGCCTGTCTGCTGTCCATCCCGTAAATACCTCAAGATAACACGGTCTAAATCCTATGTTTTATTAAACCAGGATAAAATCACAGCAGGTGACGTTGCCACCGTTTTTTGCTGTGTTGATCACTCGAGGCGCATCAACAGGGCGGTTGAATTCCGTTTGAATTCTATCGGCTGCATGCCGCCTGTCTGCCACCAGTCTAGAATACTTCAGTCCCTCCGATAGCGAGTCGATTCTCAGTATATATAAAATTATATATATATATATATATATATATAATATATATATATATATTATAAATATATATATATATAAATATATATATATAATATATATATATTATATAAAATATATATATAAATATATATAAAATTATAAAATTAACATATATATAATATATTATATATATATATAAAAATATATTATATATATAATAATATATAAATATATATATATATATATATATAAAATTTATATATATATATATATATATATATATATAATATATATATTATATATACCAATTAGCAACAATTCATTTAAAATTAAGTCCTTTATAAAATTCTCTTATACGTTTAAAGGTATATTTTCACTTATGTTAATGTAAAAATTAAAAATTTTGTACCAAAAGTTTCCTTAGGAAACTTTCCTAACCTTATTATAACAAGCGCAATTTAATTTTTTGCCAATTCCAACTGAATATATTTTAGATATGTTTATAATAATTTATTTTATAAACAATACAAAAAAAATATATTTTTTTTCGTTAGGTTCAGAATGATTTTTTTTTGAAATTATTGCATACAAAAATTTTCACTTGCCTTATTCGGCAAGACGAGAGTTGCTATTTATCCAAAATCGCAAGTTTTACCCAGGCAGCTGAGACGGGTCACTGAGACGGGTCACTGAGACGGATCACAAGACGGGCCACTGAGACGGGTTACCAAGACGGGCCACTGAGACGGGTCACTGAGACGGGTCACTGAGACGGATCACCAAGACGGATCACCAAGACGGATCACCAAGACGGGCCACTGAGACGGGTTACCAAGACGGGCCACTGAGACGGGGTCACTGAGACGGGTTACTGAGACGGGTTACCAAGACGGGCCACTGAGACGAGTTACCAAGACGGGTCACTGAGACGGGTCACTGAGACGGGTCACTGAGACAACAGTGACTCTCACTGCTCCCTTGAGGACTAGCAGGAAGAACCAACATGATCCTCACTCCTGCAGTAATTTTTTTCACTGATTCGTGGATGATGCTTACCCCCCCCTACCACTCCCCTCATTTCCCTTAACACCCCTTTACCTCCCCACTAACCCCCCCATTCCCCGCACCCCCTCTCCCCTCTTCTTATTACCTTAAGCATCATCTTAAAACTTTTCTCTCAATTTGCATACCCTTCTCGCCTAAATATTAAATCCTCAAGTATTTCCTGGTAATAACCTTCCTAGTCCTCAGGCGCTATTCCTCCTCCTCTTCCTATTCCTCCTCCTCATCCTTCTCTTCCTCCTCCTTCTCCTCCTCCGAATAGTGACTATTTTGCCTCTGTTGTATCTATGGTCATTCAAGTGAGGCCATATGTTTATCAGGCCTATTTTAAGAGAACAAGGCTTCCCAGCCTGGAGTACATGTACCCCTGGAGTACATGTACCCCTGGAGTACATGTACCCCTGGAGTACATGTACCCTTGGAGTTCATGTACCCCTGGAGTACATGTACCCCTGGAGTACATGTACCCTTGGAGTTCATGTACCCCTGGAGTACATGTACCCCTGGAGTACATGTACCCTTGGAGTTCATGTACCCCGGGGGTACATTTACACTTCTCAAGGGATACACAAGGGTCTGAGAATATAACTATGGTGTAAACTGTTGTACAGTGTACACCATGGTACACTGCTATACTATATACACTGTACAGCAGTCTACACCATGAGTACTATAGATGATAAGTAATATAGAGAGCACTCTGGTTACAAACCGGTTGATAAAGAGAGCAACCAACTAGCAAGCTCTCTTCCCTGTCTTTCTTCTTACAAATTTACATATATGTACCACTTCAAAATTAATAACTCGTAAAAATCAAAACGAACGCGTTTTGAGCGGGTTCTAAACTGGAGCGTGACACGAGGGTAACCTGCAACTCTCAGTTACCCACAAACAGTGGTCGTGAGAGCTGTGTTGGCGTCATTCGTAAAAAAAGTTACACGAGTAAAAAAAACTTTCAGGTATGACGTACTAATATTTGTCAGTTACTTTAATTACTTATTGCAGTGATTTGCCATTCAGCGTATTTCATCCATAGACAATAACAACCATTATACACTTGCTTTTCTCTCTCTCTCCCTCTCTCTCGAACTTCAACTTGGACGACTAAACAAAGAAAGTGGTAACACGCACACTTACTATTAAAAGTGTGCGTGTTACTTACCACTATTATTAATTATTATATAACAGATACGTAGAGGACAGATTAAAATATTTTATGGATTCACTGAGTTGAAATTACCGAGAGTAAAAAAAAATATATAATCTCGATACAAACAGATTCCATAACAACTTATGATTACGTCAGTTTATGGTCTATATTTTATGGGAGGAAGAGGGAACCTGTTTGGATTTTTAGAGACATGAAGCCTAGTGGGGGAGAGACATGAAGGCCTAGTTTGGGGAGACATGAAGGCCTAGTTTGAGAGACATGAAGGCCTAGTTTGAGAGACATGAAGGCCTAGTTTTGGGGAGACATGAAGGCATAGTTTGAGAGACATGAAGGCCTAGTTTGAGAGACATGAAGGCCTAGTTTGAGAGACATGAAGGCCTAGTTTGAGAGACATGAAGGCCTAGTTTGAGAGACATGAAGGCCTAGTTTGAGAGACATGAAGGCATAGTTTGAGAGACATGAAGCCTAGTTTGAGAGACATAAGGCCTAGTCTGAGAGACATGAAGGCATAGTTTGAGAGACATGAAGGCCTAGTGTAAGAGACATGAAGGCCTAGTTTGAGAGACATGAAGTCATAGTTTGAGAGACATGAAGGCCTAGTCTGAGAGACATGAAGGCCTAGTTTGAGAGACATGAAGGCCTAGTTTGAGAGACATGAAGGCCTAGTTTGAGAGACAGAAAGGGCCCAGTTTGAGAGACATGAAGGCCTATTTTGAGAGACATGAAGGGCCCAGTTGAGAGACATGAAGGCCTAGTTTGAGAGACATGAAGGCCAAGTCTGAGAGACATGAAGGCCTAGTTTGAGAGACATGAAGGCCTAGTTTGATAGACATGAAGGCCTAGTTTGAGAGACATGAAGACCTAGTTTGAGAGACATGAAGGCCTAGTCTGAGAGACATGAAGGCCTAGTTTGAGAGACATGAAGGCCTAGTTTGAGAGACATGAAGGCCTAGTCTGAGAGACATGAAGGGCCTAGTGTTGAAGACATGAAGGCCTAGTTTGAGAGACATAAGGCAATAGTCTGAAGAGACATGAAAGGGCCCAGTTTGAGAGACATGAAGGCCTAGTTTGAGAGACATGAAGGCCTAGTTTGAGAGACATGAAGGCCTAGTTTGAGAGACATGAAGGCCTAGTCTGAGAGACATGAAGGCCTAGTTTGAGAGACATGAAGGCATAGTTTGAGAGACATGAAGGCCTAGTTTGAGAGACATGAAGGCCTAGTCTGAGAGACATGAAGGCCTAGTTTGAGAGACATGAAGGCCTAGTTTGAGAGACATGAAGGCCTAGTCTGAGAGACATGAAGGCCTAGTTTGAGACATGAAGGCCTAGTTTGAGAGACATGAAGGCCTAGTTTGAGAGACATGAAGGCCTAGTTTGAGACACATGAAGGCCTAGTTTGAGAGACATGAAGGCCTAGTCTGAGAGACATGAAGGCCTAGTTTTGAGAGACATGAAGCATAGTTTGAGAGACATGAAAGCCTAGTTTGAGAGACATGAAGGCCTAGTTTGAGACATGAAGGCCTAGTTTGAGAGACATGAAGGCCTAGTTTGAGAGACATGAAGACCTAGTTTGAGGACATGAAGGCCTAGTTGAGACACATAAGGCCTAGTTTGAGAGACATGAAGGCCTAGTTTGAGACACATGAAGGCCTAGTTTGAGAGACATGAAGGCCTAGTTTGAGAGACATGAAGGCCTAGTTTGAGACACATGAAGGCCTAGTTTGAGAGACATGAAGGCCTAGTCTGAGAGACATGAAGGCCTAGTTTGAGAGACATGAAAGCCTAGTTTGAGACATGAAGGCCTAGTTTGAGAGACATGAAGGCCTAGTTTGAGATACATGAAGGCCTAGTTTGAGAGACATGAAGGCCTAGTTTGAGAGACATGAAGGCCTAGTTTGAGACACATGAAGGCCTAGTTTGAGATAAATGAAGGCCTAGTTTGAGAGACATGAAGGCCTAGTTTGAGAGACATGAAGGCCTAGTTTGAGAGACATGAAGGCCTAGTTTGAGAGACATGAAGGCCTAGTCTGAGATACATGTAGGCCTAGTCTGAGAGGCATGAATGCCTAGTCTGAGAGACATGAAGGCCTAGTCTGAGAGACATGTAGGCCTAGTCTGAGAGACAGGAAGGCCTAGTCTGAGATACATGTAGGCCTAGTCTGAGAGACATGAAGGCCTAGTCTGAGATACATGTAGGCCTAGTCTGAGAGGCATGAATGCCTAGTCTGAGAGACATGAAGGCCTAGTCTGAGAGACATGTAGGCCTAGTCTGAGAGACAGGAAGGCCTAGTCTGAGACACATGTAGGCCTAGTCTGAAATACATGAAGGCCTAGTCTGAGATACATGAAGGCCTACTCTGAGAGACATGAAGGCCTAGTCTGAGAGACATGAAGGCCTAGTCTGACAGACAGGAAGGCCTAGTCTGAGATGAAGGCCTAGTCTGAGACACATGTAGGCCTAGTCTGAGATACATGAAGGCCTAGTCTGAGATACATGAAGGCCTAGTCTGAGATACATGAAGGCCTAGTTTGAGAGACATGAAGGCTAGTTGAATGAAGGCCTAGTCTGAGAGACATGAAGGCCTAGTCTGAGAGACATGAAGGCCTAGTCTGAGAGACATGAAGGCCTAGTCTGAGAGACATGAAGGCCTGTCTGAGAGACATGAAGGCCTAGTCTGAGAGACATGAAGGCCTAGTCTGAGAGACATGAAGGCCTAGTCTGAGAGTACATGAAGGCCTAGTCTGAGATACATGAAGGCCTAGTCTGAGAGACATGAAGGCCTAGTCTGAGAGACATGAAGGCCTAGTCTAAGATACATGAAGGCCTAGTCTGAGATACATGAAGGCCTAGTCTGAGAAACATGAAGGCCTAGTCTGAGAGACATGAAGGCCTAGTCTGAGAGACATGAAGGCCTAGTCTGAGAGACATGAAGGCCTAATTTGAGAGACATGAAGGCATAGTCTGAGAGACATGAAGGCCTAGTCTGAGAGACATGAAGGCCTAGTCTGAGAGACATGAAGGCCTAGTCTGAGAGACATGAAGGCCTAGTCTGAGAGACTAGAGACTCCAGGAGAAACCCACCACACGTTACCTGGGAGATAAAACGCCCCGAAAATCGCCTGTCCTGGAGAGCAGGCCAATTTACGAGCAGAGATAATCTCCATATTAGACTGAGTAATACACCGGCGCTAATATATTAGTGACGGTATTAAATTTCCCCCTGCCTTGCCAGGATGGGGTGGGTATGCAGGGGGGGGAGTGGAGATGGGACGGGGGGGGTGATGGACGGTGAGGGTGATGGGACGTGAGGGGTGATGGAAGGGGAAGGGTGATGGGACGGTGAGGGGTGATGAAGACGGTGAGGGGTGATGGAACGGGTGAGGGAGTGGTGATGGTGACGGTGAGGGGTGATGGAACGGTGGGGATGATGGGACGGTGAGGGGTGTGGGTACGGATGAGGAATGATGGGGACGGTGAGGGGTGATTGGAACGGTGGGGACTGATGGGGCGGTGAGGGGTGATGGGACGGTGAGGGGTGAGGTGGGGGATGGTCGGTGAGGGACTGATGGACGTAGTTGAGGGGTGATGGGACGGTGAGGGGTGATGGAACGGTGAGGGTGATGGGAACGGTGAGGACTGATGGACGGTGAGGACTGATGGGACGGTGAGGTGAGGGGGTGATGGGACGGTGAGGATGGATGGGACGGTGAGGGGCTGATGGACGGTGAGGGTGATGGGGACGGTGAGGGGTGATGGACGGTGAGGGTGATGGACTGGTGAGACGGTGAGTGATGGGACGGTGTAGGGGTGATGGACGGTGAGGACGATGGACGGTGAGACATGGACGGTGAGGGACTGATGGAACGGTTGAGAGGGACTGAGGAACGGTGAGGACTGATGGAACGGTGAGGACTGATGGAACGGTGAGGACTGATGGAACGGTGAGGACTGATGGAACGGTGAGGACTGATGGGAACGGTGAGGACTGATGGAACGGTGAGGACTGATGGACGGTGGAGGTTGGACTGATGGGGACGGTGAGGACTGATGGAACGGTGAGGACTGATGGAACGGTGAGGACTGATGGACGGTGAGGACTGATGGAACGGTGAGGACTGATGGAACGGTGAGGACTGATGGACGGTGAGGACTGATGGAACGGTGAGGACTGATGGGACGGTGAGGACTGATGGAACGGTGAGGACTGATGGAACGGTGAGGACTGATGGGAACGTGAGGAACTGATGGAACGGTGAGGACTGATGGAACGGTGAGGACTGATGGAACGGTGAGGACTGATGGAACGGTGAGGACTGATGGACGGGACGGTGAGGACTGATGGAACGGTGAGGACTGATGGACGGTGAGGACTGATGGGACGGTGAGGACTGATGGGACGTGAGGAACTGATGGACGTGGACTGAGGGACGGTGAGGACTGATGGGAGGAGAGGACTGATGGAACGGTGGGACTGATGGAACGGTGAGGACTGATGGAACGTGAGGACTGATGGAACGGTGAGGACTGATGGGACGGTGAGGACTGATGGGACGGTGAGGACTGATGGAACGGTAGAGATGCGGGGGATGATGGACGGTGAGGACTGATGGAACGGTGAGGAAAATGGGACGGTGAGGACTGATGGAACGGTGAGGACTGATGGAACGGTGAGGACTGATGGGACGGTGAGGACTGATGGGACGGTGAGGACTGATGGAACGGTGAGGACTGATGGAACGGTGAGGACTGATGGAACGGTGAGGACTGATGGAACGGTCAGGACTGATGGGACGGTGAGGACTGATGGGACGGAGAGGACTGATGGAACGGTGAGGACTGATGGAAACGGTGAGGACTGATGGAACGGTGAGGACTGATGGAACGGTGAGGACTGATGGAACGGTGAGGACTGATGGAACGGTGAGGACTGATGGGACGGTGAGGACTGATGGAACGGTGAGGACTGATGGGACGGTGAGGACTGATGGAACGTGAGGACTGATGGGACGGGTGAGGACTGAATGGGACGGTGAGAGGACATGATGGAACGGTGAGGACTGATGGAACGGTGAGGACTGATGGAACGGTGAGAGACTGATGGAACGGTGGAGGACTGATGGAACGGTGAGGACTGATGGGACGGTGAGGGACTGATGGGAACGGTGAGGACTGATGGGACGGTGAGGACTGATGGGACGGTGAGGGACTGATGGAACGGTGAGGTGAGGACTGATGGAACGGTGAGGACTGATGGAACGGTGAGGACTGATGGGACGGTGAGGACTGATGGAACGGTGAGGACTGATGGAACGGTGAGGACTGATGGAACGGTGAGGACTGATGGAACGTGAGGACTGATGGAGACGGTGAGGACTGATGGGACGGTGAGGACTGATGGAACGGTGAGGGACTGATGGAACGGTGAGGACTGATGGGACGGTGTGAGGACTGATGGAACGGTGAGGACTGATGGGACGGGGTGAGGACTGATGGGACGGTGAGGACTGATGGAACGGGTGAGGGACTGATGGGACGGTGAGGACTGATGGGACGGTGAGGACTGATGGGCGGTGAGGACTGATGGGACGGTGAGGACTGATGGGACGGTGAGGACTGAGGACGGTGAGGATGATGAACGGTGAGGACTGATGGGACGGTGAGGACTGATGGGACGGTGAGTACTGATGGAACGGTGAGGACTGATGGGACGGTGAGGACTGATGGAACGGTGAGGACTGATGGAACGGTGAGGACTGATGGGACGGTGAGGACTGATGGAACGGTGAGTACTGATGGAACGGTGAGGACTGATGGGACGGTGAGGACTGATGGGACGGTGAGGACTGATGGGACGGTGAGGACTGATGGAGGAGTTGAAGCATTAGGAAATAGTTAATTTTTTAGTTCGTGCCAAAAACGACGTATTAAGACACAGTATAATGTTTGTAAACATTAATAATAGTTATCTAAAGCATTTATAATGTGGTTTTAAAAGACGTCCGGGTTGTTTCATTGTCTGAAACGCTGTGTGGCGAAACGTTTCTTAAATAAAGCTCCCCATATGTTGGATGTTTCAGTCTTCAACACGTGTATAAACTTAAATTAACCACCAAAAACTGAACCTTGGTAAGCAACAAGCTCCTGGGCTGACAGTGTGGGGGTCACCCTGGGTCACAACAAGCTCCTGGGCTGACAGTGTGGGGGTCACCCTGGGTCACAACAAGCTCCTGGGCTGACAGTTTGGTGGTCACCCTGGGTCACAACAAGCTCCTGAGCTGACAGTGTGGGGGTCACAACAAGCTCCTGGGCTGACAGTGTGGGGGTCACCCTGGGTCACAACAAGCTCCTGCGCTGACAGTGTGGGGGTCACCCTGGGTCACAACAAGCTCCTGGGCTGACAGTGTGGGGGTCACCCTGGGTCACAACAAGCTCCTGGGCTGACAGTGTGGGGTCACCCTGGGTCACAACGAGCTCCTGGGCTGACAGTGTGGGGTCACCCTGGGTCACAACAAGCTCCTGGGCTGACAGTGTGGGGGTCACCCTGGGTCACAACAAGCTCCTGGGCTGACAGTGTGGGGGTCACCCTGGGTCACAACAGCTCCTGGGCTGACAGTGTGGGGGTCACCCTGGGTCACAACGAGCTCCTGGGCTGACAGTGTGGGGTCACCCTGGGTCACAACGAGCTCCTGAGCTGACAGTGTGGGGGTCACCCTGGGTCACAACAAGCTCCTGGGCTGACAGTGTGGGGGTCACCCGGGTCACAACAAGCTTTCCCGGGCTGGAGTGTGGGGTCACCCTGGGTCACAACGGCTCCTGGGCTGACAGTGTGGGGTCACCCTGGGTCCCCAAAAGAGCTCCTGGGCTGACAGTGTGGGGGTCACCCTGGGGCACAACAAGCTCCTGGGCTGACAGTGTGGGGGTCACCCTGGGTCCAACAAGCTTTCCCGGGCGAAAAGTGTGGGGGTCAACCCTGGGGCACAACAAGCTCCTGCGCTGAACCCGTGTGGGGGTCACCCCGGGTCACAACAAGCTCCTGGGGTGACAGTGTGGGGTCACCCGGGGTCACAACAAGCTCCTGGGCTGACAGTGTGGGGGTCACCCGGGGTCACAACAAGCTCCTGGGCTGACAGTGTGGGGGTAACCCGGGGTCACAACAAGCTCCTGGGCTGACAGTGTGGGGTAACCGGGGTCACAACAAACTCCGGGCTGACAGTGTGGGGGGGACCCCGGGGCACAACAACTCCTGGGTGCAGTGTGGGGGTAACCCGGGGTCACAACAGCTCCCGGGCGCCAGTGTGGGGGTACCCCGGGTCCACAAGCTCCTGGGCTGACAGTGTGGGGGGGCACCCTGGGTCACAACAAGCTCCGGGTGACAGTGTGGGGGGGCACCCTGGGCAATCAAGCTCCTGGGGTGACGTGTGGGGGTCCCCGGGTCCATCAAGTCCTGGGTGACAGTGGGGGGTCACCCTGGGTCAAACAAGCTCCTGGGCTGACAGTGTGGGGGGGGTCACCCTGGGTCACAAGCCCCTGGGTGACAGTGTGGGGGGTCACCCTGGGTCACAACAACTCCGGGGCTAACAGGGGGGGGGCACCTGGGTCCAACAAGCTCCTGGGTGACAGTGTGGGGGTCACCCTGGTCACAAGCTCCGGGGCGACAGTGTGGGGTCCCCTGGGTCACAACAAGTCCTGGGCTAACAGTTGGGGGTCACCCGGGTCACGCCCACTCGCTGCTCCTTCATAAACACCCCAACAATCAAAGAATTTTCCAGCAAGAAAATATAAAATTATGCAAATGTGGTGCCAAAGTTTTTCCTGTAACGGCTTGTTTCAAACGATATGGAAATTCATTTCTAAAAATTTTTGCGACGTTTTTCTTATGTAAACTGGGGTAATTGTTCCCCGCGGGAGTGGGCCTATTTCGTATTTTTTAGTAAATTATCTTCTGTTTATTTTTAAGACAGTTTATTTCTGTTTTTTTTTTGTAAATTTTTTTTCTCTTTAAATGTATAAATTTGGCTGTCTCTATTTTTTTTTTTAGGGAAATTTTTACTGGAGAAGATTCACTTTACGGGAAATGTTCGTCAGGAAGCGCACCGGAGTGTGTCCAGCAAGCCCCCCGCTTTTGGCCAGCCCGTAATCCACTCTATTTTTTTTTTTTTTGCCTGATGTTTGATTAATTATATGTGAATAGGTTTTAATATAATTAAAAAAAAAACAAATTTAAAACCTAACCTAGTCTGACCAAAACCCAACCAAAAAATAACCAAACCAAGTAAAAACCCAAACCTAACCCAGGGGAATTTAAAACCCCTAACCTAACCAAAGGTAATATAACCTAACCTAATCAACGTAATATAACCTAACCAACCTAACCTAGCGAAACCCAAACCAAAAACCTAAATCGTAACGAACGTAACCTAACCAAACCTAACTTAACCAAACCCAAAACCCCAAAACCTAACCTAACTAACTTTTAATAAAACCCAAACCTAACCTAGGGGTAATATAACCTAATTTTTAACCTAACCTAACGAAAAACAACCAACCTAACCTAGGGGGGAAATTAAAACCCATAACCTAACCAAAACCTAACCAAAACGTTTATAACCAAAACCAAACCTAGCTTTTAATTAAACCAAACCAAACCCCTAACTAATATAACTTAACCTAACCTAGCTAATTAACCTAACCAAACCTTTTAACGTAATTTTAACCTTAACCTAGAATAATTTTTAACCAAAACCTAAAAAAACCCTAGCGTAAAAAATAACCAACCCAAAAAAATTAAGTTTTTAACCAAAACCCCCTACCCGAAATAAAACCAACCAAAACCAAAAAGAAATATAACCTAACCAAACCCCAAACGTAATAAACCTAACCTAGCCTAACAATAAAAACCCCCTAACCCAAAAAACCTAGCATAATAAACCCAAAACCCCTAACCAAGCGTAAAATAATCTAACCTAACCAAACGTAATATAACCTAACCTAACCAAAGCGTAATATAACCTAACCTAAAAAGGAAATTTTGGGAAAAACCCCTAACCTAGCGAAATATAACCCCTAACCAAACCAAACAAATTTATAACCTAACCTAACAAAACGTAATAAAAAACCTAACCTAACCTAACCTTAAACCAAACCCTTTTTAAAGAAATATAACCTAAAACCCTACGAAAATAACCTAACGTAATAAAAACCCTTTAACCTAACCTAGCTTTAAATAAACCTAACCTAACCTAACGTAAAAATTAAACCTAACCTAACATAACGTAATATAACCTAACCTAACCTAATTTAAACCTAACCGAACGTAATATAACCAAACCAAAACCTAGGAAAATATAAACCTAACCTAACCTAACGTAATAAACCAAACCCTAACCTAGCGAATATAACCTAACCAAACCCTAGCTAATATAACCCTAACCTAACCTAACTTAATATAACCAAACCCCAAACCGGGGCGTAAATAACCTAACCAACTAGCGAATATAACCAAACCTAACCTAACCAAACGAATATAACCTAACCAAACCCAAGGTAATATAACCTAACCTAACCAGCGTAATAAAAACCCCTTAACCTAACCAAAACGAAAATATAACCTAACCTATCCTAACGTAATAAAAAACCTAATCAAAACCAGCGTAAATAACCTAACCTAATTAATATAACCTAACCAAACCCAAAAAACTTTAAATAAAAACCAAAAACCTAACCCTGGGTTTAATATAGCCTAACCAAAACCCTAACTAATATAACCAAACCTTTGTCCTAACGAAAATAAAAACCCCTAAAAAAACCCTAACGTAATAAAACCCTAAACCTAACCAAAGCGTAATATAACCAAACCCTAACCTAACGAAATAAAAACCTAACCAAACCCTAACGAAATTAAAACCAAACCCCTACCTAGCGTAAAAAAAAAAAAAAATAACCAAACCCCAAGTCAAACCCCCTTAAAGCTTAACCTAGTCAAAACCTAACCAAACCTAACCAAATAAAACCCCTAACCTGACCCAACCTAACTTAAACTAAGCTAACATAATCTAATCCAACCATCAAAATTTAAAATCAATTGAACCCAACTACCCTAACAACAAAAAATTGTGGGAAGGGAACATTTTTTCCAAAAACATTGAAAAAAGCAGTCCCCTAAGGAAGGAGCAGGGTTCAAGATGGCCCCATGAGAATTTCCCTCACAAAACCCTAATCAACCAGGTTTGTGATTTTGGGGATTGTGACCCAAAAACCTCCCCGTCAAATTCCCGCCCTACCAGGGACGTGACCCAACACCTCCTGTTTTTTTCCCGCCCTACCAGGGCTGTGATCCAAAAACCTGCCTGCCCCTTTCCCTTGTCCTGACCAAGGCGATTCCCCCCCAATGCTGTCCACGTTCCTAAAGGGGCTGTTTGACCCTGGAAGTATAAACGGGGGGAAGGGGGGGTCAAACCACCCCACTCCCTTGGGGCTAAATTTCCCCAAACCCGGGGGGTTTATAGCCTCGGAGATCCCAAAATTTTCCCCCAAAATTTTCCCCAGAAAATAAAAAAAAACCCTGGAGTTACCACCATAAATTACGCTTCGTCTTTTTTCCCCTTTCTTTAGTCCAGTTTTTAAATAGTGCCCTTGTTTCTCAAACCCTT
This sequence comes from Cherax quadricarinatus, assembly GCF_026875155.1. NCBI lineage: Eukaryota > Metazoa > Arthropoda > Malacostraca > Decapoda > Parastacidae > Cherax > Cherax quadricarinatus. The sequence goes on from NC_069402.1 coordinate 73,573,310, forward strand.
CTTCGGGCAGAGAGAATAAGAAACGGAAAAATTAAAGGGGTATAAATGAAGAACTTTCACTCATCGTGCCATTTGAAAGTGCTGTGGGAAGGGGAACGCGGGGGTCAAAAGGTGGGGGGCCCCTTTTCTACCACCAAGTGCCCCTTTGTAAAACATTCTTGGGGGCTTAGCCTTGCGGCTGTTTTCCCCTCATTTTAAAACACTGATAGTCGCTCATTACTTTTTTTTCCCTTAACTACTGTTGCAATAACCCTTCGTACAGCCTCGTAGATCAGGCCCTAATTCACCGGGGGGGCCCCGGGCCCTGGGCCGGCCGCTGGGGCATTGATCTCCCGAATATCCTTTCCCTCTACACTCCAGGTAGACGCTGTGAGGGAAAAATTTTTAGAGAGGGGGAGGGGGGGGGGGGGGGGAAGAGAGTCCCTCATCTGGGGGATCAGGAACACCGTTTCATTACCCCCACGTTTTATAAAGTAGACATTCGCAACCCTGTGATCTTTAACCCTTTGGGAAAAGTTTTTGCCACACAGTGGCTTCACCCAAACCCAATGCGAAGAAGAAACGAAAAAACAGAAGGAGTTTTGAATCCCAAGCCCCTCCGTGGCAAGCATTTTTTCAGTGAAGATCCCCGGGTATTTCACATTTTGGGGGTTTTTTTTATCAACTTGTTTTTCCTGAACCGGTTTATCCTTTACTCATAACGTTTCCCCAGTAAACTTGGGTCTGTGGAAACCTGGCCCTCGCCCTTTTCAAGCCAAAATTTTGGGGCCCCAAAAATCTCTGCGGACCCGGGCCAACAAATGAATGGGGGGGGCTCTGTTGCCAGGGGACCGTGGAAAAAACAGGAGGGGGGGAGATAATGAAAAACTTACATCAAATAAACTTTTCAGCTTGAGGACTTCTTGTTTTTTTGGGGCATCACCCCGCTTTTGTGAGGGCCCCCAGAGACATCACCAGCTGTGGGGAGGGCCCCTAGAGACATCCCCCAGCTGTGTAAAACCCCCCCAAAAAAACCCTTTTTGGGGGGGGGGCCCCCCCAAAAAGTGCCCAAAAAGTTTGGGGTTCCGGGGGTTTTTAAACCCCCCCAAAAACCCTTTTTTTTTTTAACCCCCCCTTCCCCCCCAAACCCCCAAATTCCCGGGGGCCCTTTTTTCCCCGGGGGGGGCCCCCCCCCCAAAAAAAAGGGGGTTTTTTAAGGGGGGGGGGGAAAAAAAGGGGAAGGGGGGCCCCCCCCCCCGGGAAAAAAAGGGGTTTTTTTAAAAAATTTTTTCCCAAAAGGGGGAAAAAAAACCCGGGAAAAAAAAATTTGGGTTTTCCCCCTTTTTCCCTTTTTTAAAAATTTTTTTTCCCCCTTTTCCGGGGTTTTTTAAAAAAATTTTTTAAAAAAAGGGGGGCCCCCCTAATTTCCCTTTGGGGGGGGAAAAAAAGGGGGGCCCTTTTTTTTCCCCCCCCCAAAAAAGGGTTTGGGGGCCCCAAAATGTTTTTTTCCCCCTTTCCCCTTTTTTTTCCCCGGGGGGGAAAAATTTTTAAAAAAAAATTTTTTTAAATTAAATTTTTTTTGGGGGGCCCCGGTTTTTCCCCAAAAACCCCCCCCGGGGGGGGGAAAAAAGGGGGGGGGGGAAAAAAAAGGGGGGGGTTTTAAAACCCCAAAAAAAAAAAAAAACCCCCCGGGGGGGGGGCCAAAGGGGCCCCGGGAAAACCCCCCCCTGGAAAAAAAGGGGAAAACCAAAATTAAAACCCCCCCTGGGGCCCCAAAAAAAAAACCCCCCCCAGTTTAAAAAAAGGGGAAAAAAAAAAAAATTTAAAAAAAACCCCCCCCCCTTTTTACCCCCCTCCCCCGGGGCCCCCCCCCGGGGGGAAAAACCTCCCCAAGGGGTTCAAAAAAAAAAAAAATTTTTTTTTAAAAATTTTTTTTTTGGGGGGGGGGGGGGGTTTTTTTTTGGGGGGGGGGGGGTTTTTTAAAAAATTTTTTGGGGGTTTTTAAAATTTTAAACCCCCCCAAAAACCCCCCCCCCCCGGGGGAAAACCCCTTTTTTCCCCCCCCCCCCCCCCCACGGGGGTCCCCGGGGGGAAAAAAAAAAAAAGGGTTAAAAGGGGGGGAAAATTAAAAAAAAAGGGGGGGGGGGGAAAAAATTTTAAAAAAAAATTTTTAACCCCCCCCCCTTTTTTTCCCCCCCCCCCCAAACAAAAAACCCCAAAAAAAAACCCCAAAACCCAAAAAATTTTTTTTTAAAATCTTGGAGGGGTCAACGCCCCCGCGGCCCCGGGCCAAAGTACTGTAAACCAAAGTAATCCCCAGGTGAAAACTTTAAAAGAACAAAAAGGCACAATACCTTTTACTGAATAATAACAAATAACCCCCACATAAAAAAGAGAGGGGCCCTAACCTTCCACAAAAAATTTGATCGTTTTTCAAGCCCCACGACACACAGAGTGGGGGGAGCCACTTAAAATACTGGCTCCTTCACCTTCTTCTGTGTGTGGGAAATTGAAAAAAGGTTCAAATTTTGGGCCGAAACGTCGTCGTAAGCCCCCTCTCTCTCCTTTGGGGAGTTGTTTTTTGGTTTTCTTTTTTGATTTTTTAGTTTAATAAGGACCCAACCTAGCCCTGCAGCAAAGGAAAAACCGTCTGGGAATTTTAGTAGGACGAAATTTAGTAAGATGTTTGTAGGATATTAGTAGGATGATTCAGTAAGACATTAGTAAGGGGTTCAAGTAGGAAACATTAGTAGGATGATTCAGTAGGGTCATTAGTAGGGTGATTCAAATAAAAAAAAAATTTGTAAAGGGTGATTTTAGTAGGATCAATTGTAGGGTGAAATTTAGTAAATTTATTAGTAGGGGATTCAGTAAGGAAGGGTTTTTTAGGAAAGACTGATAGGAAAAAAACAAAATTTTTTTTTTTCGGGTAAAATTAAAAATTTTCCCCAGAGAAATTATTGGTTTTTTTTATTTTTGCCCCGATCTCATTTTTTCCCCCTCCTCTTCCCCTTCTCATCGTGATCAAACCCACAAAAATTTCTGAGCCCAATTGTAAAAATTGGGGAAAATGCAACACAAGACGCAACACGTGAAACACTTTGGGTATGTAACAAAACCCATCACAAAACATGTAGTGTCATAGACACACACCCCACACACAAAACACCTATTGTGTGTGGTGTGTGTTTTAAATGGACAGGACCATACATAGCTTTTTAAAAAGAAGTATGATAAAAGGGGATGAAGCAGGGAAGAGTGATCTAGTAGCGAAAACCCTGAAGAGGGGGGGCCAGGAGCCCATGACTAAAACCCCCGCAACCCCCAATTAGGTATATATAATTAGGTAGTACACACCACACACCACCACACACATTCCACACACACACACACACCCCACACAAACACAACACACACACCACACACACACACACACACACACAATGCATACACACTAAAACACACACACATCTTAAAACTATGTATGGACATTGTCCATACATAGTTTTAAGGACAGGTATGATAAGCCTCATGCAGTCAACTGAGAGGCGGGGGCCAGGAGCTGTGAATCGACCACCATCAACCACATATAGGTGAGTACACACAATCTTCCATTATTCTCGCTTCTTATTACTCTTCTTTCACTTTTATCTCCTCTACTCATTTCCATTTACGTAATATCTTGCTATTCTTTGCCTCTTTCTTCTCCTCTATTATCCTCCTCTCTTCTTTTCCTCTCACCCCATTATTTATTTTCATTAGTATATTTCTTCTTCATCCTTCATCTGTTCCTTTTCCTTTCTGTTTTTTTCTCTCTTTCCTGCGTTAACCTCTCCGAGGTCCATCTTAAATTCCCCGTCCTTCCCTCTCTTTACTCCTCATCTCTCTCTCTCTCTCTCTCCTCTCTCTCTCTCTCTCTCTCTCTCTCTCTCTCTCTCTCTCTCTCCTCTCTCTCTCTCTCTCTCTCTTCTCACACTCTCTCTCTCTCTCTTCTCACTACTCTCTCTCTCTCTTTTTTTTTTTTTTTTTTTTTTTTTTTTTTTTTTTTTTTTTTTTTTACACATGGTTTGACAAGGTTAAGGATCCCTAGCTTTATTGACAAGCTATTTACAGGTTAAGGTTTCCTAACTTTATTGACAAGCTAAGAGCTGTTACCTACATCAGCTCATTTGAAAGCATTTTTATTGTTATGAGACATACAAGTAGGGAACAGGATGAAGTTGGAGCCATCTGTGGGCCAGCATTTTCATTTGATCAACTGACGTTATCTCGTTGACATCATTATGCTGAACGAATGTTGTTCCATACTCGAGTCATCCTGGGTATGTATGATCTCAGATGGAGTGATGTTCTGAGAAGGGTTACAGCCAGAGTGAAGTTGCTGCTTTCTGCCCGTCTTGTGGCATAAAGCTTGTTTCGCGCTGTCCTCGATAGTGGATCAAAGTGGTATTTTGACATATATTGCCTTGTACATAACATAAGGCCACCCACATCCCTCCTATGTTGAAGGCTCTGCTGAAATGACAGATCCATCCAGGATGGGTCCAGGCGAGAGATGAGACGTCTTTGCTCTGTTCTCTACTCTGTCAAGCAGTCGCAGATGAGAGGGGGACAGGCAAACCAAGAAAGTGGAGCATACTCAAGGTGTGAGCGTACTTGTGCCTCTCGTATCTTGCAACCCCTACTGTCAAGCAGATGCGAGATACGGCGAAGTGCTGTAAGCTTCCTGCTGCCTTGTTTGCACAATTTCACATTGTTCTCTCATGGTTAGTTTTGGAGTCAAATTTTCCCTCCAAGGATATCAACTTCTTCTCCAGGTGCCAACATCCTCCCATTCATCCTTACTACTGCACCACATTACCATCATGGTGCCTAGAACCGATCATCATTTGCGTTTTCTCAGGTGCAAATGTTACTTGCCATCTATTTCCCCAAGCTGTATAGCTCTCAGCTGGTGATTGATGTAGCTTAGAGCAGCTGGCATTTCTTCTCTTGGATAGTGAATGTCAGTGTACAGTCGTCTGCATATGCATTGTTCTGGATGAGTGAAAGGTCGTTGAAGTTAGACATTCCATAACAGTGACCCAGCACACTTCCTTGTGGAACGCTTGCCCCAATAGGATGTCTTGCTGATTCCGTTCCATTGAGGACTACACTTAGAGATCTACCATGAAGGTAATCACTGAGGAGACATAGCGTAGAGCCTGCAATTCCCAGTGCTTGATTTTGCTAAGAGCCCTGTGCCACACCCGGTCGAAAGCGCCAGCATGTCCAGTGCTACTCTCACTACTCTCTCTCTCTGTCTCACTACCCTCTCCCCTCCTTTTCCCTTCACTTCCCCTTCTTCCCAATCCCTCTCCTCCCATTCCCCCCCTCCTTCTCATCCCATTTCCCTCCCTTTCCCCAATCCCACTCTTATGTTCTCTTCCCCTCCCCCTCTCCCCTCTCTTCCCCTCCCTCTCTCCCATCGTGGGTCGTATCCTTGGCAACCTTCACGAAATATTCCGATAAAAGAACCCTTGCCGATATTCCTAAATAGAAAAATAAATACAAGGTTTTATTTTACGCTTAAAGAATATTCTCATCGGAATATTGAACCTTGAGAGATATTGAACCTCGGGGAAATATTGAACCTCGGGGAAATATTGAACCTTGGGGAAATATTGAACCTTGGGGAAATATTGAACCTCGGGGAAATATTGAACCTTGGGGAAATATTGAACCTTGGGGAAATATTGAACCTTGGGGAAATATTGAACCTTGGGGAAATATTGAACCTTGGGGAAATATTGAACCTATGGGGAAATATTGAACCTTGGGGAAATATTGAACCTTGGGGAAATATTGAACCTTGAGAGATATTGAACCTCGGGGAAATATTGAACCTCGGGGAAATATTGAACCTTGGGGAAATATTGAACCTTGGGGAAATATTGAACCTTGGGGAAATATTGAACCTTGGGGAAATATTGAACCTTGGGGAAATATTGAACCTCGGGGAAATATTGAACCTTGGGGAAATATTGAATCTTGGGGAAATATTGAACCTTGGGGAAATATTGAATCTTGCTTGGGGAAATATTGAACCTTCGGGGAAATATTGAACCTGGGGAAATATTGAACCTTGGGGAAATATTGAACCTTGGGGAAATATTGAACCTCGGGGAAATATTGAACCTTGGGGAAATATTGAACCTTGGGGAAATATTGAACCTTGGGGAAATATTGAACCTTGGGGAAATATTGAACCTTGGGGAAATATTGAACCTCGGGGAAATATTGAACCTTGGGGAAATATTGAATCTTGGGGAAATATTGAACCTTGGGGAAATATTGAACCTTGGGGAAATATTGAACCTTGGGGAAATATTGAACCTTGGGGAAATATTGAACCTTGGGGAAATATTGAACCGTGGGGAAATATTGAACCTTGGAGAAATATTGAACCTTGGGGAAATATTGAACCTTGGGGAAATATTGAACCTTGGGGAAATATTGAACCTTGGGGAAATATTGAACCTCGGGGAAATATTGAACCTTGGGGAAATATTGAATCTTGGGGAAATATTGAACCTTGGGGAAATATTGAACCTTGGGGAAATATTGAACCTTGGGGAAATATTGAACCTTGGGGAAATATTGAACCTTGGGGAAATATTGAATCTTGGGGAAATATTGAACCTTGGGGAAATATTGAACCTTGGGGAAATATTGAACCTTGGGGAAATATTGAACCTCGGGGAAATATTGAACCTTGGGGAAATATTGAATCTTGGGGAAATATTGAACCTTGGGGAAATATGAACTTGGGGAAAATTGAACCTTGGGGAAATATTGAACCTTGGGGAAATTGAACCTTGGAAATATGAACCTGGGGAAATATTGAACCTTGGGGAAATATTGAACCTGGGGAAATATTGAACTCTGGGAAATATTGAACCTCGGGGAAATATTGAACCTGGGGAAATATTGAACCTTGGGAAATATTGAACCTTGGAGAAATATTGAACCTTGGGGAAATATTGAACCTTGGGAAATATTGAATCTTGGGGAAATATTGAACCTTGGGAAATATTGAATCTTGGGGAAATATTGAACCTTGGGAAATATTGAATCTTGGGGAAATATTGAACCTTGGGGAAATATTGAACCTTGGAGAAATATTGAATCTTGGGGAAATATTGAACCTTGGAGAAATATTGAATCTTGGGGAAATATTGAACCTTGGGGAAATATTGAATCTTGGGGAAATATTGAACCTTGGAGAAATATTGAATCTTGGGGAAATATTGAACCTTGGGGAAATATTGAATCGTGGGGAAATATTGAACCTTGGGAAAATATTGAACCTTGGGGAAATATTGAACCTTGAAGAAATATTGAACCTTGGGGAAATATTGAACCTTGGGGAGATATTGAACCTTGGGGAGATGTTAAACCTTTGGAAATATTAAACCTTTGGGAATAACTGAACCTTCGGGAAATATTGAATCTTGGAGAAATATTGAATCTTGGGAAATACCGAACCTTGGGAAATATTGAACCTTGGTGAAATATTGAACCTTGGTGAAATATTGAACCTTGGTGAAATATTGAACCTTGGAGGAAATACTGAATCTTGAGGAAATATTAAACCTTAGGGAATATTGAACTTTGTTGAAATATTGAACCTTGGGAAATACTGAATTTTGGGGAAATATTGAAACTTACTGAATATTGAACTTTGGCAATATACTGAACCTTGAGATATATTGAACCTTGAGGGAATTTTGATTTTTGTGGAAATACTGAACCTTGGGGAAATATTGAACCATGGGAAATATTGAACCTTGGGAAATATTGTACCTTAGGGAATATTAAACTTTTGGGAAGTATTGAACCTTGCGAAAAACTGAACCTTGGGGAAACATTGAACCTTGGGGAAATACTGAACCTTGGGAAATATCGAACCTTGGGGAAATATTGAACCTCCCAGCACCGAAACATCACCTCCACAGCACCAAAACATCACCTCCACAGCACCAAAACATCACTTCCACAGCACCAAAACATCTCCACAGCACCGAAACATCTCCCCAGACGCAGCATCCGAGGGCAGATCCAGCCATATGAAGAGAGCCAGCCTCCCCAAGGATGCTGTATTAGCCGCATGCGACCAACACAACAAGCTAGCGGCAGGTGCCGGGAGGCCGCACCTTCTCTCACACTTGCGGCAGCTCCAAGGCCGCAAGGAGAGGAAATTGAAAACGGTCTGCCAAACCTATTTTCTGGCCCCGGGATTGATTGATGTGATAGTTGAATTTCAGTATCATGGCTGAGCTGAGAAAAACCTCCAGAGGAGAGATGGAAGAAAACTCTTGTTAATTCCCAGCTGAGATGTGTCTCTTGTCTCTCCTTACTAACACTGGAGATATTGATAGTGTTAGTATTATTATTATTATTATTATTATTATTATTATTATTATTATTATTGTTGTTGTTGTTGTTGTGGTTATTATTGTTTATTTATAATGTGTCACATTATTTGTGTTGCGTCACGCACCACATCACCGTTGCGTCACACACCGCCTCAACGTTACGTTACAACACCTTACCATTGTTATCAACACCACGGGATTATCACTACAATTACCTAAGGGGTAATTATTTTTCATTTTATAACAAGAAAAAAACAGTTTTAAGCTAGCGCCTTAATCGAAATTGCCCGGACAACAAAATTTTGACTTGGGATAAATAACAAAAAGGCACAATACCCTGACGAACAATACACAAATAACCCGGACATAGGAGAGAGGAGCTTACGACGACGTTACAGTCCGACTTGGACCATTTACAAAGTCACACTAACAGACAGGAGAGAAGGAAGGAGTATATATATATATGCCAGAAGACAATGACGGGAGCAAGAGAGATAGTAGGAAAGAAAGTAGAGAGGTAGTAGTAGTAGTAGTAGTAGTAGTAGTAGTAGTAGCGGAGTCGGTCAAAGACCAAGAAAGAGGAGCACTGCAGGAGAGCTAGGGGCCCACCAAGAGGAGCACTGCAGGAGAGCTAGGGGCCCACAAAGGGTAAGAACAAAAACACGGGGATGGGGGTAAAATAAAGGAACAAATACCCAAGGCAGAAGAAAGAAAGCCCAAAGAAGAAAGAGGAAAAAAGAAAAGTGGAAGAGGGAGAAGGGGAGAAAAGAATCAGGTTAAGTCACGGGTATTCTGAAGTTTGAAACATTTTACAAGCTGAACATCAAAATTGTATACAATACCGACAGGTTGGTAGGTAAGACACATAGGCAACAGTTAGGCAACTTTATTCCGAAACGTTTCGCCTACACAGTAGGCTTCTTCAGTCGAATACAGAAAGTAGGCAGGAACAGTAGAGATGTGAAGACGATGTAATCAGTCCATCACCCTTGAAGTCGTAGAATTTGAGGTTGTCAGTCCCTCAGCCTGGAGAAGTTCAGTTCCTGACTATGGAACTGAACTTCTCCAGTCTGAGGGACTGACAACCTCAAATTCTACGACTTCAAGGGTGATGGACTGATTACATCGTCTTCACATCTCTACTGTTCCTGCCTACTTTCTGTATTCGACTGAAGAAGCCTACTGTGTAGGCGAAACGTTTCGGAATAAAGTTGCCTAACTGTTGCCTATGTGTCTTACCTACCATTTTACAATGTAATGAGAAAGGAAGGCATCTACAGGCACGAAGCCACGACTGAGATTCACACACGGAGAGTTGTGTATAAGGGAGGATTCATCCAGACGGCGACTGTGAAAGTTAGACATAGGGTAGACAGTTTTAGCAGAAGACCAGTCAGTAGGATGACTGTGATCTCTGATATGACAGAGAAGATCATTGTTGGTGCCGGCGAGCCTAACACTGCTTTCGTGCTCCCCGAGTCTGTCAGAAAGAGATCGGCCAGTTTCTCCAAAGTACTGAAGAGGACAAGAGGAACAGGATATACAGTAGACACCAGGAGAATCTGTAGAGGGAAGAGAGGTGTGAACTAGACTGGGATGTTAATTTATGAGTTTTGGGGGAGGCTGTCTCATACACAAGAATTATTATTATTATTATTGTTATTATTATTATTAGTAGTAGTAGTAGTAGTAGTAGTTGTGCATCCAGGAAATAAAATAATGATAAAAATAATAATATAATAACAACAATAATAACAATAATCGTAATAATAATAACAATAATAATAACACTAAAAAGTAAGGTTGGGTCTATGGAGGAGGTGGTGAATCATAAAATTAACAAGGGGGGAAAAGGTGAGTGGCGCACTGAGGAGTCTGTGGAGACAGAATTTTACCCATCAAAGCAAAGAGGGGAATGTATGAGAGTATAGTTATACCAACACTCTTGTATGGGCGTGAGGCATGGGTTGTGAATGTTGCAACAAGGAGAAGGCTGGAGGCAGTGGAGATGTCGTGTCTGAGGGCAATGTGTGGTGTGAATATAATGCAGAGAATCCGTAGTTTCGAGATTAGAAGGAGGTGCCGGATTACCATAGCTATTATCCAGAGTGCTGAGGAGGGGTTGTTGAGATGGTCTGGACATGTAGAGGGGATGGAACAAAATAGAATGACTTCGAGAGTGTATAAATCTGTAGTAGAAGGAAGGTGGGGTAGGGGTCGGCCTAGAAAAGTTTGGAGGGAGGGGGTAAAGGAGGTTTTGTGTGCGAGGGGTTGGACTTCCAGCAAGCTTGCGTGAACGTGTTAGGAACGAATGGAGACAAATGGTTTATAGGACTTGACGTGCTGTTGGAGTGTGAGCAAAGTAACATTTATGAAGGGATTCAGGGAAACCGGCAGGCCGGACTTGAGTCCTGGAGATGGGAAGTACAGTGCCTGCACTCTGAAGGAGGGGTGTTAATGTTGCAGTTTAAAAACTGTAGTGTAAAGCACCCTTCTGGCAAGACAGTGATGGAGTGAATGATGGTGAAAGTTTTTCTTTTTCGGGCCACCCTGTGATGTAGTCCAGCTGGGCTTGTGAGGTCTCTGGGGAGACCTAATTTAACCAATTATATGGTCACACCTTGCCTTGGCAAACGTCTGTAGCCACGCCCACGTCTGAGGTCTTTTGTTCTTGACGCCTCAGACCTAGGCGTCAGGTCGTACACGTGGTTGTGGAGGGTGCTTGGACCACCATAAAAGCCCAAGGAAGAGCATGATCATGAGATTCGAGCGGAGCTGCTGCTGGGATGCAGAGCTCCTGAGCAGAGACATTTCGAGAGGAGCTGCTGCTGGGGTGCAGGGCTCGGGAGAAGGCTGCTGAAGTCTCTGGAGGAGACTGTTGGAGGCATTGGGCAGAGTACTGGCTTGGCGCAGTACCCGTGCTGTGTAGGTCTTGAGACCTGTGGCTTAGTTCCTGTAGTGAACTGTCCTCTGTGCTATATTGTAAGTTACATTCATTTTGGTCAAGTTGATTGTGTTCCCTGTCTCACTGCTTATGTGTACCATCCCATTTATCTAAACCACAATAATGCTCTGTTCCCAAATATATTATTGTACAAAGACTTAATAATAAACTGTGTTTGAGTAGAATAGTAATATTCACTGTCCCCGTTATTTGCTATTCCTATTTCTTATATTTTATTATGTTTATATATGAGTGAAGAGTGGGCGAGGCATATATTAGTGAGTATTGTAGAGTTAATGAGAGTGTCGTGGTGGTCACCACTGACCTGTCATTACCTACCTACCTCCGCTAATCGTCTCACTCCTACCACTTCGCCTGCCTCTCCCCTGCCTACATAATCCCTTACTCCCATATTCCCCACTTATATCCTATTCAATCATTACCCCCCTACATGACAACCCTGCCTTGGTGGGAGACGGCCCATGTGTTAATAATGTAAAAATAATAATAATAATGATGATGATGATAATAATAATAATAATAACAATAATAATAATAATAATAATAATAATAATAATAAAATAATAATAATAATAATAATAATAATAATAATAATAATAATAAAAGAAATAATAATTATAATGGTGAAAGTTAAGACACATATGCAACATGTGTCTTAACATGTAGACGTTTCGCCATCCAGTGGCTTTATCAATACAAATTCCAGGACATAACTTGAAGACAGTAGAACTATGTACAGAAGATGAGGTACTCAGTCCCTCAACCTTGGAGTTAGTGTTGAGAACACCGTGGTGCTCTCAACACCAGATGTTGCACCTGTGTCTTAACTTTCATCTTGTCGCTATTTTAATAATAATAATAATAATAATAATAATAATAATAATAATAATAATAATAATAATAATAATAATAATAATAATAATAATAATAGTGGGAATAATAACAATAATAATTATGATAAACAACAGTTGCTGGTAAACAACACATGAACAGCAAATACCTGCTGACAAACAACAATTAACATAACATTAACCTGGGAATAAACCCCTTTAATAAATCTGGCAACTAAATGGCCGGTGCAAGATTGCAACCAGGAAATAAATGGCCAAGGTTCAATCAGTGCAGGGAATAAACTGCGAATATTCT